>PVKU01003219.1:0-187978 GCA_004027475.1 Anoura caudifer
CGAACCCATAACTTTTTGGTATACAGAATGACACTCCAATCAATGGAGCCACCCAGCCAGAGCCCTGAGAAAATTTTTAAAGTACATATTCTTTGAGTCCTACTGTAAACCTTGAGTCTGTGAACATACGCATGTTGGTAAAGCTCCTTGAGTGATTTCATTGCCCACTTAATGATTAAGAATCCCTGCCATATATTAACTGGTTTTCTCTCTACAGGTGTCTCAGCCAAGATAAAGAAACACTACTGTGGGACCAGGGGCAATGTACAATGCAGTAAGTAATCTAGTGGCTAGCATGTCAGAGGAACTCAACAAGTGTTTCTTATATATGAATATATATATTGATAATGAGCTGTATGTCATTATAGGACTATATGTCATTCACCTGCCACAAGCTATGCTATAAATTTCCTTAGCACTCACGTAAACAAGAGGAATCTTGGTGCCATCATGTGTTTCCTTCAAATCTAACAGTGCCTGTAGGAAAAGGAATTCTCAAACTCTTGCATTGACAGTACGTTCAAGACTCTAAGACATCTTTCAGCTCAACCTATATTTACTGCTTACCACAACTGATGCAAGGTGGCCGGACCTACTGGGTGGGGCAGGGCACAGGGTGAGGCAGAAAGCTTAAAGCTATGGGACAAAGTCATGATCTTCAAGTTTGTTGATTAGTACTTGCCCTCCGTTGTTTGTGTCCACACGTGGTAGAGCTGGCCTACCTAAGTAAAAGGCAGAGTGTTTGTTTACCAAAGCCCTGTGCTTAGATCCAGAAGTGAAAGGCCAAAGCTGCTGAAAATCAGAGCAGTACATGTGGCAGATAGAACAATGGCACCCCTAAAGATATCCACAAACTAATCCGTTGGACCTATGAATCAGTTACCTTACCTGGATGGCAAAAAGGACTTAGGACATGTGATCAGGTTAAGGATCTTGAAAGGGGGAGAATATCCTGAATTATCTAGGTAATCCAGAGCCCCAGTGTAATCACAAGGGTCCTTATAAGAGGAAAGCAAGTGGGTGGAAGTCAGAAGAGAGGCAAGGATAGAGGCAGAGGTTGGAGTAATGCATTTTGAAGATGAAGAAAAGGCAGGGAGCAAAGAAAGATAGGCATGCTCCAGAAGCAAGCTGGAGAAGGCAAGGAAACAGCTTCAGAAGTAGCCCAGCCTGGCTGACACTTGATTGCAGCCCCACAAAACTAACTTTGCATTTCTGCCTTTCTGAACCGTAAAATAAGTTTATGCTATTTAAAGCTACTAAACTTGTGATACTTTGTTTCAGCAGCAATAGGAGACTAATCCACATGCACAAACCTGATCTTTAGAACAAAAGGCCTGAAGTAGTTAGTACAGTATTCCATAAATCAGAGGACACACTGGGAACTCGGTTTCCCATCACAAGTAGAGCTGACTGTAGACGGACTCATACATATCACTTGTAGAAAAATAACACCCCTCTAGTTACCAACTCCACCTCATTCATTTCATGTCTTTTTTCAGTTAAGCAATGCAGCAAAATAGCAAACAGCTTGTGTTTGATTTGTTTTATGCTGTTGTTTTGCCCACCAGTCATTGTCTCTTCTTTACTCTTACCATCTTCAAGGAAAGTGCTCCTCTGCGGCCTCTGTCAATGTTCCCAGGCTGTGACAATTCCTGCTATAGAGCTCCAGGATGGTCACATGATGCCACATCTATCCAATTAGAACATTCTGTACCTTTAACTATAATGATTCACTTAGGAATAATCATACAACACAAGTCAGTCCAATGGGAATCAGCCTCTGATTTTTAGCTGGTGTCGAAGGTAAAATGCAATGCCAGAGCTGCTGGTGATTTTCTTTATCCCCACAATGAAGGGCCTTTTCTGAGAAATGAAGGGCATGTAGGGAACAGCATAGGCAAAAGATGGAGAGGGGGAGACAGAGTCACAGGAAGACACTGAAGCTCTGTGTCCAAAGTCACTTCCCTTGAATCTCCCAGTTATGTGAACAATCCTGTCCTTCATTGGTTTGAACATGTTTGAAGAAAGGTTTTGTTTCTTAAATAGCCAGAACCCTGACCAATTGAAGTAGCACAAGTACACTCAGTTCACAGAAATATGAAACAGGTTCAGGGCCTGGGAGGAGTTCAGAAGGTGCAGAAGATGCCGGTTTCTCTAGCTCCAGCCTCAGAGGTCATGGAAATACTCCTTCAGAAAAAAGACACAACAAAACACAGCATCCCTCACTTATTTGCGATGTCTGAGATTTCTTTACAGAAAGAAAAATTTCACCGAACTAGAGATAAGGTCTTATAATTTTTTAATATATTCTATTGATTATGCTATTACAGTTGTCCCATTTTCCCACTTTTATTCCCCTTTACCCTGTACACTGCATCCCACCTGCATTCTCCCCTGTTCATGTTCATGGGTTGTACATACAAGTTCTTTGGCTTCTTCATTTCCTATACTATTCTTAACACACACACCCTCCACCATCTATTTTCTACCTACCATTAAGGGCTTACAATCTGATACCCCTAGGGGAGAGAAATTTATGGCTGACTTTATTAGTGTCACCAATGTTACTTTATCATTCAAACTTGGACACTTTGAAAATAAAAAAGAGCACTAAAAATAACTGTGCAAGGCAAGAGGCAGAGACAATGATTGTCCCGGGCATAATTGGCTCTGCGGTCATCCTACCCAGATGTGTGGTAAGCAAACTGGATTTTGTGTCAGAGGCTTGAGTTCAAATTCTGCCTCTGTCACTACAGGTACATGGGGACTTTAGTAGCCACGGCTTTTCTTCACTTATCTGAAGGTAGTTGAGATAAAATTACCTCAAATGGCTGGTATAAGGATCAAAAGCTATGAAGAATATTTTTAAGATATTCTTTGTGCCAACCACAAAGCCTTATCCCAAATAGCCTTTTTCTTGTTAGTATCTTATTTTGTTAGAAGAACAAGAAGGGGAAAGGGCACTTCAGAAATTAAGTGAAATAGGAAAAGACTGAAGATTGAAATATGGTCAGTGATAACCTTAAATTTTATACTTTAAACTTATACTTTTTGCTCGTGGTCAGGTATGACCTTTCTTTTTTTCTTTCAGTTTGTACTGAGCTATAATTGCCATCATGATTGTATAATTTAAGGTGCACAGCATATGATTTGATAACGTGTATATTATGAAATGATTACCACAATTAATTTAGTACACATCACTTTACATAGTTAAAAACATTTTTTCCATCCCTGTGATCGGAACTTTTCAGATCTATTCTCTCAGCAAACTTATAAACATGAGATACAGTATTACCAATTATATTCACCATGCTATGTATTACATTCCACTAATTACTTTTTATAATTGAAAGTTTGTACATTTGGACCACCTTCACCTAATACCCCCCAATTCCAGCTCTGGCAACTACAGATCTGATTTCTTTTTCTATGAGTTTGGTTTCAGGTTTTTTAGTTTTTGTTTTGTTTTGTTTTGTTTTTCAGATTTCACCTACATTGTGACCTTTCTTGAAGGCAGAGGGCACCACCTACAGGTAGCACAGGTGCATTAAGCGACATTGGCACAGCTCCCGAGTCTGTAATAAGGGCATTTTGTAAGCATTTCCATCAAAGGAATTGATTGTTGAGGAGCAGGACGGACGCTTGCCCAGCTCCACAGACTGGAGTGAACTCCAGCCCAGCTCTGATTCATTTAAATATCATCTGACCATCTTAAAAAACACTTCTCAGAAATCTCTGATTTTACTTCCACTTAACTAGGATGCAAGACCTACCTAGGAAGTGAGCTGTGGAATCTTAAGAGATTCACTGAGGTTCTGAAATGTGGTTCCCTAAAATGACAGTACATCAAAATCATTAGCAGAATATACT
This sequence comes from Anoura caudifer, assembly GCA_004027475.1. NCBI lineage: Eukaryota > Metazoa > Chordata > Mammalia > Chiroptera > Phyllostomidae > Anoura > Anoura caudifer. The sequence continues at coordinate 3,874 of PVKU01003219.1, forward strand.
GTGTAGTCCAACTGGTTCGACCGCTGGCTTCACTAATAACCTTGAGGAATTTGCCCTTCAAATCTTTGTTTCTTCAACTGTAAGACCAAAATGACAACAGAGCCTATCTCATAAATAAATGGTTATGAAAATTAGGTGAGAGTCAGTGTGTGATGCTTTTACTGCAACACCTGACTAGTGAAATCCATGCTTAATAGCTGATTATTTTCTTTCCTTAATCCCTCCCAGCTATAATCTTCTATAGGTAAAATAATTTAGTCTATTCCAATGCAGGTGGGATTTATCTAGTTTATAAAATTTGTGTTGCCATTGGCTTACCTCCAGCCTCCTGAACATAGCGCTCTGACTCATTTTTCCCTCATTGGCTGATGAAAAAGTGTGCCACCCTGTCCATTGCTGATGCAGACCCATGATCTGCACCCCTGAGGGTGACTATTTGGCATTGGAGCAACCAAATTAAAGAAAGAAAGTATTCAAGGGGAAGTCCTCCTGCATCCAAATAATTTCTGCCTCTTAATTCCATACAGATTGGAATTTGCAGTGGAAATGAGATTACTATCATGTATTTTTTAGTTCACAATACTCAAGTTGGCATATTTCTTTAGATTAAGCATGTGCAGTATTTTAAACAACAGTTGTTTAACAGAACAGTTCAAACATTTTAATGAAGCTGTTGCTTTCAGTTGCTAGATGTTACAACATTTTAATTACATGGTGAAACATTTTCATCAGGAGCTTCTTAAAAATGTATTTTAATATGTAAATTGGCCACTTGTGCTGGTTTATCTTCATTCTCACTATTAAAAATTACTTGAAATCCAATTCAAAATGAGTAGCTTAAAATAGATTAAAATCCTGGATCAAAAGAACACCAGGACCAAATTCAAGCTATTTGGAAATTCTGTCCTTTTTGTTCTAGCTCAGATAAATTAACTCAGCATTGATTGAGCAAATATTGTATGCTGTCTCATAGAATTAAGCATCCTTGATTCCTCAAAAGCATATGGGAGTTCTTTTAAAAGGTAAGAAGGAGTTCTTTATATACTTAGGAGATCAAACCCTTGTCTGAGGTATCATTGGCAAATATGTTTTCCCATACAGTTGGTTCTCTTTTCATTTTAATGCTGTTTTCTTTAGCAGAAGCTTTTTATTTTGATGAGATCCCATTTGATCTCCTAAGTGTATAAAGAACTCACACAACTCCACTCTAAGAAGACAAGAAACCCAAATAAAAATGGGCAAAGGACTTGAACAGACACTTCTCCAAGGAGGACATACAGAGGGTCCAGAGACATATGAAAAGATGCTCAGTATCACTAGCCATCAGAGAGGTACAAATTAAAGCCACAATGAGATATCACTTCACACCAGTCAGAATGGCCATCATAAACAAAGCAACAAACAACAAGTGTTGGAGAGGTTGTGGAGAAAAGGGGACCCTAGTGCACTCTTGGTGGGATTGCAGACTGGTACAACCACTGTGGAAAGCAGTATGGAATTTCCTCAGAAAACTAAAAATGGAACTGCCTTTTGACACAGCAATTCCACTGCTAGGATTATATCCCAATAACCCTGAAACACCAATCCAAAAGAACCTATGCACCCCAATGTTCATAGCAGCATAATTTACAATAGCCAAGTGCTGGAAGCAACCTAGGTACCCATCAGTAAATGAGTGGATCAAAAACTATGGTACATTTACACAATGGAATTCTATGCAGCAGAAAGAAAGAAGAAGCTCCTACCCTTTGCTACAGCATGGATGGAACTGGAGAGCATTATGCTAAGTGAAATAAGCCAGGCAGTGAAAGACAAATACCATATGATCTCACCATTAACAGGAACCTGGTCAACAAAATGAACAAGCAAGCAAAGTATAGCCAACGACATTGAAATTGAGAACAAACTGACAGTGATCAGAGGGGAGAAGGGAGGGGATAAAGGGGGGAAAAGGTGAAGGGTTTACAGGAACAATTATAAAGGACACATGGACAGTCACAAGGGGTGGTAGAAATGAGGGAGGGAGGAAGGGAGAGCTAGGATGGTAGGGAGGGGTGGGGAAAAAGGCAGAAAACTGCACTTGAACGACAATAAAAATAAATAAATGAAGTCCACAAAAAGGTAAGAAGGAAAAACAAATAAGGAAAGTCTGGTATTATTTTTGTTTCTTCTGTTTCTATATAGAGTACACCCAGTGATCACAATTTACTCAAAAACCTGAAGAATTTCTATAGTGTTTAAAAGTGTAGAGACAAAGTCTAGTCTTTTAAAATGAACTAAAACAGAGACAGATCAAGGAACAGTTTGCATCTTAGAAGAGAAGGTCCCTGCAAATCCACAATACTATCCATCTAAACCCAATTTCAGAAACCTATCATATAAAGAATAAACAGGATCTGAAACTTCAAAAACTAATTCACACTAAAGATGCATGTTGTTCTGGGTTAGTTCTTTTTCTTAGGTCTGTTTTAATATGAAATATACAGTGTTTAAGTACATTATGCAGATTGTGAAAGAAGTTTTCACTTATGTCCATCTGATTTTGCATCGGCTACCCACCCCACACCTCACACTGACTTTAAAAACACGAAACTATGGTGATCAGAGCAGAACACTCAAATTACATAGTGCTCACCACTATGTAATGAGAGAGCTTAAAGAAAAGAACAAATGTGGTTAAAAACTTGCTGCAAAGTCTGTGAAGGCACAGCACTGCTAACAGGGTCCTCTGAACCATATAGAGAGTAAAACAATTGGTCTTCAACCTTTTGGAGACCACCTGGAATTACAGAGGGTGTCAATTTTGAAATCAAGTTTTTAGGGTTAAACTTCTAAGGCTGAGACTAGTTAGAAGGATCTCCTAAACAAGTTGTTGAACTTTGGCCTCAGACAACACATAAATCAGCCAAGGTAGTTTTCTGTGCAACTTTAATTCAAGGTACAAAGAGGGGCTTTATGCCCATGCAATCTGGTGAAGAAGAGGGGTCTAGACTCCCTAACATTTAGTAACTACTTTATTAAATAATTCTTATGCTATAGTTCAGGCTTGGAACTAAGTACATCAAGCCTATAAAAAAATCATTGAAAGAGTGTTCCGCATTTTAGCAAAATCACAGTACTAAATTCATTGATGACAAATGTACAACAGTCTAAAGAGAAAAAGCAGGTATATTTAGAGTTTATTTATAACTGGTCTGGATGGCAGGAAGGAGAGCTACTGTGCCCACCACAATGGATACCCTGGTGCTTCTCAAATGAACAGTTCAGTCTAGCAAATCATATGTATTGGTCAGAGTGAAAAATGAATACAGAAGTCATGGGTGTAGACCTTTTATGCAAATAGTGAGCACCCTCAAGGAGATTGCCCCAGATTTTTAGAGATTTTTAGCTACCTCTCATGTGAAGACTGGCCTATAGGTACTTGTAAAATGTCCTAGAAGACATAACAGTGCTCAAAATAATTCTGGAGGCACTGTTCTCATTTATAAACTTGTATTCTCATGACACTCCTGGGATTCTAATTCCCTGCAAGAGCCTTTTTGACTATTTGGATGAGGCTCAAATTCAATTATGCTTCCAAATAGCTACTCAGTTATTGTATCTGAAGGAGAGAAATCCTGCAAAATCATTTCTAAATAACCAGCTAATATAAAACACAAAATTCCCACTTGTCAGATTTATATTAGAATTTCTATTACATTGCTCTCAACATATAATTTCTAAATTTGAACTAATATCTGTTGAAGCTTCACTTTTCACATATGTCATCTAGGAGTTATCAGTTACAGAATCACTAAGGACTGTATTTAAACATGGCTACCTTTCAGCTTCAGCTTTACAGATAATTTTGACCATCAAGAATATCATTGCTGCCTGGCTGGTGTAGCTCAGTGGATTGAGCATGGGCTGAGCAGCAAAGGGTCCCTGGTTCAATTCCCAGTCAGGGCACATGCCTAGGTTGCAGGCCAAGTCCTTAGTGGGACTTCTCTCCCTCTCTTTCTCCCTCCCTTCCCCCTCTCTAAAATAAATAAATAAAGTCTTTTTTTTTTTTAAGAATATCATTGCTCAGCACATTTAGATGGCATTTTCTTTTAGCTCAGCCTTGATAAGATGGTTTTGCTCAGATTTTGGTAATTTTTAAAAATTTTCTTTACATTGTCCTATTAACCCAAATACATGTAGGAAGTGCACTAATAATCATTTGATTGATATCTAACTTTAGTACCTCATCAAAAAGAGGAAGTTTCATTTATCCTGTATTTATTTCAGAGTACCTACATACACAATTCTTCTTTTTCACAAACATCATTTTCTTGGTCACAATGGGAGACTCGGGAGTAGCTATGGCTGCACATTGGAGACTTTTCTCACCCCATGTGTAAAGCTGCCCTATCTCATAGATACAGGAAACAGATTGATGTTTGTCAGAGACAGGGACTCGGGGGTGGGCGAAATGGGTATAGCAAGTCAAAAGCTACCAACTTCTAGTTATAAAGTTAATAATTCATGGTGATGTAGTGTGAAGCATGGCAGCTACAGTGAACAATACTGTATCATATTTGAAAGTTGCTAAGAGAGTAGATCTTAAAAATTCTCAACACAAGAAAAAGATTCATAATTCTGCATGGTGACAGATGTTAACTAGACTTGTGTTGATCATTTCACAATATGTATAAATATTGAATCATTGGATTGTATACCTGAAACTAATATAACAATTTGACAAGTATACTTTGATTACTTAAAAAGCAGAATTGGTTGGACACACACTTTCCATTGCTTCACTGCTCACCATCTACCATCATGGCCAAGACACGCATGTTCTCAGACCAATGACCCTGGTTAAAAAATAACCATTAGTGTTAGTGGCAGTAAAACAGCTGAAAAGGTAACTAATACCATTTCAAAGATAAAACTGGTTTTTAAGCAGGCCACTGATTTTCTCAGCAATATATTTTTTATAAAGGTCCTGAAAGAAAATAATTGAGTAAGGGAAAATAAAGTATGTAAAACATCTCTAAGAATAAGGGGGAAAATGTGTCAGTTCCCCTTCCACAATTGATTTATTTAATTCTCTCCTTCAGACTATATATTCCTACTCCCAAGCCAAAAAAAAGGCTCCTTGTTACTTAAAATATAACTTTATTACTGAGACAAGCAATATCCTCCAGAAACTGTCCTGACCAGCTTCTTACAGTTGTGTTTTCTTAAGAAACACTAGAATTATCAGTTTAGTGAAAGAAAAAAAAGAGTAATAAAAATTTTTCACTTCTGTTATCACAATGATAACAGGACATTTCATGTGCTTGCCCTCTCATGTTCTGCTTCTTAACTCTTGAAATTCATATACTAATACATCCATGAGCAAAGACTACCAGGTTTCAAGACTCATAACACTCAGTATCTCTTCTAGGAATTAGTTCTTGACTCCCATCTACTGTTTTTTTTAGAGCAAAAGGCTGAATGTTTGTGCCCCACCCCCCAAATACTAACGCATTAAATCTTAACATCAAATGTGATGATATTTGGAGGTGGGGCCTTTGAGATGTGATTAGGTCACAAGGAAAGCACTCTCAGAATAGAATTAGTGACCTCAAAAAAGAGATGCTTAAAAAAAATCTACACAGGCTGAAAGTGAAGGGATGGAAAAAAATATTCCAAGAAAATAGACACCAAAATAAAGCCGGGGTAGCAACATTTATATCAGACAAAATAGATTTCAAAAAAAAAAAGGCCATAACAAGAGACAGAGAAGGTCACTACTTAATATTTAATGGAGTTATCCAACATTGGAGCACCTAAATACACAAGGAAAATCTCATTGTGGGGATTTTAATACCCCACTTTCAACAATGGATAGATTGTCCAAACAAAAAAGCAAGAGTATTGTAGCATTGAACAACACCATAGATCACATGGACTTAATTGATATTTACAGAGCATTTACTCCAAAGAAGCAAAATATGCATTCTTTTTGAAAGCACATGGATCATTTTCAAAGAGACCACATGGTAAGACACAGAGCAAGCCTCAACAAATTCAAAAAAATTGAAATCATATCAAGCAATTTCTCAGATCACAATGGCTTAAAACTAGAAATCAACCTCAAGGAAAAGAATCAAAAACTTTCAAATATATGGACACTGAGTAACATGTTATTAAATAACAAGTGGGTTAACAATGAAATCAAGTAAGAAATCAAAAAGTACCTGTAAACAAATTTAAATGAATACAGAACAACCCAAACCTATGGGACACAGCAAAGGCAGTCCTGAGAGGGAAGTTCATAGCAATACAGGCCTACCTAAAGAAGATAAAAAAATATCAAAGAAACAACCTAACCCTACATCTAAAAGAACTGGAGGAACAACAACAAAGTCCAGAGTGAGTAGAAGGAAGGAAATAATCAAAAACAGAGCAGAATTAAATAACATAGAGACTAAAAAACAATTCAAAGGATTAGTGAAACCAGGAGGTGGTTCTTTTAAAAGAAAAATAAAGTTGGCAAACCTTTAGGCAGACTCATGAAGAAAAAAAGAGAGAGGACCCAAATAAATAAAACCAGAAGTAAAAGAGGATACATGAAAACTAGTACCATAGAAATACAAAGGATTATAAGAAATTACTATGAACAGTAACTATATGCCAGGAAATTGATCAACCTGGGCAAAATGGACAAATTTCTAGAAACGTACAATCTTCCAAAACTGAATGAAGAAGAAGCAGAAAGCCTGAATAGACCTATAACAACTGGCAAAACAGAAGCAGTAATCAAAAAACTCCAGGCACAGCAAAGCCCTGAATTGGACAGATTTTACCATAAATTCAAAGCTGAACTGACTCCTGTCCTTCTCAAACTATTCAAAAAATTTCAAGAACAGGGCAGACCCCCAAACTCTTTTTAAAAGGCCAGTGTCATCCTATCTCCAAAACCATGTAAAGACAAAAGAAAGAATGAAAATTATAGGCCAATATCTCTGACCAGCAAAGACGCTAAAATCCTCAACAAAATATTGGCAAACCCAACCCAGCAAGACATTAAAAAGCTCACACTGAATGATGAAGTGGGATTTATCCCAGGGCTACAAGAATGGTACGATATTCACAAATCAATAAATGTAATACACCACATAAACAAAATGAGGACAAAAACCACATGATCATATGAATAGATGCTGAAAAAGCATTTGGTAAAATCCAACACTCAATCATGATTAAAAAATAATAATAATAAAAAGCATTCAGCAAAGTGGGAATAGAGGAACTATACCTGAACAAAATAAAGGCCATGTATGAGAAATCTACTGCCAACATCATACACAGTGAGCAAAAACCAAAAGCTTTTCCCCTTAAGATTTTTCCCTTAAGACCAGGAACAAGACAAGGGTACCCACTTTAACCACTCTTGTTTAACATAGTACTGGAAGTTCTAGTGACGGTGATTAGAGAAGAAAAAGAAATAAAGTGCATCTAAATTGGAAAGGAGGAAGTAAAAATGTGATTTTTTTTTGCAGACAACATGACATTGTACACAGAAAACTGTATAGTCTCCACCGATAAGTGAAATTGGCAAAATAGTGGGAATACAAAGTCAATATTTAGAAATTGATGGTATTTATATATACCAACAATGAACTATCAGAAAGAGAAATTGGGGGGGGGGGAATCCCATTTACTATAGCAACAAGAAAAGTAAATTGCCTAGGAATAAATTTAACCAAAGAGGTAAAAGACCTGTACTCAGAAAACTACACAACACTGAAGAAATTAATTGAAGAAGATACAAGTAAATGGAAGCACATACTGTACTCATGGATTGGAAAAATTAGCATCATTAAAACATCCATAATATCCAAAGCAATCTATAGATTCAACACAATGATACCAATGGCATATTTCACTGATCTAGAACAAATGCTCCAAAAATTTATATGAAACAAAAAAGAACTCAAAAGGCCACAGCTATCTTGAGAAAAAAGAACAAAGCAGGAGGGATCACAATACCAGATATCAAATTATACTACAAGGTCACTATAATCAAAACAATCTGGTGCTGGTGTAAGAACAGACACATAGATCAATGGAACAGAATGGAGAGCCCAGAAATAAACTCATGTCCTTCGGGTCAATTAATATTTCACGAAAGGGACACAAGCATACAATGGAGTAAAAATAGTCTCCTCAATAAATGATGGAGAACTGGTCTGGTACATGCAAAAAAAAAAAAAAAAAAACAGACCACAAACTTACATCATATACCAGAATAAACTCTAAATGGATAAAAGACTTAAATATAAGTCATGATACCATAAAAGTCCTAGTGGAGAACTAGGCAGTAAAAGTTCAGATATCCCATGTAGCAATATTTTTGCCAATATATTTCTTGGTACAAGAAAAATAAAAGAAATAATAAACAAATGGTACATCAAATTAAAAAGTTTCTGCACAGCTAAAGAAACCATCATCAAAGTGAAAAGGGAACTGACTATATGGGAGAACATATTTGTCAATGATACTTTGGACAAGGATTTGATCTCTAAAACATATAAAGAATTAATACAACTCAACCAAAGTAAGACAAATAATCCAATTAAAAATGGGCAAAGTATCTGAACAGATAATTCTCCGAGGAGGACATACAGATGGCCCATAGACATAAGAAAAAATGCTCAACATCACTAGCCATCAGAGAGATGCAAATTAAAACCACAATGAGATATCGTCCCACATCTTTTAGAATGGTTATCATTGATAAACCAATGAACAACAAGTGCTGGTAAGGATGTAAAGAAAAGGGAACCCTAGTGCACTGTTGGTGGGAATGCAGACTGGTGCAGTCACTGTGGAAAACAGTATGGAATTTCCTCAGAAAATTAAAAATGGAACTGCCTTTTGACCCAGTAATTCCACTGCTGGGAATATAACTTAAGAATCCCTTAACACCAATTCAAAAGAACTTCAGCATCCCTACTTTTATAGCAGTGCTATTTATAATAGACAAGTGCTGGAAACAGTCTAAGCACCCATCAGTAGATTGAGTGGATCAAAAAACTGTAGTACATTTACACAACAGAATAGTACACAGCAGAAAGAAAGAAGGAATTCCTACCTTTTGGGACAGCATCGTTGGAACTGGAGACTATTATACTAAGTGAAATAAGCCAATTAGTGAAAGACAAATACCATATGATCTCACTTATAAGAGGAATTGAATCTAATAACAAAAATAAACTAATGAGCAAAATAGAACCAGAGGCATGGAAACATGGAACAGACTGACAGCAGCCAGAGGAGAGGGGAAGGGGGATAATGGTGGAAAGAAGGGGAAGGGACTAGTCAAAGAACATATATGAATGACCAACGGACATGGTCCACAGGTTGGGGATTGACTGTGGGAGCAGGATTGGTCTGGGTGGAGGAGAGCAAAAAGGGAAAAATTGAAACAACTGTAATAGAATAAAAATAAAAATAAATTCATCATGTTTATGTGTAAAAATTAACATGGTAATTTATCATCATATATTATAGGAATAAAGGAAGGGAGGGAGGAAGGGAAGGAAAGAAGGAAGGGAAAGGAAGAGAGTTCTTTCTTCCAAGTCTTAAAGCAAAGACCTGGCATAGAAATTATAATTTTTGTATAATGTGTTCTTTTAATTATTTCTTTTTCCTATTCCCCTACCTCTTAATTTATCTTTCTTGTAGTGATAACAGGAAATTATATTGCTACCAATGCTATTAACATTTATGTACTTTTCTCCCTATTTGGAACTTTAGAATAAATGTAATATTTATTCTTATTGATATTTATTGCTCTAGTGCAGTGGCTCATTAACATATAAATTTCATCAAATAGTTTTCTTCACTGAGATTCAGGGAGCAATTAGGTTATATTAGTTTAAAATAACAAATATTATTAAAATAACAATTGCAGAATATATGGAGGACAACTCTTTCCAAAGAAACTTAAGTACTATTATGTCATCTAATTGTACCAGAGAGGTGAGTCATTGGGTTCTATAATCTGAAAAGCATAGAGGAAAGGGGATATAAAAATAATAGAATAAACATGGAGAATAACACTTAGCATACATAATATTGCCAAAATAGAAGAAAAATTAAAAATCTGTGCCTTTTGAGTAAGTATATTAAAGTACATTAAACTGCCATAAAATTTGTTGTATTTTAGTGTGAAATATGAGAATGATTAAAATAGAAAAATAGTTTTAAACCAGGTTCTCTTGAAATTAAAAACATTTATTTTTATACCTATTAGGTGACTTTTTTACTTCCTATTATTCACAAAATTAATCCTTAAGGAAATACTGAAGGTCTATGAACCATTATCATCCCTTCAAGGATATTTAAAATAGTTGCTTTAAAAGTTCCTTGGCCACAAAATAAAGAACATATAATATAATAAAAAAAGATACAACTAATATCAGTGAAAAATGGTATACTATTAGTGCTTCATATTAGTCTCAGTTTCCCTCTTTCAAAATGGGAAGGGCGATGCCTTGGGGGTTAAAGAACACCCATACAGGAAACAATAGTGTTGCTGAATATACTTTATTGGCAGAAGATTGTAACCATGGTAACACAACAACCTGAGGCAATGTTTTGCTCTTTTGTCCATGAAACTTCTTAAGATAAAATATGTTAAAATTAACAAGCCAACACAGTGAAAACATTTACCAGAATCACAGCTATGTATAATAGGAAACAACAGTATATTTTACTTTATCTTTTTAACACTATAAAAATATCACGCTGACCCTGTGCAATCTTAGAGAAATAGATTGCACTTTTAACAGGTCTTCTGCTCCATTTCTAAATGGGCATCAACTAGCTACAGGCACGAAAGGCCAAGAAAACAGCATAGAACACTGTGATGCCCTAAACAAATGTGGTCAGGGTGAAGCAAAAAGCTGTGTAAAAAAAATGAACTGATAAAGCAGTCCCAAATAGCAGAACAGGATCTAATCTAGGAACCGTCTCTGACCCCAGAATAGGAAGACCTAGCAGCATTTGTCCAACTAAATTTCAAAATCACTGTAGAAAAATGTCTGCTATGTGTCTTCATTCTTTCCTTTTTTGAACAGACATGTCTCTTGTGATTATACTGCCCCAGTGTAACCTATATGTTGGGTATATGTGGTGTCAATGAACTTGTTTATGGGTCTCTCGATTAAAAACACAAACTTATGTAAAGTATATTATAAAGTCCTGGACTCTTAGCCTGATACTGTGATTGGATGAGATTTTATAGGATCTTTGAAGGGGATGAATATATTTTGCTTTTGGGAGGCTCATAAATAATCCTGAACAGTGGATAGACTATGTTAGAATGATTATATTAATGACATCAATTAATGTTGTCGCTATAGCCTTGTCCTTTGCCTGTAAAACCCTAGTCCTTTCCCTTTCTGACTCTGAGATCAGTCTGTGACTTGCTTCAGCAAGTAAGATGTTGGAAAATGTATTACAACCAGAGACTGAAAAGCACATGTGCATTTCCGTTGGCTATTTTACACAGTGGTGCTTGATCTCTCTTGATCTCTGCCATCACCATAAGAACAAGCAAACTTGTCACAGGTGTATGAGTGGCACTGAGAAAAACACTGAGGTCATCCTATGCAAGCCAACAGCCTGCAAACCCCAAAACATGTGAGAGAACAAGGCCAGGATCAGTTCATCTCAACCCAGATCAGAAGAAATGAAAGATAACACACAGATTTGTGAGGAATAACGAATGGTGGTTGTTTTAAGCCACTAAGCTTTCAGGTGATTTGTTAAGTAGCAAAACTAACCAATACATCTTCAGCAGCATAATCTGGGACAAAAGGTCCCAGTTCTGTGGCTGACCAGGATTATGGGACTATAGGCAGTTTCCATGGAGCTTTGTCAATTAATTCCTTTTCTGGGAACCAGAATTTAGGGGGATCATTGTTGGGCTTATTAACTCTAACCTCTCAGTCCATTGATTGCAAAAATGTGTCCTGTCAGCAAAATACCCCATTACATTATCGATTCCCTAAGAACTGTGAGATTAACTGCATTTGCCAAAGGAGAATAAAGAATTGTCAACAATGCTTGATATCCACACTCAAGATGCAGATTATTTCTCCTGAGAAAGTTAGGATAAGACCATTTTTATTGACAGCCCAGAAGGCATACAATATCCAGTATGAAAGTATTGATAAGGCTGCCATCCACAGATACAGCATGAAGTTTGAGAAAAACCTTCTGAGGACCTCTAAGATTTCTCCCAAGTGTTCTCCAGGGTCTCTAAGATCCACTGTTGGCGATCATTTTCTCTCCCCAATACTACTCTATGGTATATAGATCAGGTTTGCTAAGAAGCTTCAGGGGCAGAGTGTTAATGGATGCTGAAAATGTTCTCTCTCCCCTTGCTTGCCGATCAAAAACAGATGAATAAACAAAGTCAGCACCCATGAAAGCTACAGCATAGAATTGGGGGTGGTCTTAGTGGCAATTTTGGAGAAATACAAGTGCAAGACAGTATGTCCCCACTTCCAGCCTCCAGTTTTCTAGAAATCAAATGAGCAAGGACATAGGGTCTCCATATTCACTATGTAAACTTTCCTTTTTTCCCCATTTTCAGTATGTAACCTGTACCTCTCAATTACTCTTCTGTCCTCCAGTCTGGAGACCTGTTCATTCTTTTTTAGATAAATCTCTTACGCAGACTCCAGCCAGCAGAGTCCATGTGTTGTGGATGCTGTAAACAAATTCACACAGACTATGGAAGTCCTGTGGAGAAAAAGGGATGGCATGGCCACTCTCTCAAGGGGAGAGTGCCTGGACCCTTGCCTGGACAGGCTTTTATTGTTTTCTAGTCACATTACATCAAAGAAGGTTCTCATTCATTATTCTTAGATTTACGTTAAGTGATTACTTCTTGCAGATAGCAAAAAAAAAAAAAAGAAGAAATGTTGCAAATACAAAGGTAGGATAAAAATGATTGGTTTGCTTACATTTTGTCCTTGGGATGCCTTAGCACAGACTTTAGGGAGTTGTTTCAGACATATACATTAAACATCTGCGGTCTTAACTCAGGGTGAGGGAGTTTTAGCAAAAGCAAGTCTCATAGCAGCCTAGGTACAATGCAGGCCTGATTCCCCATGGGAAAGCCTATCTGCACACCTGGCTCCTGTGTGCCGCCTCCCATTGATCGGTTTTCTGGATCAATGCTGGGCTACATTTGTCACTTCCATGCTGATCGGTTCCCTACAAATCTCAACAATAAATCTTCAGAACTCTGCCAGGATCCAAGATCGCAGACATTCAGGTTTCAGAGTAGGGAGAGAATACAGGTCCAACTGGTTTGTAAAGATCTTCAAACAATCCTATTATTAGCCTTACTTTTATCCAGCCCTTACAGAGGTCCCAGATTCTCACAATTCCAGGGCCTTTGGGAGATTCTATGGGGTACACAGTTTAACTTTACACATTGCCAGGTTTGGATTCACTTTCATGGACATGGTAAATCAACCACATGTATCATCTTTTTTCTGAATTTCCAAATTTTTGATGCTATCTTCTTTACGTACTCTGTCATTGTCAAAATAAGCATCTTAAAAATCCTGTTCTCTCACTTTCATGGGTTTTCATGAAGGAAAAGGCATAAATGTGTCCATTCAAATCACTATTTTAAACCAGAAGTATCAACCTGACATTTCTTAGAAAAAAGTCCCACCACATTGGCAAAACGTTCAGGACCCTAATTTGAGTTCAGGGGAGTGGTGTGGTTGCAGTCATGCATTCCACACAAAGCAGGTTAGGACATTGGGAAATAGAATCATTTCAGAGATGCTCCTGTAAATCTGTCACAGAAACTCTACGTGTTGGATCTTCCTGTTAACCCGTAATGTTTCCCAGGAGCCCTATCGAATGCAGAGCCTGTAGATCTTCTCATACCAGAAAGAGGTAGCTCAGAAGGGGAAGGGTTCAGTTACAGGAATAGTGATTAAATCCTGTGCCATAAAATGTCAGTATCTTAAAAATTGAAATTATAGGTACCAGCTGTTGGCTCTAATCTAAGTCCTCATAAATGCAAAAGTATACATTAATATCCCTATAATATAAAATGCTACAAAATATAAAACAACACTGTCAGTGAATGTATATACTTGTATATATTGATACATGGCATTGAAATGTTGTTCATTCAGTGCAAACAACACTTTCTGTAAGGTATAGCTGACACATGTCCAAAGTAAGTTTATGCTGTGGTCAATATGAATGCTTTGAAGGTTTGCACTTTAGATGAATTTTAACTATTTTGTTAACAGGATTTCTTACCACAGGACTGAAAAGTGAAACTGGATTCTAGCTGCGTGATCTCTAAAATCCTGTTCATACTTTGGTTTCTCTTCAGAAGGCACAAATCTTTCTCCTTTTGAAATCCTGTTCAATTCCATCAAGTAGCACTTATTTCAATAAAAAAAAAAAAAACACTCTCAAACACTTTTTTCTACTTTGTAGCATTTAAACCAACATCTGTTTGAACTTTTTAAAATTTTATTTTAAATTGATTCCTCTGGTTTCATGAAAACAGCAACCACATTTTTCCAATCCCCAGTCCACAGGAGTCAGACCTTCAAATTACAGTTCTTTTCACTGCCAGTAAGTTTTAAGTCAGCAAGAAGCCAGGTAATAAAGGTCAAGTATTAGAGGTGTTGCTTTATTGAATATTGTTTCCTGGCAGGATCTACGCTGTAGCTACTATGTATGAAAATAAATAATAAAAGATAGATATAAAATGGCTAAACACATTTCCCACTGTTTTAAGTAACTAAATGCAGTTGCTATAGTGCAGAATCTTTACCAACTAAATACATCTTCAGGTTAATTAACAATAATTAATCTTTATAAAGGTGAAATGACAACTCAAATATATGAACTACAACTATATGAATTAATAATAGAATTGCTTCAATAAGATTGTAGTTTATTGACTTTGGTGATTACAATAGATTATAATTGTGATTCTATTTAAGTTACAGGTAAATAAGCCAAATTTTAGCAATTTGTAACATCTATAAATATTCTGATATATTCATAAATTGTATGATATACAAGTTCAAAAATAAGGCTTGTCAAAAGTTTATTGTTCTCAATCTTGCTGACTATTCTTGGTCTAAATATTATCATGAATTTTATTTTGATCTGCTGTTTACTTACCTTTGTTAGGATTTTTAAATTTGTCTCTATTAATTTTATCCTGAATGTGCATACCAGGCATTGTGGATCAAAGAAAGATTATCATCATTCACTTAAGATTAATAACAGTGTGATTCCCCATACCCCGATTCCTAACCATAGAGCAATGATGCAACGATAGCCAAGTCAGACCTTCTCACACAAATTCCAAAGTCTGTATTGCAGGTGAGGACTGGAGGAAATCCATCTTTATCTGCTCATCTACAGGAGAGAGGTAGTTATCTCCAGTCAAGTAGGGAGACTGGATGAAAAAGATCCTGAGATCTCACTCTAAACTTCTGGGATATAAATACCTATCTCCAGGGATTAGGTAAATCCAGGGTCTCTGGTTTTCCTAACTGAGAGATGTCTCCAAGGTTCTGCTGAGTCTTACCTTCCCTTGAGAGGTAAGCATTTACCTCTAGAGTTAGAAAAATCTGTCTAGAGTTCTCTTACTTTCTATATAGTTGGAAATTAACTTCCCACATCTTGCTTTTAGCCCAGCATCCCAAGATTTCAGCAAAATTTATTCAAAAAGCCCCAACACTATAAAAACACAAAAATATTTCCTCTATAGACCACATTATTTTATTGCTAGTTCCAATTATTGGTATTGTGAACTTTCTTTGGGGGCTACGTAAAGTGTTTCTCACATAAGAAATAGGCATATATAACCCTCCCTTTAGAAATTCCAGGCATTATGCATGACATATTTATTTCATACAATTAGCAAAAAAGTCAGTTTTAAGTTATGCACTTTAGATGAATTTTAACTATTTTGTTAATAGGATTTCTTACCCCAGGACTAAAAAGTGAAACTGGGTTCTAGCTGTGTAATCTTTAAAATCTTGTTCAATTCCATCAAATAGCAGTTATTTCAATAAAAAAACACTCTCATTTTTAACCTAATAATTAAGTCCTATTATTTATTTTATTTTACCTTATAGTAGTTTCAGATAAAAAAAGTCAGACTTCAGGAAAACACATAAAATAATGAACGGTGCTACTAAAGGGATCTTTTTAAGCTTCTGCCAGCAGGTTTCCCTCACTTTGAATTAGTTAATTTCTTCCTTTCACATAAATTTGACAATGACATGCCTTTTCTTTCTTTTTTCTTTATTATAATTAACTTATTTCTGAACTTGTCATAGCTATGACATTTTCAGAACAACTAACATATCCTTTAATTAAAGCTTGAAGGATTATTGCTGCTCTTTGTAGCAGTTCATTTCATTATCTTCCTAAAATGTCTATGTGTCTAAAAATTATATTTTCTAAGCTTCATAAAACCAAATTTACATTTAAATACAATTCATTTTGCAGGAAAAAAGACAATCCTTTAAAAGCATGGTGTAGTCTAGCTTTAAATGTAGAGCTAGAGGATTATGCCAAAATACATAAAATGAAGCACTTATATTAAATGCAACATATTTCTGCATAATGTAACTCATATGCTAATTCAGAGTGATTACATCCTCTTTTTTTTTCCACTGTATTTTCACTGTTTACACTGCCACAGATACCCCCACCTTCCTCCCCACCTGCCCTTCCTTCCCTGAAACCCTTGCCCCCACCCATCACCACACAGTTGTCTGTGTCTATGGGTTATACACATGTTCTTTCGCTAATCCCTTCACTTTCTTTCATCCAATTCCCTCTTCCCCCTCTCTGACAGCTGTCAGTCTGTTTCATGTGCCCATGCCTCTGTGTCTATTTTGTTCATCAGTTTATTTTGTTCATTAAATTCCATATATAAGTGAGGTCGTATGGTATTTATCTTTCTCTGACTGGCTTACTTCACTTAGCTTTATAATCTTCAGGTTCATCTATGCTGTCACAAAAGGTAAGAGATTCCCTTTTCTAAATCATGATTTATCCAACTAAGCCAGGTTAGTTTTCAGGAAGGACTCAGTGAAAATAGTTTTTCAGAAAAGATTATACTTCACAGAAGACAGAGAAGACACTGAATTATGCAATCTGCAAAAAAATACATCTTTGGCTATTAGTTATGCAAATATATCTATCATAATTCTAATTCTGCCTTCAGATAAAACATTTGAAAACAGTTAAGTGTCTTGATGTAAACTTAATTAATCTGATTCTAATTCCTGTATAAATATACCAGGTGAAAATAATAACTTTCCTGTACTCTTGCCTGGTAACAAAGTCAATGAGGCAAAGACATGGACCCAGGTAAGTTTAATATGTCATACATTGATTACGTAAATTTGATCATGATGAAAAACAACATTTGGGCACAAGCAACAATGTAAATCAGTATAGTAAATCAAGAATAATGCAAACTCCCTGAATAAATTAAATAAAATTTGTTATTTTATCGCATATGAATGGTTTACTGAGGTTTATTTTTGTAAAATCAGGATATCTTGCTTTGCAAGGAAGACATACACAAGCACTTCTGTAAATGAAGACTTGTTATAAGGATCTTGGGGACAAAAGGGAGAAAGCAAACATAGGTAGGTCTCTCAAGAGATGGAAGTATTTCATGCACAATAAATTCTCAGCGTTTCTAGTCTTAGAGGGGCTCTGATGATTTAAGAACAATTGTAGAGCTTACGCCTTCTGACACAGGTGTCCAGCATTCCCGAGACCCATGACCCGTCTTTCTGGTGATAAGAACCTCTTTGTCTCTGGCCGATCTACTATTTCTTCCCACCAACTATTGTTTAGGTAAAATGTTTGATGTATTTTTTTCCTCTTAGCTACAAAAATACATCAAATTCTCCAAGTACAGGTTTATTTCCAAAATTTATTTTAACCCAAAGATGTGTCAAACATTGTTAATATAAAGTCATCAACATTACCAACAAATGTAGACTTGCAAGCACTAGAAATGTAATGAGTGTCATGAAGACCGAAATCTTTCAGGAAGTCTTATTCCCTAATTCTCTGGAACTAGAACAAGCAACTCCCTCTATTGGTACTTTAATTTCTCCCCAAAAGTATTTATACTCATTCTGTAAGGACTGTGAAATCCATTGTGCTCAACGTTGTATTCATGTGTCCCATAAGGGAAAAGTAAATTCTGAAATCATTACTTCCCATAATATTTTAAGAGTATGTGCTGATCATTACTTGGGAAATAGAAAATTGTATATTCTTCATCTAATTAAACTTGCCTGAAGTGATCTTAAATGAAGTGATCTTAAGTTAGTAGTATTTGAATCTACCAAAAACACACCTCTGGTTGCCCATGTTCGGACAAACTGCATGCACTGTTTACACATTTTGGATGTTGGCTTTTGTCCCAGTCAATATTGACATCTCTTGTACATGCTTACGGCATCGGCATATCTGTAGAAAGGCAACCTATGCTCAGTGTCCTTAAAACCTCTTGATTCTGTGTCTTGTTTGTCTCTGCTGTCATTATTCTAGAAGTTAATCCTTAGCGACACCTGTCTCACTAGCGTTGTACATTTGTTCAGATTTTCATTAGATATTTTCTTAGCAAGTGTGTTAACATGATCTACAGCTTTATGATCTGCAGCAACTTCTAAACAACAAATTTTCAAATGACTTACATTACAAAGCTTCTGGAATTCTGCAACTAATATTCTGAATATGTGTATTCAATGACCATTCTTTATGGTATAACCTTGTTTATTTTGTGACCCATACACCCGTTAGTAGCTGAAGCTCACCTGCTGGCTGTTGGGTCAACTCCCTCAGCATGAAATTGGGATCTTAATTTTGTTTTTTCTTTTGGTTTAATTAATTTATTGTAGGATCATTTTTTTTTCTCTTTTTAAAAATTAGTTTTTCAATTATCATTGTCACTGAGAAATTTCAAACACTTGTTTTCCTATTTCCTTAAGAGATATGAAATCATATTCTTTAGTTAGACAATTCAGTTAGATTCTCCATTTATAAAAGTCTACTAAAGGACTTGCGATGACCAGACTTGGGCAGCAACTCCATTCTATGCACCATTGATTACAGCAAATGTTTCCTTTCGCCTTTTTCACTGTAACACATGAGGGCAGTGGGAGCACTAACAGTTGTTCACTTATTTACATTTCCTCAGTGCAATTAAACTCAGTCACCAAAAAAATTAAAGGTAATAAAATCGGTGACCAGCAAATAAAAAAGGCATAACTTACATTCCAGTCCAATTCTACTGCCCATCAAGTTTTAGCACCAAACTTAGAAGAAAAAAATATGTGCTATAGAGCTTTTGGGAATTATTTATGAAGTAGGTATTATAATTACTATCTCCACTTTACACATAAAGAAACTAATATAGAAAAATTAAGTAAACTTCTCACATAGTATAGGCAGTAGGGATAAGCTTCAAACTCAGGTAGTCTAGCTCCACAGACACTTTTGTTTAGGTTGAATATACCAGAAAGAGGTTGGGAATGTTTCTTTTTTAAAAGTCATTCCCTGCCCTTTTCCTTTGGCAACCATCAGGTTGTTCTCTACATCTTTGGGTCTATTTCTGTTTTGTTTTGCTCACTCATTTGTTTTCTTACATTGCATGTAAAAGTGAAATCGTATGGTGTATGTATTTCTCTGTCTGCCTTATTTCACATATCATAATACCTTGTAAGTCCATCCATGTTGTTGCAAATGGCAAGAATTCATCTTTTTTATTGCTGAGTAATATTCCATTATATATGGATATGCACACACATCTCACTCTTCTTTGTGTACTTATCTACCCATAGATACCTAGAGTGCTTCCATTTCTTGGCTACCACTAGCAATGCTGCAATGAACACAGGGGTGCATATATATTTTTGAATTCATATTCTTACTTTTTTCAGATAAATACCCAAAAGCAGAATTACTGGATCATATGATAGCTGTTTTCAATTTTTTTTTAAAACCCCATACTG
Organism: Anoura caudifer; assembly: GCA_004027475.1. Taxonomy (NCBI): domain Eukaryota; kingdom Metazoa; phylum Chordata; class Mammalia; order Chiroptera; family Phyllostomidae; genus Anoura; species Anoura caudifer. The sequence continues at coordinate 23,955 of PVKU01003219.1, forward strand.
TTTTTCATAGCAGCTTCACCAATTTAGAATCCTACCAATAGTGCAGAAGGGTTTTCTTTTCTTCACATCCTCATCAGCACTTGTTATTTGTTGGGTTTTTTAAAGATTTTATTTATTTATTTTTAGAGAGAAGGGAAGGAAGGAATAAAGAAAGGGAGAGAAACATCAATGTGTAGTTGCCTCTTGTGCACTCCCTCCTAGAGACCTGGCCCACAATCCAGGCATGTTCCCTGACTGGGAATCAAACCAGTGACCCTTTGCTTCGCAGTCCAACAATCAATCCACTGAGCCACACCAGTCAGGACTATTATTTGATTTTTTGTCAATAGCCATTCTGACAGGTGTGAGGTGATATCTCATCATGGTTTTGATTTGCATTTTCCTGATGATCAGTAATATTGTGCATCTTTTTATGTGTCTGTTGACCATCTGTATGTCTTCTTGGGAGAAATGTCTATTCATGTTCTCTGCCTATTTTTTAATTGGGCTGTTTGGTTTTTCAGTGTTCAGTTGTACGAGTTCCTTATATATTTTGGGTACTAACCCCTTATCAATTGTATCATGTGCAAATATCTTCTCCCATTCAGTAGGTTGTCTTTTTGTCTTTTGTTTATTATTTCCTTCTCTGTATAAAAACTTTATACAGAGAAGGTTTGGTGGGATTCCATTTGGTTTTCTTTTGTTGCCTCTGTCCAAGGAGACATAACCAAAACACAGACGCTGTTCTTAGCCTCTGAACTAGACAGCTTCTGACTCCCTAGCCATGTCAACTTCTCTATTTTCTCTTGTACTTTATTTATCATGTTCCTTAAGCTGCCCATTTGTGACCCAATAAAGCAACACTATGTGATTTAGGATATATCGACATTCAAGAGAGTATTGATTGAATTCTGTACAGTAACTGATTATTTGTCAAAGAATAATTAGTTTGAACTTCATTTTCAATTATATATATATGTCTGATTTTCAAATTTTGGTGTGTTATGAAGATATAAAGATATCAGTTATCATTTGGCAAGTAAATAAGTAAAAATATAGTGATACAAAGCCATCCCATAACCAAAGATTAAAATGGGAGGATTATCTTTTACATGATCTAAAAATCATGAGGTAAAAACAGGGTGTTTGGCAACAGTATAGGCATACCATCTTCTCCAGAGCTGAAGAGAACTTTCTGGGACATTCCATTTCTTCCCACTCATTATTCTAATAAACATACACATGAACACACACACAAAGAAAAAATACTGTGCATATCCTCTATCACACAATAACTTGCATTGACTTGAAATAAAATCTTATATTTTTGACTTTCTAAACACTTGTCCTTCAATGGGTGAATATATAAACATGCAATGATTCACTTTTTAGTCTCTAAAATTCTAACAATCTTCTGAATCGCCTCTCCGATGGCGTCACCAAGTTAAGTCAATCTACGTTTACCCTGTCTGCAGCAGCTGAAACTCTGCCTCCATATATTATGAAAGCCACATTAATAGCAACATTGAACAAATGGGCAAGAGTCACTGCCATCCCTCATTCCTGCCTGCACTGCCGGGCTGCCACGTCTTCCCACACAATACAACGGACGTGCCTGACATCGACACGTCGCCTGTTTCCCAGCTGTCTGACGGCGGTAACACAGCGACCTCCTGTCTGAACCCAGCGCCACATCTCCACTCCGCTGGCGCTTGCTTCAGGAGGAGAAGTATCACGTTAAATCTCAAAACCCAGTAAAATTAAGGCTTTCTTCTTTAATAGAAAAGCTTATGATTTACTGCTACTAACTAGCAAGTGTTGAATTCTCAAAGGATCTTACTTGATTAAACAGTTGACTTTCAGCATCCATACTTATTACACCAACAAAATTAAAGTTCGTTTTAAAAAGTGTTAATTGTCAATTACCAAAGCTTAACATGTTAACATAAAAGGTCTCTTTAAAATTTATTGCCTGGTAAAATAACAGTACAATCTGTTCTCAGTACTATATTGTCAAAGGAACTCCAGTTCAATATGGTGATATATTTAATTAGAAACAAATTTTTCATGTTCCCAGAGGTTGGGTCAAAGATATGTTATTTATTTTTCTCAGTTATATATTCCGTATTTTCTAATTTCCCACTTTCTTTCTAAATTAATGATTATTACTCAGGAAACAATTTTATAGTTTCTTTAAGATGAAATATCAGCATATTTTAATGCTTAGCTATTATTGAACCAGTATTAAAGCATGCAGTACATGGAGTATTGTAGTGTATTTATAGGCCAATAAATCACCAGAAATAGACTAAACTATTGGTATATTGCCAGATGCCAAAATTAGAAGAAAATTGAGTATAAAATGCAGTAGATGTGGTGGCTTTTTCTTAACTCTTATTTTCTAAATAATTAATTTCCTTAAAATAAAATTCCATTTTTAAGAATTAACAGTTTAATTTCTTACAATCTTCAAAATTCTAGGATTTATAAGAAGTCTGTATCACAGCCATATAATAAATAAAACCTTTTAAAAAACAAAGAATATCCTTTAAAGGAAGGAAACATAACATCTGAACAACCTTTTTCAGAGCACAGTCATAGAACTTCTTTGAGAGCTTAAGATAATCCAAAAGGGAATCATTATTCAGGAAACCAATTGGGATGCTTCCTCTGTCCACTCCCTAGGAAGAGAAGCTCTAGTACCCAGAGGTCTGTTGCCGGCTCAATATGTAGCTGAGTCAGCAAATCTCTCTTCTCTAACCCCCTGGCACTGCTAGCATGCTCAGGGCTCTCTGAGGGGCTGGACTCTGAAATGCAGACCTGTGACATGTGGGATGCCATGCCTTCAGTGCAGTGGATCAACCTTAGCTGAGTCCGAATCATTTTTAGCTGTTTTAAACTTAATTTCACTTTATTAAAAACACATTTCCACTCAATTTCACACAATACAAAGGCACACAATTTTTTGGAAGTCCACAGTGCTCTTCCACCCTTTCAATCCCACACCTCTCAGGTAATTAATGTTAACAGGCTGAATGAGGAGAGAGACCTTTCTCTTCCTCTCTTCCCTTCCTTTCCTACCCCCATCAAAACCATTGATGCCTGCCGAACCTTCATCTCCGCAGGTATTCGACACTGCCTCCAATTGTATGATGCTGATTCTTTCCATCAGCACTTGACGGCAACAAAGTTCTTCTGCTCTCTTTCCTCAAGTCTCCCCCTAGGAAGGACATTTGACTTGTACCAGTGTTATCTCTCACAGATCAGTTCTAAGAAGCCCTGGGAGTGGGGTCGGGGGTAGATGGAAAGGGTCCTTGCTTATCTTCTACGTGTCAGCTGTAGGACTCTGGCTAAAAACATGGCCAGGGGTCCTCTTAAAAGAAAACATTTATAAGGTGGCAAGTCTGAGTGCCCACTCCAGTGGGTAAGAAGGAACATTCAGGAGTGAAATACTGGGATCAGGAAACTGCAGAGTGTCATTGCCCTAGATGGGCTAGCCATGATCAGAAAAGAATATTCTCCCAGAGCAGAATTAAAGGTGTGCAGATGTTGATAATATTATGAAAATAAATAGGGTCTTATTTTTCCCCAAGATGGTACATTGGACATAAGTTTATGATAGTATCTCTGAACTCTAATTCTATCCTGTAATAAAGATACTAGGAAAATTTCATGACAGAAAATACTCTAAAAAATAAAATAAATAAATAATTTCAAAAATATGCAAGTATGATAAAATGAGGAAGGATACAGATGGGGAATCATAAAGATCAAGTTTAAGTCTCAGCCTTACTGACTACTTAGAATAAGACTTGAGCAAATCTCTTAAACTCTCTAGAGCTTAAGTTCTTGGTCAACAAAATGTCAATGTGATGATCTGGAAAATGTTTTATGATGTGTAAATGAGATAGTCAGCTCTTAAAAAAGACATCAGTCTTCATATCTCTTTTTCTAGACATGCTGTGCCTTAAAATAATAGAAACACTGCTTTTTTGCATTGCATAGTGTCACGAAGCTAGTGTCAATAGGGAAGGCTACACAATATTGGCGTCACATTTATAACACTTAATAGTAGATACTTAACAATTATATAATAAATTTTAACAGCAAAGTTGAAGCCAGAATGACCTGAATACACCTGAATATACCTGAAAAACCTTAACTCCTACCTTGGTCCAGATTCAATCATGGTCTGAAGCAATGTTGTATAGATTGATCTTCTTCATGCTCAAAAGCACCCAGAGCACTTGGCCAAGCAGTTGCAAATCTTATAAAATGCTATTAAAACCACTACTATATGTTATCTTGTCAACATACAATCATTTTATACATATTTCCCTATTATTTAAAATAAATTCTTACAGTTTAAACACATAGAAATATTTCATTATATTACTCCTCTCAAATAGCTTATATTCTAATTAATTTAACAATATTTAATTTCAGTTAAAATCTGTTTCAATGCTGATTCATGATGATTTTAAAACTGTTAATATTTAATTAAAATTGATTCTCTCTAACATCTTACTAGTTCATAATACATCTGCTGTGGAAGAAAGAGTCTTTCTGATCCCACATCTTCATTATTAAAATCTCTAATTGATTGCTAAAAATTGCTGAACTGATATTTCAGATTGTAATTATTTCATTCTTAGTAAGTTTGGGAATGTTCCACATATTCATTTGCCACTTGGAAATATTTTGGGGAATTCCATGCTTACTCCTTCACATCGACACACTCTCAACGGGGTAAGAGCAGCACCCTATCACTTAGTGGCTTTGTGTGATACATGCTCTGTGTGTTGCACTGTGTGCCCACCACCCAGACTGTGTGTGTATGTGTGTGTGTGTGTGTGCATGTGCATTTGAGGGCATGTATGAACAGCCGGTATGGTTAGAAATACAGATATTTTTCTCTGTATTCCATATTTTCCTCTTTATCACTATAATCTTTCTATGATAATGATACACATGCCTACTCAGAAAAATTCTATTTCACTTTTATCTCTTTTTTATCATGTTATCATTTTCATGTAAAACATTTAATCATAAAAGTAAATGTAAATATTTTTTACTTCCTGTGTATAAATTTAGTAAATATTAAAAACAAGTCCATGGATAAAATTATTCAGAGACTACCTTCTCTTTATTTAAGCTGCTTCTTAAAATGACCAATGTACCAATTTTATATAGAATATTCAATTAATGCACCCTGGCCAGGTGGCTCAGCTGGTTGGAGCACTGCCCTGTACAATAAGAAGTTGCGGATTCAGTTCCTATTCAGAGCACATACCTAGGTTGCGGGTTCAATCCCCAGTCAGGTGTGTACTGGAGGACACCGATCAGTGTTTCTCTCTCACATGGAGGTTTCTCCCTCTCTCCTTCTCCCTCTCTCTCTCTCCCCCTTCTTCTCTCTCTAAAATTAAAAGAAAGAACTTTCTATTATAATAAATCTAAACCACCTGCTGTCTACCAGCTATTAAGCCATAATAATGTCAATTTCTGCAGTTTCACCTTTAATCTTATTATAATATAAACATCGGAATCTAAGTTTCACTAATTATTAGTGTCAACAAATAAAACAAATACCTTCAGAACATAAGAAAATAAGTTTTTTATCAACTGCCAGGTAAGAGACCATGTGCCAGGTAATAATGCACCATGCAGTCTACTAAGGAAAAAGTTCATGGGCAGTTATAGGGAGGCATTCATGATGGATGTGCTAAGGAAAGTTAAACACTTCCATCCTGAGCGAACAGAATGAGACTGCAGATCTGTGCGCAATTTGTTAAACCGAGTGCCATATCAGTCAGGGAAATACTGTCAGCTAAGTCCTGATTCAAGCATAATCCTTTGTGCTGTCTTTCATTGGATGAGGACTGAAATGTCTCCATCCCTATTTTCTTTTCCCCCAGCCTTTCCCACCCCTACTGACACTGCTCATGGCCTCCTTAACTCCAGGTGTAGGGAGGCTATCACTTGTCACTTCTAATGTGTGAAAGGTTCTACCCCTCCTTCTCCGTCCATGCCATGACATCTGTATAGATAGTCAAGATGCACTTCTGCTCCTGAAGTTGTCTCTTTGGGTCCCCAGGATCCTGGGCAACTGACTTGTTTCAGGTGGGCTAATACGCTGCTCTTGACACTGAGCCCTTCTGCCACTGCCTGTCCTCCTTTCTTTTCAATGAGCTCCAACAGTCCCCTCCCTGGAGCGAGGAGCATCCCCATCACACAGCACTTTGGTCAAACAACACTACCATAGGTGCCAAACACCAAAAAGAGATTGTGGCGAGATAAATCTTGATTATATTTCCCCCCTTTCATGGCTGCAATGAGTTCTTTTTTTTTAGGAAATTGGCAGATCAGAAGTATAGTTTGTTCAATATACACTATTGTATTTAAAATTATTGCTTCCCTATTACATTGGCCCATCCTTCTTACAATAAGCTAGTGCTTTTTGTTTTCACTGAAGACAAATATCTTCATAGAGTATCCTTGACCTTCAAGGACAGACCTTATGGCCTTCTCTGCATGTGCTTAAACACATCTAATTTTTAGGCTACTCATAGTATAAGCTCTAAGACTCTGTGCGCCTAATCTTAAAATGTCTTAGCAATGTCAAACAAATACCAACACATGTGACTGAACAAAGAAAGTGCAGCCATAATTGGTGTGAAGGAACTAATGTTATTTTCATGGCCTAACAGTGAAAAGAGCTAAAATAAAATATATGAAAGAAAAAGGAGTAGAGTGCTAGTGAGAGAAATAAATGTAACTAAAATGTTACTCATCCTCCTCACTACTATATTCCTCATAGTAAAAGTGTTTCCCAGCCTTTTAAACTCTGGCTTCTGGGTGTGTTACATAAGATCTCTTACAGACCTTTCATATTATATAAAATTTAAAATTAATCAAATTTAAAAACCTATCATTTTGGTTTCCAAGTAATATACCATCCATCATCGTGACCTGAGTCTCCTTAGCAGAGCATGGCCCTGCTCTAGGTTGCTGCACATTTTATTTATGCATACCAACCAGAAAGAATAATATTTATAGTATGGGAATTGTAGATGAAGCACGGTAGAGAGAGAGGGGCCAAACAAAATAGCAAAGAGGTACAGATGAATGGGCATTCCTTGCTAAAGAACATTCATGCAGATTTTTGTTCCAGGCTTAGAGAGAGGGCATTGTGATGTTACATGGTGACGTGGTCGTGGTTCTGTCCTGATAACAATGTGACGGCAGCACAAGCCTTGAGCCCTTGCCCTCCCCGCTTTCCACAGAATTCATCAGTCACACTGGGTCTGCGGTGCTCGCTGCCCCGGAACTCACACACCACACCACCAGTACTTTAGGGCTTTACCCCAAATGTGCCCTCCTTGTCGTCTCATCTTACCTCATTTCATCTTTCCTAGGAAAACTCTGTCCTCCGAGAAAGTTATTTTTAGAAGTGAAATCTAAATACAATAAGACATTTTAGGTAATATGTAAAAGGAGAAACAGAGTGGCTCTCATTCCAAACAAACACTAAATGATCAATTGAACAAGATATACAGTAATAAAACAGAAGGCATTACACTGATGGAAATATTAGACCACAGACTTTTGCCTTGTGAGTCACATAAAGTAAGGAGATTTCTTGATGTAGCAGGATAAGGAATTGTACCATTACCCTGACATGATATCAGATTTTGGCTACGCTAATATTTTAACCTCAGATATAGTATTTTTTTTTTCTTTTTAAAAAATTTTTTGGCCTTAGCTGGTATAGCTCAGTGGATTGAGCATGGGCTGTGAACCAGTGTTGCCTGTTCTATTCCCAGTCAGGGCACATGCCTGGGTTGTGGGCCAGGTCCCCAGTGGGGGCCACGTGACAGGCAACCATACATTAATGTCTCTCTCCCTCTCTTTCTCCTCCCCTTCCCCTAACTCTAAAAATAAATAAATAAGTTTTTTTTTAATTTTGTATCTTTACTATATTTTTACATTACCATTTAGTCCAATTATAACCCTCTCCCCCCAGCAATCACCACACTGTTATCCATGTCCATGAATCCTTTTTCCTTTTTGCTCAATCTCTCCATCCCTCCTCCCCCCACTAGTTGTCATCCTGCTCTCCATCTATGAGTTGGTCCCCCATTTTCCTTGTTAGTTCATTTTGTTCTTTAGATTCCACACATGAGTGAAATCATGTGGTATCTATATTTCTCTGACTGGCTTATTTCACTTAGCATAATGTTCTACAGGTCCGTCCATACTGTCACAAGGAGTAAAATTTTCTTCTTTGTTATGGCCAAGCAGTATTCTATAGTTGTTTTATCTGTTCATCTACTGATGGACAGACACTTGGACTGCTTCCATATCTTGATGATTGTAAATAATGTTGCAATGAATGTAGGGGTGGTGCTTATGTTCTTTCAAGTTAGTGTTCTGGGTTCCTTTGGATATATTCCAAGAGGAGAGATTGCTGGGTCAAAAGGCAGATCCGTTTTTAATTTTTTGAGGTATCTCCATACTGCTTTCCACAGTGGCTGCACCCGTCTGCATTCCCACCAACAGTCTAAAAGGGGTTCCCTTTCTCCTCAACTTTACCAGCACTTGTTGTTTAATGATTTATTGATGATAGCCATTCTGACCGATGTGAGATGATATCTCTTTGTGGTTTTAATTTGCATTTCCCTAATGATTTGTGACATTGAGCATCTTTTCATATGTCTATGGGCCATCTGTATGTCCTCTTTGGAGAACTAGTATAATATTTTACCTTTTCATACCAGCATTTTTCATCTTGAATTAATGCCTATCTTGCTGGGCATTTAAATGAGGTAATATATTGAAAGTACCAGACAAACTCAAACTATAATTACTGTTGTTATTATTAATTTTCACTTTTCCAAATTTATATCTAATTTTCATACTCCAGAAACTGAAAAAAATTAAGACATTTTCAAAAATAGCCATTGTCTGATAGCTGCACAATTCTTTGAATATACTAAAAATAATTGAATTGTACACCATAGATGGGTAAATTGTATGGTACATGTCCTCTATCTCAATAAAGCCACTTTATACATATATACATGCATATACCCATAAATGCTCATATATGTGTATGTATATATGTCTATGTATTTATACATGCATTTTTACATCAATACTCTTATATAACCTACCCACTGGAGTGCAGATGCTGAGGGATCCAGTAGTTTCAATGCCCCCATCAGTATGTTAATGAGAAGAATTTCAGGAGCATGAAGATGAACCTGGGTTACGAGGACAAGCTACAGTGTTGAAAGGAATTCATCTTCCAAATAAACTAAAGCAGTCGCTTTCCAAGTTATCATAAAAACTACCTGTTCTCCCAGGTAATTGTACAGGCCTCTCTGCTCAGCAAATTGGAGATAATGATGCTGCCACTGAATTCACTTGTGCTGTTGATGTGAAAGGCTCTGTGTTGATATAAAGTATTATTATGTTACTACAGGTGGGCCACAGGCCCCATCGTTGATATGCACAGTGTCAAAAGCAGTTTTTCCCCATCCCACAGCTGAATGAAAATTTAAAAAGCAATATGTTATTGTTATCACTGTTAACCCTTTTGGAGCTTGTTGCATTTTATCCTCAAGTCAATTTACATATTTGACTAAGCATATGACTGATGTTATAATACTATGTTGTCTTGGTATTTTAACATTATCTCATAAATGAAAAATTTAAATGGGAAGTCAGTATTTTGGTCTTGTTTTGTTTATATCATGACTTTATGAGGGAATGTAAACCACATCATTTTCCCAGTTTTACAGTCACAGGTTGTCACCCTCACCTGCTAATAATACCTGACAGTTGTGACCCATACAATGTGTATCAGTTGTAATTATGGTTTACTCCTCCATGTTCATCTCCTACTCTTCTCTAATTCACATAGCTCATGCCTGACCCTATTCTTTTAACCCAGCCCTGGCCCAGTTCCACAGCCTGTAGCTGACAACCACATATATCTTACCACCCCTCATGTTAGAATCAATTTTCTCCAAGGTTCAACCTTCCTTTATGCTCCTGAATTTTATTTCCATTTGCTGTTTTCTGTGGTGGTGAAGATTTTTCCTTCTTCTTTTCTTCAGACTTATCACCAGATCTTAGCTTTCCCAGACTGATCTACAGATGTCACTAAAATAACTTTTTTTCTGACATTTTCCATTCCTGGCTGCTGCAAGTTACATTACTTACTTGAATTCAAGTATTAAAACCCTATTCAAGTATAATAAACCCTAGGACTATCTCCATGGCCCATACAATGAGAAGAATAAGGAAGAATCCGAGCAAACATTTTTCATTTGCCAAAAGGCCTTTTACTGCCAGTGCTGCATATGCAAGTCCAGCATACCAATCTAGGCCAAATTTGTTTATTTGCCAGCATAACCCTGGCACAGCACTGGACATCCAAAAGACTCCCCTGCATAAAACCTACCCCAGAGCTTCAGGCTCAAGTCCAAATTCTTTAACATAACTTTCAAATGATTTTACCTTTCCAGCACCACTCTGTTCTCTATTTGCAGGTACCTAACTATTATACTATATATTTTTTACATCTCAGTGCCTTTGAAGGAGACTTTGATGCAAAGTGTAAATACTACTAAGCATTCATTGAATGCTCTCTGGCACACCGTGTTTAGTGCTGGGGATAAGAAGACTACTAGGACCAAAACTGTTCACAAGTGGCTCCAATTCCAAAGGAGATAGATAAGTGCATCCAAAATAATTAAATTATTTTAATAGTTTTCTTTAGCCATGCAGAAGCTTTTTATTTTGATGACATCCAATTTGTTTATTCTTTCCTTTATGTCCATTGCTTTAGGGACATATCAGTAAAAATGTTGCTGAGTGAAATATCTGCGATTTTCCTGCCTACATTCTCCTCTAGGACTTTAATGGTGTCACAGCTTATATTTAAATCTTTTATCCACCTTGAATTTATTTTTGTGTATGGTGTAAGTTGGTGCTCGAGTTTCATTTTTTTGAACGTAGCTGTCCAGTTCTCCCAACACCACTTGTTGAAGAGGCTCTTTTTACTCCATTTCATGTTGCTGCCCCCTTTGTCAAATATTAATTGACAGTAGAGACTTGGGTTTATTTCTGGGCTCTCTGTTCTGTTCCACTGGTCCATGTGCCTGTTTTTATGCCGGTATCAGTCTGTTTTGATTACAGTGGCCTTGTAATACAGTTTGGTATCAGGTATTGTGACCCCTCCTACTTTGCTCTTCTTTCTCAAAATTGCTGCAGCTATTCGGGGTCATTTATGGTTCCATATAAATTTTTGAAGTGTTTGTTCTATGTCTGTGAAATATGCCATTGGTACTTTAATAGGTATTGCATTGCATTTGTAAATTGCTTTGGGTAGTGTGGACATTTTGATTATGTTGATTCTTCCGATCCATGAACATGGTATATGTTTCCATTCATTTGTGTCTTCCTTGATTTCTTTCTTCAGTGCTGTGTAGTTTTCTGAGTACAGGTCTTTTACCTCCTTGGTTAGGTTTATTCCTAGGTATTTTATTTTTCTTTTTGCTATAACAAATGGGATTTTTTTCTTGATTTCTGCTTCTGCTATTTCATTGTTGGTATACAAAAATGCCTTTGATTTCTGGATATTGACTTCATATCCTGCTGTTTGGCCAAATTCATTTATTAGGTCAAGCAGCTTTTTTGGCTGAGTCTATAGGATTTTCTATGTACACTATCATGTCATCTGCAAACAATGATAATTTTGTTTCCTCCTTTCCAATTTGGATGTCTTTTATTTCCTTTTCTTGTCTAATCATTGTGGCTAACACTTCTAATACTATATGGAATAGAAGTGGTGAAAGTGGACATCCTGTCTGACCAAACTCTTGAGAAATGAGAAGAAATCTGTTAGGCATATAAGAAGGTAAGAGGTATTTGTGGCTCAGAAAACAGACTGTACAAAGACAATGTGCATTTCCCTTGCTTTGTTTGTATTGCCCTCTCTGGAGAATTTCAACTTGACTTCACTCTTGAAACTGTGTCTAGCCTTTGATATAGCTGGAAAGAGAAGTAATAGTTTAGGAGACAGAACAAGCAGAATTTGCAATGTTGAGTTATAATGAAGGGTAACTCTAAAAAGGCAAGGTGCTCCGAAGAAGAGAGACAGACCAGGAAACAGCCAAAAGGATTGAAAGCCAATCCTTCACCCAGCCAGATGTGTGCAAATGAGATTAAAATATATAGTTCAATTCATGATTTCTTCTATGGAGGAGAACTTACACTATTTGAGAATTTCATTTTCATTAGAATAACTATATTAAGCCAGCTTGTAACTTCTCTAACTAGGGATAATAATCTTGATAGTTTGAATAAATCAAATCATAGTTTTAGAGAGACATGGATCTTGAACATTTTTATTTTAAGAAACATGAATGAAGTTCTATATTATCTTATCATGATTACTCAGCTAGAGGAGGAAATCTAATTCAAGTTTTTTTTTAATTCTTAATGCACTAATTATTCTATCACATCAATCTGCCTGCACAGGCCAAAGCTAAGATTCCTGCCCAGGCAGTGGAGATATTTGGTATACAAGTTTATCAATCCACCTAAAAAAAACTCCAAGTCCTTTTAATCATTTCTTTCCTAATCTAAAACTACTCAACTGAGAAGTTCATACTTGATTCATATTCAGCTATCATTTCATTCGTTCATAAAAAATAAAGTTCAATCTGTGAACTATTAAACACAAATCCAGAATAAAACCAGCTAATTGTTGCTCAGGTTCAAGAATCCTCTGGGGTTATCAGCCAAGCATCAGCCCTTATCCCATCTGTATTTCTTTCATAGTTTCAAAAGGCTTGCATGGCCCCACCTCTGGCCATATTTGAAGGGTGCTGGGAATGACACCTGATTAAAGCTGAGCCAATTAAGTCTTTTACCAAGGTTTGTTTTAGTAACTGGAAGTGAGGAAAAGACCTCTGTGCAGGGAGAAGCTGTGAGGCTTGATGCTCAAGAATTCTTGGTATAGAATTTCCCACCATGTGGATGAAGGTGAACTGCAGCATGAGAAAGGAAATGTAGCATGCGTGGAAAAACAAAGCTCTAAGTGGAGCGAGAGCTTTGGCTCACCCCTCACCTAGTTTCACAGACCCTAAGGCTTAATTGTATCATTGCACTTCCCAGTGGCAGGAGCCAACACTTAAAGGATAACTGTCTTCACTGTCATGGAGACCTGAAGGTTAGCATAAAACTCTTAGAACCTCATCACTTTTATATATGTGTGTGAGATCCTTAAGGCTGGCTAGCAAGCTGGAAACTCAGGCAGAATTCGATGCTGCAGAATCCCTTCTCCAGGAAACCTGTTTCTTCTCTTAATGTCTTCAACTGATTGGATGAGGCCATGCACATTAGGGAGGGTAATATGCTTTATTTAAAGTCTTCTTACTGCAAACGTTAACCACATTCTGAAATTTGTGTTTGATTAAACAACTATAGCCTGGTGAAGGTAACACATAAGACTAATCATCACAGTGTCCTTATTCTACAAATAGCAAGTACCTTATAAGCTGCTTTTGCTGGTTAATTTGGGGAAACAAAATACGTCCATAGAGTAAATACTCCAGAGCTTTAAATTTAGCCCCAGGATTTTAAAGCTAGTAATAAAGCACTCAAGTAAAATTCTTGTAATGTATAAAGTCCACAGAAAATCCTGAAGTGAATTATAGCCCAATAGGCCAGGGATCCCCAACATCCCTCCTCCCCATCCGAGCCCACCGCTCACATTACCACCTGAGCTCCGCTTCCTGTCTCCCCTGAAACTCCAGTCTATGGAAAAATTGTCTTCCATGAAACTGGTCCCTGGTGCCAAAAAAGGTTGGGGACCACTGCTGTACACACAATAGGTGCATGGCTTACCATTCTGAATATAAACATAAAATATTTACTCAATAATAGGTAAAAAGTTTTGTGTAAAATTGTACATGTAATGTTTTGCTATTGCATATTATATGTAAAAGCATGAATATCCCAGATAAAATAAAAATATGCTCAGTCAGCATCTGACAAAAAGTATTTTTGGACAGTAGATATTTAGCTATTTATTTATTTAATCCCAAAGGGTACTTTAGAACAACATCTGGTAAGTTCTGGAATATCACATGTGAAGATTCATTCTTGCTTTTCTCTGGAGCATTTAGGAAGTTCATCATGGATTTAGGATTTCCTTCCTTTAAAAATGCCACCAGTGTACCGCTGCTCAAATACTTACATGTCCGTGTTTGTCTTTATATGCAGTTTTATTTGATCCATAAGGTAGATGGTTCAGTAGATTTATTATGAATTAATAATTCAGCCTAATAATCTTCAGATAGTACAGCAAGACAAGAAAAAAATCACACTAGAAGTCAAGAGATAGATGTGCTTGTTTAAGCCTTGGGCAAAATATTTCATCTTAAAATAGGTAAAAAAAGATGTAAAAGAAGAAAAATTGGGTTTAAGTTCATGCTTTAACTCTTACTAGCTGTGCAATCTATAGAAAATTTTGAACTTTATTTTTTCAATGTAAAATTGGGATAGGTGTAGCAACTTTGCACAGTTGCTATAAATATGAAATATGAAAGGCCCTCAGCATAATGCCTGACACAGACAAGTATTCAAAAAATACACACTGATCTGATTATCCTCCCTGGGTTTTAATTTTACTCATGTCTATAATTTCAAGAATTGGCCTAGACTCCCTAAGTACAGCCCTCTCCCAAATTTGTGTGTTCTAATTACTAGTAATAAATTCATTTGTGTTTTCAATAGTCAGTTACATGAACTTTTCTATTTGCCTTGTCCTCTCTGAAGACAAGGCTTGAGACTAGGACCTGGCAATAACATTTCCCATGTTTCTGGCATTTTCATTAGAATATGGTGCTCTAAGAGATACTTAGTGTTTTATTTATCATAACAGACAGCTATCTTGACTGAGTTAGTTTCTGCTCACACGAAAAATATCGCTTTGTAGTTAATTGCCTTGGAAGACAAATGTGTCCAGATCCCCTTATTCCTGATTTGTAACCAATGACTTATGCTCTTAGAGTTTTTCACATAACCATCAATTCCTCTTTATAGATAGTAAGAGACAAAGTTAAATATTTAGTCCTCATAAATCAAGGATGAGTGAGACTGGCTCTTTGAAAATGACAAACACGTAGAGCACCTATCAAGGTGAATTCTCCTGTCACAGTTATTTAAAAAATTGGGAAATCTGAATAAATAAATAACCATAAAATTTACTCACTGTCCCCAATTTCCACAACTACTAAAAAAAAAACCCTACACATACAGAATGCATATGTGAAATAGAAATGAAGTGACAGTAGTATTTTGAAACAGTGACATGTGATTTGAGGGATATTTGTGATAATTTAGTGGGAAGGACTATGTCCCATAGGTTACCCTTTCCCTGCCTTTGAAACTGATGGCAAAGAAGTTTCTAGGGAAGGAGTTTTGTATTTCTTGCATGCTGGCTCTTTTTTTCCTCATGTTTTACATTCTAACCCTTCTTTTTCCCTTGTAGTTATCTTTTTTCCCTCTTTTTACAAGTGAAAATACTGAGGTCTTGGGCGATTTTCCAGCGCCACATGGCTGGTGAGTGATGAAGCCAGGATTCAAACCCAAACTTTTAACTTCAAAGCCCAAGTTCTTAACCACTGCGCTTTACAGAAGCAGAAACACTTCCCCCGGGGCCCTCTGTCTCTAAATCATTTTGTGGAAGTCAATGAATGGCTTTGGGATCCCAACTCAATACTATTAAACGGAAAAGTTGCCCAGTAGACAACAGAAAATCCATGTTGCAGGTCTGGTTTCTTAATTGCAGAGAACAAGCAAGTTTGTTTATCTTCAACAATTTACAATATGTTAGTTCTTTAGAGTGTACCTAAATGTAATAGTATCGCGTTACAATTGCTATAAAAACACAGGGCATAAAAGATGTACTTTTCTTGACTTCAGTCTTGACAGTATTTTTCTTGACTTCCACCAACAGTTTGTATTGAATGGAACTACCCACTCAACAGAGAAATCTGTAATCCTACATTTGAGCTCTTCATGATCCCACCTCCCTTTTTTCGGTAACTCAGAAAACCATCTCTAGCCAAAAAGGTCGTGAAAAGCCATGAAAATGCCCATGATCATCCGAGTCATTTGACCTTAAGGTTATAAATTGTACCACTTGTACTTTGTCTCTCTGTTTCAGCCTTTATTCTTGGGATAATTTGAAGATATATAAATAAGTAAACATAATTTACCAGGTCTGAGTCATTGATTAAATTGCTCAGCCTGACTTCACAGCAGAAGATAGAAAACAGTTCTTTCTCACGAAACCAGAATTAGCTTCTGTGATGGGCTCCTTCATGGGGGAAAAAGTTCACATTCATAAGCAAAAAAAGGAAAAGGAGGACGAAGGAGGAGGAGAAGGAGAAGCAGTTTCTTTAGCTTTAGTTTGTATCCAAGTCACTAAGAAAGATCAGGCAGTTATGATTACTGAACTCCAATATGCATTAGCCTTAAAGAAGCTTATTTCACCTCTAAGTCTCAGATTCATTAATTGTAAAATGTGAATAATAATTCTTGCTCTCACTACTTCCAAATATTGCTTTGATAACTGAATGAAACCAGATAAGCCAGGTTTAAAAATCAAGGTTGAAACAATTATAGCACTTTATTATCTTCAAATCCTTTTCATCTAATATGGTAAATATTAATTTTTCAATTACCAAAATTTATACTTAATTGATAATTGGTAAACTGTGTTCAAAATGAACATGGAGTAGAAAGTTTATCATTTTACATAGTACCAAGTAATTTGCAGTGGATAAATCCACAAAGAGGCCAGAATGAAGGCAAATAGACGTTACGGCACATGTTCCAATATTGGCATTTAGGGCTTGTACTCATCATCCTCATCTCTGCCTTGCACAGGCTTGTGTTTTGTTTTTCTCACTCATTCCTTCTTTATCTTTCCTTGTTCCAAGTGATACCCAAGGGATTGCTTAGCCACATCAAGATCTTCAATAAATAGGCATCTGCCCACTGAAATTTACCTCACATTTGCCTTGCCTCATGTATCCCCAATCTATAAACCAAATTCACAGAGCAAGTCCATATATACATATTAATTTTTTAGAAGTAGCAGAAAATATACTTCCTAAGTTTTCTCTAACATCTTACACAGTAGTGCAATAACTTTCATGTGGGATTGAAGATTATTTACTAAGCAATTGGTCCCAAGGTAAAATAGTGTGCATTGATCCAGTAATAAATGTTAAATGCTCACAATAAAGAACATCTCATGGTAAGTAAGGTTAAAATTAGAGGTGATCTCAGGTGGAGATGTATGCGCAGTTATGTTTTAATAGAGATGGGGAAACGCTTAAGCATTGGCTGGAATTGCCAGACATAGACAAGGCTTACTGATGAAGACACTGATCTTAGCAGCTCCCAAAGCAACAAGCCTTGAGTACTCAAGATCTACTGCTGCCTGAAGGAGAGAAGAGCAGGAAGAATAAGTCAGCAGGCCATTAATGGCCTGTTGAGAAGAAGTGAACTTCAAAGATGTGACTATAAACCTCACTCAGGGGAATGGGACAACCCTGGACAGAGATGTGAAACTAGAAACCAGGTCTCTCTGAGCCAACCCTCCCCCAAAGTCCTGAGTATTTCCCCCACAAGCCGGGAAATCAGCTACAAAGCCAGACATGATCTCCAAGTTGGATCCAGCAAGAGGAAGAGCAAGAAAAATTTCCCAGGGCAACTACTCAGATTTGGCAACTAGACTTGAAAGCAGAGAACCACCTTCAAAGCATAGACATGTTCTATGTAGTAAAAACAGTCAAGTTGACAAGAGATGATCCTTTGTAATTTTCATGAGAAGTGAACCAAAAGTTGTAGAAATCATTCAGAAAGGCACCAGGAAAACAAGGGAGATGTTTGAAAGAAGTGGCATTCACCCAAAGGAAAGCTGCAACTCATGATGGGGTCCATCCACGGAAAGGAGGAATTTAATAAAAGTTTGATTTCCAGTCTTCCTCCTGGTAGAGCTAAGGAACTGTTTTCATGAACATACCTTGAATATTAATATTTCTATTGTAATTCCACTTCTGTAGTCAGAGCATGTACAGTCATCTCTCAAAAAAGAAGTGAACATAATAAATGTGGAGATCTGACCTAATTCATCTTATTAAAAACTCAGATAGAAGGTAAATAATACATATAGGCTCACAGTGTTCAACTTTTGACCATGATGGTCCCTTAAATACATATCCTTTAACAACACATATTCTTAAGGAAAAATACTCTTTAAATACAGGGAATGTGGGTAAGTTTTTATATGCCATGTTTATATGGCATTAAAAATCATTTAATGTATTTTCTCTTTGTATTTATAAAATTCACAGTTATAAGAACTTCAGTTAATATATGTGAAGCAAAAATATTGGCTTACAATGGATGTAATAGTTAGCTATCTGTTCTGAACAAATCATCAAGTAAACTTTAAAATAGACATTTTTTAAGAAAGCATCTTACCAATAATTGTTTCTATTGGGAAATGTATGGGAAAAGTAGTGTACCTTGCTATGAATCTATCTTTTTTAGTCCCCTTTTAAATGTGTTTCAAAATAATATCAAATGTAATTGTCTTTCCTTTTAAAACTAACAACATTAACAATAAGTACTCATTTTAGTAGAGATGAATGTAAATATACTCCTATTAATATTTGAGAAATCTTAAATTCCTTTTATCAAGAGGTTAAAGAGAAATAAAACATATTTTTTTACCTGAGCACGAAGTAACCAGTTTTATTCTGAGTTCTAGAGACCATTTATCAGGTATTTTCCCCTCAGATAAAAAAATAAATGTGTATAATTTACAATGAAATATCATTAGCTCCTAAAATCTATTTAATAAAAAAGATGGAAAAAGAAATCCCACAGCCTTGGCCTGTGTGGCTCAATTGGTTGGGCACCATCCTGCAAAGTGAAAGGTCACCAGTTCAATTCCCAGTCAGGGCACATGCCTGGGTTGAGGGTTTAGTCCTAATCAGAGTGCATATGAGAGGCAACCAATTAATGTTTCTTTCTCACATTGATGTTCCTCTCTCTTTCTTTCCCTCTCTCTAAAATCAATAAGCATGTCCTCAACTGAGGACAAAAAAAGGAAAACATTTTTAAAAACAAATTCTACTTAAAAACAAGAGTTGGTTTTATGAATTTTCTATAAATAACTATTTTTCAAAAAGAAATAAACTTTAATTTAATTTAATAGACTGCTCCAACAAGTCAAATGTTACTCCCTTGATCTCCAGAATGTTTCCAAAAAACAATTCATTGAAAAAGGACAAAAGAAGAGATAAGATAAAATAGATAACTGCAAACAAAGCCAATAAAAAGAGAAAAATTGAAATCATAAGTCAAAGCAATAAGAATCAAATCATTGGGAATTTGCACTTGCAATAGAATATACTGTAAAAGGTAAGTGCAATATATTTTCTGACATAGTACAAAGAGCAAAATTCAGAAGCAGGCAGTACTTTAATCAATAGTTTTCTTAAGTATATTTTATTGATTATGCTATTGCAGTTGTCCCATTTCTCCCCCATCATTCCCCTCCACCCTGCATACCCCCTCCCACCCACATTCCCCCCTTTAGTTCATGTCCATGTGTCATATGTTCTTTAGCTTCTACATTTCTTACACTATTCTTGCCCACCTCCTGTCTATTTTCTACCCACCATCTATGCTACTTATTCTCTGTACCTTTTCCCCCTCTCTCCTCCTCCCACTCCCCTGTTGCTAACCCTCCACGTGATCTCCACTTCTGTGTTTCTGTTCCTGTTCTAGCTGTTTGCTTACTTTGCTTTTGTTTTAGGTGTGGTTGTTAATATCTGTAAGATTGCTGTCTTTTTACTGTCATATTTTTTATCTTCTTTTTCTAAGTCCCTTTACCATTTCATATAATAAGGGCTTGGTGATGATGAACTCCTTTAACTTGACCTTATCTGAGAAGCACTTTATTTTCCCTTCCATTCTAAACAACAGCTTCGCTGGATAGAGCAATCTTAGATGTAGGTCTTTGACTTTCATGACTTGGAATATTTCTTTCTAGCCCCTTCTTGCCTGGAAGGTCTCTTTTGAGAAATCAGCTGACAGTCTGATGGGAACTCCTTTGTAGGTGACTGTCCCTTATCCCTTGCTCCTTCTAGAATTCTCTCCTTCATTTTAATCTTGGCTAATGTAATTATGATGTGCCTTGGTGTGTTCCTCCTTGGGTCCACCTTCTTTGGGACTCTCTGAACTTCCTGAACTTCCTGGAAGTCTATTTCCCTTGCCAGATTGGGGAAGTTCTCCTTTATTATTTGTGCAAATAAGTTTTCCACTTGTTGCTCTTCCTCTTCCCCTTCTGGTACCCCTATAGTTCAGATGTCGAGACGTTTAAAGATGTCCTGGAGGTTCCTAAACTTCTCCTCATTTTTTTGAATTCTTGTTTCTTCATTCTTTTCTGTTTGGTTGTTTCTTTCTTCTTTCTGGTCTACTCTATTTATTTGAGTTCCAGTTTTCCTCCCATCACTATTAATTCCCTGTGCATTTTCCTTCATTTCACTTATTGTAGCCTTCATTTGTTCATCTGTGAGCAAAGTCAATCAATTCTGTGAACATCCTGATAACCAGGGCTTTGAACTTTGGATCTGATAGGTTGCCTATCTCTTGGTCGCTTAGATGAATTGGCTCTGGAGCTTTGATCTCTTCCCCCTTTTGAGCCATTTTGGGATGGTTTCTTGGGGTTATTTGGGGGGGTCTGGTCTCAGCTGTTATGTAGTGAGGGGCGGAGCCTTAGGTGTTCCCCAGGGCGGGGCAGCCCAGTTGCTTGGTAGTGACACTGTATGTGGGGGCAGGGTCCAAGAGGGAACAATGGCACTTGCTCCACTCTCTCAGATTCCAGTCCCTTCAGCTGCTTCCCCTTCACCTGGCTTATCTGCCTGTGAATGTGGGACCACCTGGTCAGCCAGATGCCTTGTGTGGCCTCACTGGGTCTGTACCTTTGCCACCCTGTGCCCAGGGTCCACTAGCTGCCACTTGTGCAACTGGGGTCTGCTAGCCACCTTGTGCACATCTGGGATCTGCCGGCCCTGCAGGGTCCTCCAACCTCCACTTTTTCCTACCACGACTCCGCCCCTCTTGCCAGTCCAGATGAATGGTTGTTGGACTTCCGTATGGTTCAATTTTCTATCAGTTCTGGTTGTTTTCTGTTTCTAAATCTTTGTTGTCCTTAATTTTGTTTGTGTGAGGAGGCATATTGTGTCCACCTATGCCTCCATCTTGGCTGGAAGTTAATCAATAGTTTGATGATGAGCTTATAAATAAGAATCGAAAACTCCAAAGGAATTAATAAAATTTATGCAAACTAGTTGTCAAGATACACTCAAAACTCTATTAATTTTCCCCAGTTATGATTAAGTACACATTTTTTTCTCAGTAGTGCTTTTTAAGTATACATTTTCCTCATACCAAATCCATAGAGTAAACTCTATAGATTATAGGCACTCAATAAATATTTTAAAAATGAATTTAGAGGGCAACTATATTTTACACATATATTCATTTAAAAAACAAGTCCCTGAGACACTTTCCTAAATATTTTGCTAAAGCTTCAAGAATCTGAATAATTGTGATCTTGACATATAATATTAGTTCCAGAAAGGGCTTGCTATGTAAACTCAAGAAAGCACCACTTAACAACGTCTTTGATAAATTATATAGACAATGTCTAAATCATCTTCCTACTATGGTATTTTTACAAAGGTTATATTTTTCTTTTCCTTTGTATTTTTAGGAAATAACTAAGTTATAGAAAACCACATTTCTTAAACTGTAATATTTCATTTTTAATTGATGTATAGTTACATGCAATATCACATTAGTTTCTGCATATATCATAGTGATATGATATTTATATGCATTATAAACTGATTTCCATGATAAGCCTAGTTAACATGTTACCATACAAAATTATTACACTAGTACTATTGACTGCATTCACTATGTTGTATATTACATACCTACGATTTATTTTGTAACTAGGAGTTTGTACCTCTTGATCCCTTTCACCTATTGGGCCTCCCCCCACCCCAAAATCATCCCATTCTAGTAACCACCGATTTGTTACTTGTATCTGCTGGGTCCATTTCTGTTTGTCTATGTTCATTTTTTGGTTTTATAGATTCCACACATAAGTAAAATCATATGGCATTTCTCTTTCTCTGTTTGACTTATTTCACTTAGCTTAATATCCTCTAGATCAGGGGTGTCAAACTCATTTTCACTAGGGGCCACATCAGCCTTGCGGTTGCCTTCAAAGGGCCGAATGTAATTTCAACTCCTTAACAGTTAAGGAGTAGTTACATTTACACAGTCCCAAAATTATTTAGGCCCTTTGAAGGCAACTGTGAGGCTGATACAGCCCCCTGTGAAAAGGAGTTTGACACCTCTGCTCTAGATCCATCCATGTTGTCACAATGGCAAGATTTCACTCTTCCCTGTGGCATGTAACATTCCACTGTGTATAGCAAGCACCATGTATTCTTTATCATTCCCCTATTGATAGACACTTAGATTGCCTCCATGTCATGGCTATTATAAATCCTGCTGCAACACGCAAAGGGGTAGACGTATCTTTTCAAATCAGTGTTTTCATTTTCTTTAGCTAAATACTGAGAAGTCAAATTTTTTGGATCATATGGTAATTCTACTTTTAATTTTTGAGGAACCGCAATACTGTTTTCCAAAGTGGCTGCACCATTGTACATTCCCCCAACAGAAAGGTGTTCCCTTTTCTTTAGAAATTTTTAACAACAGACATTATGACAGATGTGAGGTAATATTTCATGGTGGTTTGCTTGCATGTCCCTGATGATTAGTGATGTTGAGCATCTTTTATGTCTTTTGGCCACCAGTAAATCTTCTTTAAAAACATCTATTCAAGTCCTTTGGCCATTTTTCAACTGGGTCATTTAGCTTCTTGATATTAAGTTGAGTAAGTTCTTTATATATTTTAGGTATTAACCCCGTATCAGATGTATGATCTGCAAGTATTTTCTTCCATTCAGTAGACTGCCTTTTTATTTTGTGGATGGTTTGCTTCATTGGCAAAAGGTTTTTAGCTCAATGTAATTCAATTTACTTATTTTGCTTTTGTTGTCTTTGCCTAGGAGACTGGTCAAAATATATTGCTAAGACCAATGTCAAATTGCTTATTGTCTACTTTTCTCCTAGGAATATTATAGTTTCAGGTCTTATGTTCAAGTCTTTAATTCATCTTTGGATTTATTTTTGTATGTGTTATGAAACAATGGTCGAGTTTTATTCTTTTGCATGCAGTTGTCTGGTTTTCCCAACACCATTTATTGAAGAGACTGTCTTTTCTTCATGGTACAGTTATGGCCTGCTTAATGATGGTGATAGTCTGAGAAACTCACTGTTAGGCAATTTCGTCATTGTGTGAACATCACAGAGTGCGCTTACACATATCTAGATGTTATAACCTACTACACACCTAGGCTATACGGTAGAGCCTATTGCTACTAGGTTAAAAACCTATACAGCACATTACCGTACAAAAAACATGAGATTGAATCAAGCACAATCATGATGCAATCAAGAGTCAAGGTGAGCACAAGATGTACGAGGCAGCTGCCTATGTAACACAATGTGCTGTTATACAGCAAACTTGTTTATAAGTAGAAAAAACACTAATATAATGATAAACTAATATAGCAAATATACAAATAAGTACCATAGCCATTTATTTTCAAGTATTATGTACTGTACATAATTGTATGTGCTATACTTTTATACAACTGGCAGGGCAAGTTTGTTTACAGTGGCATCACCACAAACACATAATATGTTGCACTGTGGCATTATTATGGCTACAGTGTGGCAAGGCAATAGAAATTTTTCAGCTCCATTATAATCTTATGAGACTGCTATTGTTACGTGAAGCACACCATTGACCAAAATGTCATGTGGCACATGATTGTATATTCCTGTGTTCTTTGTCACAGATTAATTATCCATGCATGTGTAAGTTCATTTCTGGGCTCACTACTCCATTCCATTGATCCATGGTCTGTTTTCATACCACTACCATATTGTTTTGATAACTATAGGTTTGTAGTATAGTTTGAAATCAGGTAGCATGATTGTGCCAGCTCTGCTCTTTATTCTCAAGATTACTGTAGCTATTTGGGGTCTTTTGTGATTTCACACAAATTTTAGATTCTATATCCTAGTTCTGTGAAAAGTGCCACTTGTATTCTGGTGGGAGTTGCAATAAATCTATAGATTTCTTTGGATAGTATGAACATTTTAATAATAGTAATTTTTCCAATCCATGAGCACAATATACTTTTCCATTTATTTGTGTTGTCTTCAATTTATTTCATCAATGACTTATAGTTTTCAGACTATAGGTCCTTCATCTCCTTATATAAATTTATTCCTGGTTATATATTTGTACCCAGTTGTAAGTAGTATTATTTCCTTCATTTTTTGAAGATTTTATTTATTCATTTTTAGAGAGTGGGGAAATGAAAGAGAAAGAGGGAGAGAAAGAAACATCAATGTGCGGTTGTTTCTCATGCACCCCCCATTGGGGACCTGGCCCAAAACCCAGCAACTCTTTGGTTCACAAGCCTGCATTTAATCCACTGAACTACAGCAGCCAGGCTCCTCAATTTTTTGATAGCTCATTATTAGTATATAAAAATGCAACCAATTTCTGTATATTAATTTTATATCCTGGGACTTTACTAAATTCATTTGTTAGTTCTAATAGTTTTCTTACTGATGTCTTTAAGGTTTTCTACAGACAGTATCATGGTATTTGTAAGTAGTGAAAGTTTTACTCTTTTCTGATTTGGTTGCCTTTTATTCCTTTATCTTGCCAGATTGTTCTAGCTAAGACTTTCAATACTATGTTCAATAAAAATGACAAGAGTAGGCATCCTTGTCTTGTTCCTGATTTTAGAGGAAAAGCATTTAGCTTTTCACCATTGAGTATGATATTAGCTGTGGGTTTGTCATATACAGTCTTCATTATGTTGAGTTACATGCCTTCTATACACACTTTATGGAGAGTTTTTGTCATAAAAATGGGTGGTGAATTTCGTCAAATGCTTTTCTGCATCTAGGAACCTAATCAACAAAACAAACAAACAAGCATAATATAACCAAACACACTTACATTGAGAACAAGCTGACAGTCACCAGAAAGGAGAAGGGGAGGGAATTTCAGGAGAAAAGGGGAAGGGTTGAGAGCAACAAGTATAAAAGACACATGGACCAAAAACTAGAGGGGGTGGAAATGGGAGGGAGATGGGGAGGGGTGGGGTGGTGGGCTGGGATGGGAGTAGAAGACAGAAAACTGTACAAGAACAACAATTAAAATAAAATAAAAATAAATATAAAAAATAAATAACTGTGATTTTGCTCCTTCATTTTGTTAATGTGATTTTTTTTCATGTTGATTGATTTGTGAATGTTAAACCATCGTTACATCCTTGGAATAAATCCCACTCGATTGTGATGTATGATCCTTATAATGTATTGTTGAATTCAGTTTGCTAATATTAGTTGAGATTTTTACATCTATATTAATCAGGAATCTTGGCCTACAATATTTTTATTTTGTGGTATCTATGTCTGAATTTTGTTATCAGGATGATGTTTGCCTTATAAATTGACTTTGGAATCATTACTTCTTCTTCAATTTCTTGAAATAATTTGAGAAGCATTGGTATCAACTCTTCTTTAAAGGTTTGGTAGAACTCATCTATAAAGCGATCTGGTCCTGGACTTTTGTTTTTTGAGAGTTTTCTAATTACTGATTTAATTTCATTACTTGTAATCAGCCTCTTAGATGTTCTATTCCTTCATGATTCAATTTTAAAAGGTTGTGTGTTTCTAGTAAATTATCCATTTCTCTAGGTTTTCCTATTTGTTGGTGTAAAATTGTTCATAGTAGTCTCTTATAATCCTTTGTATTTCTGTGATGTGATCTGTAATTGCTCCTTTTTCTTTTTTATTTTATTTATCAGGCCCTTTCTCTTTTTCTTGATGAGTCTGTCTAAAATGTAATCAATTTTGTTTAGCTTTGACGGGAATGGCTGGGAAGGTGCAGACTGGGAGGAATCCTGAGCTTGATGCACCAGGGCCGCCTGGGAGACTGTTAGGCTGTGGCAGGTGCAGGGATGAAAGTGGGAATCAGGGCACTCCAGGCCTTGGCTGCCTTTGGGAGACAGCAGGGACTGCCGTGGGCCCAGGGCACACAGGGGAAGCCTTGGCAGGCTGGCTCAAGCCTGGATCATGCTCCTGCCTGCACTGTCAAGGTAACAACAAGGTAGTCTGTGATATTACTCTCTGTCCCTCATACTCTTATTAGCAAAATAAAGATAAATGACAGTGCCCTGATTTGTGGTTATTTTGATAAAGGTGGTGACCAAATGTTGAGTAGTTTTTATTAAAGT
Organism: Anoura caudifer; assembly: GCA_004027475.1. Taxonomy (NCBI): domain Eukaryota; kingdom Metazoa; phylum Chordata; class Mammalia; order Chiroptera; family Phyllostomidae; genus Anoura; species Anoura caudifer. The sequence goes on from PVKU01003219.1 coordinate 50,507, forward strand.
TGAAGTCTTAAATGTAATACTGTGGTTTTTCAATTTATAATTCCATCTTAATCTATATTGGGTCTAATTTGTCATATGAAAATATAAGCATGAATTCCAATGGCCATTTAATGATTTGTACTGGGAGAAAATATGGTGTTTATGAAAAAGAGCCCTGTTTTTCACGAGATGATAAAGTATGTGGGGTAGCCACCAATTAAATGTGTGTAAAGATCCTGGGAATGTTTCAGTAATAAGCAAATAATTTTAGTTTGGAAGTGTCTAAAGAATGAAGGTACCACAGCACTGAGCTTTATATCCTTGGCAGAATCAGGTGTTCCCCGCCTGATCCTTTCTTGTAGACTTGCCTTTACTATGAAACTAAAGAAAAGGAAATAAGACTCAATCTTCTTACTGACTACTGGATACATTAGGGCTAATGTCCTCAAACAGTTCACCTCTAGTCCTTCAGACAACAAGGGCTCCACCAAACCTCTCAGACAGAGGACCTGATAGACCTGAGGTTAAGAGAAAGATACAGAAGACTTGGTGCCTGGACCACATAGAAGGACTGAAGAGAAGATCAAATCTATTTATAATACATTGTGTCGATCACATTATCTTTTGGCTCAGCCCACAGTGTCTTGTACATGAGTCCTGAGGAAAAAATAAGATAAGGGGAAAAATATGTCAATGAGCTATGTCTTCAAATATCTTCAAAATGGGAGGAGAAAAGCGCACAGAAATAGAATAGATAAGTAAGAAAAGAAATAGAGCATGATGCTTACTGAAGTTGAGCAAAAAAGAAATAGCAAAGCCAATTTCACAAACTGCAAATCCCCACAGCTGTCCTTACCTGGGAGCCAACATGATAATGCAACAAATTCTGCACTGGACGTGAAGAATGAGTGACAAGAGAATGAGTGAATTATGTCTTGAGCATCAGAGGAAAAAATAAAAAACAGGAGGCAGGAAGAAATTGATAGTCAAAGGAGATTGCAAGCACACCTAGGACATGTGAGTTACTCCCTTGAACTAGGGAGGAAAACTTTGAGTCTGTTATTTCCAGCTATTTTTCATCATGACAGCTGGACCAGAGTGATACCATTTTAGCATTATTGGGAACCTATTGTGTGGGACAGGTATGACACAAGAAAAAAAATTATTGAATTTTACAGAAATATGATGACAAGGAAAGGGAACAGAAAACTGAGGACAAATTCTCCTCTTATTTTGAGGTTTTGCACAGTCATCCATTTACTAACCAGGTGGTATATAAAAGTCACATTATGGCACTGAGGTTCCATGACTTAAAAATGTAGATTTTATAAGAATGAGCAATTAAACCTAGGAGACTTTTTTCGGTAAAGCATTTGCCTTGACTGCTGAATCTGAAAGTAAAATGAACTTAACAGTTGTGAGTTCTTCTCATAAGTCTATTTAGTTATACCTTCTAGTTCTCCAAACTAATTATCATGAATCATAAAACCCAACTTTTATCATGCCTCATGATTTAACATGCTTTATGATTAATTTTTCTACCTAGGCTACTGCCTCATCTTTTGAGAAGGAACAATTTAGTGCAAGCGACACAGCCATTTCTTGTGTGGCTCTTTTAATATCTGTGCCTGGATGACTTTTACACTTCTTATCATTTCCACTACAGTAGTCAAATGTACGCAGAAATCTGGTTTCTTTTACGAATTTAACAGGGACATAGTTTGGAAAATAAATCAGTTTGACAAATGCATCTTCATTGGATTTTATGGCCATATCTATAACTCTTCAGGAGACACTCTCCAGGAGATAGGAGAAACAAGCAGAGCATAAAGATACCATTAAAATTCAAAATGCTGGATACTGAGTGAATATAAAACATCTAAGAGATTGCACAAGTTGTGGAGAAGAGTAATAGAAATAAGAAAGATGAGAAATGTCCTTGGAGTCTGTTAATAACAGTAAACAATTCAGCAAGAGGACAACCAAGTATGAATATATATGTTTAGGAAGAAATTCTCTTTCAAGATGTCAAGTTTAAATTAAATGAGACAAGCAAAAGCCTTCTTATATCCTCTGAGTCAAGGCTGATGAAGAAAGATATTCAGAGAACTGGTAGAAGTATATATAGTCAGAATAGCTTAAGTATATAAGCCACTTCAAGAACAAACAAAACTAAATGTTAGTACCCTCACAGGGGTGCCCAACCTTTTGGTGTCTCTGGGCCACCCATTAAATGCATAAACACTAACGAAAACAACAGCAAAAAAATGTCATATTTTAAGTAAATTTACTATTTGCTGTTGGGCCGCATGCACCGCTGCTGAGTCTACAGGGATAGCCACAGTCCCAGAACGAGGAAAAACTCGATGCCACTCTCACTCCAACAATCAAAAATGGCAGCATTGTTTTCAAATTGGAAAGAAAACATGTGCTTTTAGTCATAGATTCACTTCACACTGCAAAGTAAAGGCAATAAAAGAAGAGCTCTTTCCTCCCGTACTGGTACAGTAAGTTGGCTGCTGACTCTCCAAGGACCCCCCGGGAAGGGTTTCTCATGAGCAGAATCCCCTTACCTTCTGCAATTTCTCCCGCAGCCTCTCACTGTGAACCATGTTCTGCAGGAGCACTCTGGATTTTCTCATGCTTGTATGGGACTGTGCCATCAACTTAGACTATACTAGGTCAGGCAGCATGAAGAATCTAACTGCAATTTTTAAAACTCTTTTGCCTATTGAATTTATTTTTCTCTTTGTAAAAGTCAGTTTTCTACTGTTTGTACCTTCTCATTATAGTTCCAGTTTTGACCCATTGTGATGGAAACAACAGACAAATCTGAAGAGTTAAATGTCTACTTGTTATAAAGTAAACTCATTGCTTTTCTCAAGTTACATCTAATCAGTAAGTAGTTATAGACTTATTTATTGAGTCCATATACTTTAAAAGCATAGTAGTCTCTTGATTATATCAGTAATATCAATGACTTATAAACTAAATTCTTTGGTGTTTAAATTTTCTTTTATGCCCCTCCAATAACTGTCATGGGAAAATACATACAGGTGTATTTAGAATGGTTTGACTTGAAAATTTTTCAACTTTATGATGGTGCCAAAGCCATATGCATTCAGCAGAAAACTGTATTTCACATTGGGAATTTTGATCTTTTCCTGGGCTAGCAATACTCTACCATGATGCTGGGCAGTGGCAGTGAGCCACATTCCCACTTAGCCATGAGATCATGAGGGTGAACAACCAATACTCTAGGGTAGACTGTTTCATCATTTTGTGAATAATGGGTTTTGTGGCTTTGCATCACATCATATCTACAAAACACCCATCTGTGTCTCCTGCTTCTGGTGAGAAGAAGAAGAGAAAGGCAATTATTCTTGAAATGAAATTCAAGGTAGTTCCCAGCATAAAAGCAGCAAACCATGTTTATACAGGTTGCGTGAGATAGTCAACACTATTCATGAAATAGGCTTTGTGTTAAATGAATTTGCCCAACCCTGGGCTACTGTGAGTGTTCTGAGAACGTTTAATGTAGGCTAGACTAAGCTATCATGTTCAGTACATTAGGTGTATTAAATGACTTTACAACTTACAATACTTTCAGCTTAGGATGGGTTTATGGTAATGTAGCACATCATAAGTACATGAACATCTGTATAACAGAGCAAGAGGTAAATCAGCCTATGAGTGGTAAGCCAACGAGTGGTAACTCATGTGCTAGTAACTTGTGGAAGAGAAAAAAGGCTTTTGTATGTCTCCTTCATCTTGGAGTGGTGTTACCTTATAAAAGCTAGTGCAGCCTTCCAGAAGTGGGATTTCCATTCATGGCCGTCTTCACAGCCCCAACTCTAATCAGTTTTGTCTCTACTATTCTCCTGCTCCTAGCAGCAGCCACTGCTTTCAGACTGTCTCGGTACTGCTGGATAACTCAGCACACTGTCGCTTCCCCAACAGGTTTTCTTTTGCAACCAGAAGCACAATCCCTTTTAATGGAAAAGATCTTGCTTTTCAGTGACCTTTGAAAACATCCTTGCTAGGATTTTCAGGGTTACTCTCATAGAATATTTTTTAACCCCAAACATAAGTCACTTTAAATCATCTCCAAGAACTCCTAATACTGGCTCCTTCAGCATGTGGCTCTGTAAATTTTGTTCTAACACAAGACTTATTTTTCATGCTATTGCAGCTTTCTCTAATTGTAAATAACAATTAGTTCCCCTTTCTCTAATTGTGCAAGTTCCCCTTATTTTGAGGTCCTTTCTCTAGCATGATTTTACTGTACTTGCTAGAAATTTGATTCTTATTTGGAGAAAATGAATACTCCTATGAAAGTTAATGCTTTAGATTCAGTTCATGAAGTTGCAGAGAGCAAGTCAATTCACTGAAACCTATTTTGCCAAAAGTCAATTCATACAACAGCTACTTTACCAAATGCCCACTTTCAGGAATGAACTCCCCTTTTGATCTTTTCCCCCCAGATGAGGAATCCCCCTTTCTTAGTCCTAACTCTCACGAAGTTTGAATGTGAAGATATGGCAGAGAAAAAAATGCAACAAATTTAAAAGGCTCTTAGTAAGAAAAAAATAAGAGCTAGATAACTAAACCATATAGAAATCTTCAAAGATTTCAGAAATCAAATTATATGAATTACTCTAAATTTTATAAATGTTTAAAGAAACAAGCAATTTAAACAACAGGTCATTCAGAATTATCCAATTGATAAGCTGGATTTTTGTGAATTGAATTTAGGCAAATAGATTTATATTTAAAGGTTTAAGGTGTTATAGGGGGAGAGATAAGAATTTAAGGGTTATCACTGTGACAGCAACAAAGTCATGGGAATGTGAGAAGCCCAAGTGAAGACAAGGTCATAGAATTTTCTACCCAGTACCCATGTTCAAGGTCTGTTCAGGAAAAGTCCAGCCACTGTTAATATAACAAGAATGGTTTGTGCACCATCTATGTAACCTGGCAGCAAAGGAGAGTGTATTGGAATGCGCATGAATGAACAATGACAACTTCACTGTACTAGTCAGTGGATGCCACTGAGTGAGCCTGGGTACTGTGTGGCCATCACATTCAAAATGACTAAGGGAGTAGAGCAATGAATCTGCATCAGATTTTGTGTTAAGCCTGAACATTCCTCCACAGAAACTAGTCCGATGATTCAGAAGGCCTTGGCTATTGGCAAGTGGTGACTGGCAGCTTCATCATGACAATGTGCCCACTCATGCATCACATCTTATATAGAGGTTATTGGTGAAACATCAAATCACCCAAGTCCCTCTACAGCCCAGATTTGGAACCCTGTGGCTTCCAGCTTTTCCCAAAACTAAAATCACCATTGAAAGAGAAAAGATTCCAGACTGTCAGTGAGATCCAGGAAAACACAACAAGGCAGCTGATGGTGACTGGGAGAACTGTATGAGGTCCCAAACTGGCTACTTTAAAGGGGACTGAGGTATCATTGTCTTATGTACAATGTTTCTTGTATCATATCTTCCTCAATAAATGTCTCTATTTTTCATATTGCATGGCTGTATACTTTCTGGACAGACCTTTATATGCATTTATACTTGATGTTAAAAGTATAGAGCCTCTCCTTTCCCCCTAGGTGGAGAAGAGGTGGGGCGCAAAGTGAGAATGTGGTGCTTGGCTCTCTTCTGTACCTTCAGGAATACTCAAGTCCTTTCCCCTCCTATAGTGAACTAAGTTGAATTAGAATATTAATCTAATACTTCGTGCTCACCCACCTTTCCCAGTGAAACTACACAGTTGGCTTAGCCCTTGGGACAAGGCTCCTTTAGGTTCTGACAAGGCTGACTGGAAGCCCCTAAGCTGGGAGGCAGAAACCTTCACAGTCAATTGTACAACTTACCTCCCATCGCCTTACCCTCTGTGGTTGCTCACAACTACTCCTCATGCTCAATTCTTTTCCCCTTCCTGGTGCTCTCCAAACTTTCCTTCCACTTATTTCTTCTCTCTTTTCTAAGTCTTAGTTTATTACACCTCCAGATTATCCAGAAGTATGAACTCATGACTATGGCAACCACAGATCTTACAACCAGTAGTCCTCTTTGCCATTAGCATCCTTCTCCATAGTGACCCACTATGTTCTATTCATCCATTCATTTTTGGCACTTCAGAGAACATAGTTATTGTCCATAAGTAGCTACTGCAAGAGGAAATAACTTCCAAGACCAATAAATAGGTCTCCGGTGTAAGAGCCTAGATAATAGAAAGGCTTAATTTGATTGTTTCCAGCATTTGGTTTGGGAAAGACAGGCATGATCTTCCTACTCCCTGGACAAATATGTCTTTTGGGTACCAAGTTCAGGGAATTAAGATGTGATAATACTTCCTAAAGAGGTCAATGACAGAGTATCTTTAATCTAACCAAAAATAAATGAACAACATAAGCCCTATATCAGAATATCAAAATAATATTTTGGCAAATGAGAAATACAATGTACAATTAGTATATTGTAAAGTAGTAAAAGTAAGAGCAGTATAAAAACTAAAAATATCTTTTTGGTTTGCATGTGACTTGCCCTCCTCTTTAATAATTATTTTGGGTTAAATCTCCTGATTTTTGAGTCAAACCACCCTTCCTCTCTCCCCACACTTTTTTGCCTGAATAACTTTGCAAAAATGAAGGAAGAGCCAGGAATAATAATAAAAGCTTATTGCATTTTAGATAATCCTCATTGCAGTTCTATGAGGTAAGTATTACAGCCCTATTTGTAGTTAAGGAAACTATAGCACAGGAAGGTTGGGTAACTTTCTCCAGGTCACAGAGTAAGTAAGAGCCAAAGTACACATCAGAAATTAGGTATATCCAAAGCATGTGGCCTAAACTTGGACTTTACCATTTCTCAGTACCATGAATTTGAAGTTTTTAGTGTCTTTTTTAATACCAAAAGTAAATATATTTAAGATAAAGTTTCCAAAAAATCTTTTTTTTCATCAGAGATATGCCTTCTATTTGCTTGTGTTACAAGTATGCCCCTCTATCTGACTCATCATGTCCCACCACTATAATCTAATGTGAGTCTGCTCCTGAGACACATTTGTGGTTGAAATTGAATTGTATCTGCACATCACATTTTCTTAGGCATTGTTTGTAATCCCCAAAAGCCACTGGTACTGATGGTTATGTGCTGTCTGTTCTGACAGAAGAAAATGGCCTTCCATTCCTTTGTTGCTGCAGAGCAGTGCAAGGTACTTAGTGTGCTCAGTGGGAAACACAATGGGCCAGAGAGAAAAAGCAGCTATTTGACTTTTATCTACATCAGGAACTGGCAAACTCAGAGACAAGATCATGTTAAAATCATTATTTTCTATCACTTTCTGAGGCATTCATAATACAGGCTTCCACTTGGAGCTTTTGATTTCCCCTGGTTCCCTAAGTGTTTCATAGCTTGGACACTGTCATATTCCTCCCACAAAGATCATCTGAAAGGTAAAGAGAGTCAATAAGCATCGAGTTGTTACACAATTGCAGACCTAGAGGTTTCTGTTTCTGGTTATCTGTGAGGGAAAGTTTGACTCTTCACTGACTTGAGCAATTAAGGCATAAAATAGCACATATCTTGCATTGTGTCTTTTCTCCTAAAAACTGTTATTTAAATAGCATCAAAATACAAAGCAAACACGTGTACTCCTACTTCATGTATCTTGAACCTGGGTTTTACTCTAGGTCGCATAGTTCAAGCGTTGACTATACCTGATAAGTTACACAAGTGTTACATGAATAAAATACCAGTATTATCCAAAATCATCAGTCTTATCAGCAATGTCACATCAGCAGGAAATATCATCAAAATAGCCACAGTAATCTTACAAAATCCCTAGGACAGCAGGGGAGACAATGGGAAAGGTCCAAGTAAATGGACATGTCAACAGACAGGTGACAAATGTAAGTACCAGGGTAAGCATAAATGCAGGAAGAAGAGGTAAGGAACAGAACAGATGATTGGAGAACGGAGAAATACCTAAATGAAGGAAATGAGGTGGATGGCTCTGAATGAAAAGAAAATGTGTTTAAATATTAGATACAGCATAAAACAAGCCCCTTTTTCTGTAAATTCATCTTCTTTATAGTCTCCCTGCCTTAGCATATAAACATCCTTCCCCCACTTTAAAAGCAAAAACAAAATAAAACCACATCCCTCAACTGAAAGTTTTCTTCTAAGTAACAGACACTCTCTACCTCCCACTTGTTAAACTTCTTTAAAAATATTCGTCTGCACTCATATTTCCAGTTCTTCCCCTCCTGCTTCTCCTCAGATGTCACAACCTGCTTTCTGTTCATTTCTCTCCACTGGCCCTGCACTCACCAAGATCAGTGACATCTTTGTTACCAAACCCAGTATGTCTTTTCAGGTATTATCCTACTTCCTGTTGGCAGAATTTGACACTGCTGAGTATTAACTGCTTCTTAAACTTTGCTCATCCTTTGCCTTCTTAACCCCATCCTCTTCTGATTATCTGATGACTCGGATTTTTCTTAAACATTTTCCTTCCCTTACCTCAAACATTTTTCCTTGCCATTCTACCCTTGACCTGCATTTTTTCTCACTAGCACAGGGGGCTCATCTATTCTTTAACTAACACTATATTTCTGAAAAATTCTAATCAATAACTTCACAACTTTCCAAGTTCCAGCCCCTTACCTCCAACTGTATTTTGTACGTACCCACCTGAAAGTTTGCTAAGTATCATACATTTAACTTATTCTAAATGTATATTAGCCATAAGCTATGCACCAAAACTGCTTCTTGTTTTATATTCACTGTCTTAGCACTTGTATCTACTTAGTCATTCAAACAAAAAAGGAATTCTTTCCAGATCTCTCTTCCTGACGCAACACCTACATTCAATGTAGGTGTCTACAAATCACATTTCTTCAGATCCATTCTATTCCACTACACCCCATCTCTATCGCCTCATTTGGGCCAATTCCATGGCCTTCTTACACTACCACAGAAGTCTCAGTTCTGATCCATTGACGAAGATTTGCCACAGGTTTATCACACATGCCTTATTGTAAGCAGATGCTTAAATGGTCCCCTCCTACACAGAGAATTTGATCCTACCACTTAACAGACCCATTAGGTTCTTCTCAACCCAGCCTCTGCCTATTTTTCAACTCAGTTTTCCCTATTCTCCCAAGAACATGTTGTACTCTGAGCATATAGAACTATAAGAACAAATTACAGTACTAAGAAGTTACTATAAGCCAGTGATCATTCTAAGTCTTTCTATTTATACCTACCTAACTCTCAGAATAACTCACTGAGGCAGGTTATGTTATTATCTTATTTTACAGATGAGAAAACAGAAGACTCAGATAGCTTAAACAAGCTGTTGAACTAATACTCTAAATAATCAAAACAGCCTAATTCCAGAGCCCAAGTTCTTTAAGAAAAGCAGAAGTAATACTAACAAAGTCAACAGCTCTTAATAACTGATTTGATAAGGTAATTTTAACAGTTTCACTTGCACGGGTCATTTTCAGAAGCTAGTCATTTCTATGAATTTTAACACAAAATTTACAAAGTGTATTTATTAGTTTACTAACTCTTCCATTCACTGCAAATGTTTTTAACATTGAGATGACTTTCTGTGAAATTAGGATTCATTTATTCATTACATACGCAATTTACCCAACAAGGTAAAGCAACATAGACAGAACAAGTGAGTAGAAGGTTAACACTACCCAACTATAGTCACACTGGCACAGAGCCCCTTTCATGCCCGTATTTTCTTTTCCCTCCTTCCTGGAACCAAGGCACAGACACAAGTAGCACTGTACAGAGAGGTGGCTTAGCCACTGCGTTTCCAAAAAGCAGTATTTCTTATCAACTTTACTAGGATACTTACACATGTGTTATCTTATTACCTATACTTTTAAAACATACCAGAAACTTTAGAATACCTAAAAATACTAGATATTTATTTTAAATTACTTCACATTGTCAAGTGTGTGTGTGTGTGTGTGTTCCACACATAGGGCAGTAATGATAATATGAAGATGTCTTCAAAATATGACCAGTCCAGCATAGAAAACTCTCTCCCTCAGAGCCTGGTGCCCCATGTTTTCTAACCCACTGAAAAAATATCGTCTCGTGTCCCTCCTAGTGATGCATCTTGAAGTGGTCTACCAGTTTCATACCCTAAAGTCATTCCCAGGAGACATTTTTCTATAAATTTGATTATTATTATTATTATTAACAAAAGAGCAGTTACCAAATGTGATTTCCAGTTCTATCATATGTAGACTTATTTTTATCTGGAAGCTAAAATAAAGTAAAATTTTATCTAGTATGTACACAGGCCAGTAAATCTTCCTAAAGGGTGGTAGGCACTTGGTTTTGGGAAACATGGTATATGGTTCTTACCCTTTCTCTCTTCCAATATGGAGGTCTGGGAGAACCAAACCCCACTGACCACTGTGCCTGTACCCTAACTCTATGGTCATCAGGGGCTCCATTCACCCTCTGGCCCCAGGAGGTCTTTGTCATTGTTGGGAAGAGGGGGTTCTCGTCCAGCTGGAGCACAGTGGTCACCCAGCCATCTGCACAGCCCCTGAGGCCAAGGTGGCCCAGCACTGGCTCTGGAGGTCACAGCTTTCTGAGGCATTTGGGAGGCTGCCATTCTTCTTACCCACCACACCATGGCCTGGTGGGAGATAGGGGGCCACCATGTCCAGGCTTGAGTGGGCCACCCCGACCACCACCAGGTCCCTGCTGCTTTGGACATGGCTGCCTCGGAGTCAGGCAGGTGGCTGATATGGTTGAGAACCCCAGATCTCCTCACGTGTAGCCCAGGCCACCGGGGATGCGGAGCCCAGTGGACAAGGACAGTGTTCTGCTTCTCACTGTGCCCTGCACTGGAATGGTTTCTACTTCTTCTCAAATCACCTAAGGTATTTAAGGATGGTTCTAGCTAGGGAGCTGTGCCGACTAATCTCTGAGGCTGCTCTTTTAGGTAAACTTGGTACCAGGCAAAAAAGAATTGGCTTTAAACTGCTCTACATAGAATATAAAGGAAGGATTCAGTGGCCTTAACCAACGATTCATCAAAATCGTCGATTTCTATCACAGCTGAGTTTAATTCCCTAGACCCCATCACTCTAGGCATGTGACCTAGAGAACTGCTTAATCTTTCTTGCCTTGAGTTTCCTACACCAAGTGATTTATTGTCAGAAATGATGAGATTATGCATATAAAAGTATGTAGCTAATGACTTGACACATAGGAAACACTCAAAAATCTAATTTATTATTTACTGTTTTTAGAAATTGGGAGGGGTAGAGGAGATAGGAAAAGAAGCAAAGTTACTACAGAAGTAAAATTTAAGAATGTTAGTAATTCTTATAGTCAAATACATTATAACTCAAATTTCTTATTGGGGAGATCCAAATACCTCAATTCTTCAACCTATGACTTCAAACAATTTATGTAACATTGTGATGGTCTCATATTTACTTTGGAGTTCCAGCAATTACACATCTCTATGAACATATGCAGTTACTTTAAAACTATCCATCTTCAAAAAAGATAAAATTCACCAAGCCAACATAATTTTTAAAGCCTCTCCACTGTCCAATCATTCTTTCTGCAGCCAAGTTATTAAATTCATTATGAAGCCTTGATCCCTCTGTAATACTGTTAGCAAAGTTCAAATGTTTATCTTGCTGCCTAGTTTATTTTACTCAGAGGCTGAGGTTGATTGAAGTCAATGGGAGTTGGGTATGAGTAAATAATTGCAGCTTTTCCTCTCCGATAAGGTAACTTCTATTTTCTCTCCACCTGAGGAATATATTCTCCTCTTTCATCTTAGGACAGAGGCACTGAATACTGATGAGACATGTTCTCAACCAACCTCAGTGATCAATTTTGGAAAACTCATTTGTATTTCAAACGCACTATCTTCATTTTCTGTGGGGTTAGGTAACGTGCCAGAAATAACAGTTTCCTTTCCACTGAAACAATGAGGCAATGAATTACTTCAGATCCTCATCATTTGCCTTATTGTGATGTAATTCATCTCTTTTTGCTACTCCAACTCCATTTTGGTCTGCTTATTGATGCCCTTACCAAATAGTAGAAGATTCAAATCAAATATTATTGAAAAAAGCAGAGAACAAAATGGAGCCATCACCAACTCCTGATATATGAATTCAGGCGTAGGTCTTTGTCTTACATCTGCATCATCTTTCAGGATATGGAGAAAAGCACGTATACTCATGCTTCCCAAGATTATGGAAAGACAATAATCATTTAAGACTGTCTATTAATTTGAATGGAAAGTTTCAGAAATGTTCTGTATTGCTCAGGTGTGGCAGGAAGTGGTGGGGGGAAATGGAGACAACTGTACTTCAACAACAATTTAAAACGCTGGGAAAAAAAGTATTACAAATAGCCAAACTATAAGAAGTAATAGATAAATTCATCTGCTTTTGATCCTCATAAGTAAGAAAGTAGACTTGTTTGTTTAAGAAGGGATAAAAGAGCAGAAAAGGAGGACAGGCATAAATATTTAGCTGCACTTGACAAACACATTGGCTTTTGCAAACATAAATTGTGATCAAAATATAAAATGTATCATTTGAATGAAGAGTAGATACTAAGAATATTTTCTTTAATAATAACTGGTCCATTATCATTTTTTGATCCTAAAGGAAAAAAGAATAAGATATTTTTCATGAACAGAACCAGCTAGCTGTGCTTGATGTATCATTACATATATCCCACCCACAGAAAACACAACCTATTTGATTGATGAGGATAATAATATATGACTCTCTTGGAGAAAAAAAATGTCTACTGAAATTGGATAATGGCCTGTACTTCCACATCTCTGCAGCAGAAATTCTTGCTAAAGTAGTAATTTGAATGATAACACCTTATAATTAAAATGTGTATTTAGTTTAAGAAAAAAGATCATTAATTTGTTTCTGTCTTATCCTTCCTTCAAGATTCAGTTTAAATTTCACCTCTTCCATCAAGCATTCTGTGATTTTCCTGATACTGAATGTACATTCTTCTCATGTAAAGGCCACATTCCACTGATGATGCCTTTTCTATTGCTGTTTATTCACTCATCAGGTGATGGATAGTTGGGTTGTGTCCACTCTGGCTGTTATGAATAATGCTATTATGAACATTTGTGTGCAAGTTTTCATATACATATGTTTTCAATTCAACAAAGGAGTGGATAAACAAATATATGTGTGTATATGTATATATACAAATGGAATATTATTCAGCCTTTTATGAAGCTGAATTTCTGATACATGCTATAGCAGTGATAAACCTTGAAAACATTATGCTAAGTTACATAAGCTAGAAACAAAACAGCACAGATGTATGATTGTACATATATAGGAGGTATCTAGAATGGAAAAAATTTGTAGTTACAGAGAATAGACTACAGGCTACCAAGAGCTAGGGCAAGGTAGAAATGGGGCTATTGCTTAATGGCTATAGAGTTTCTGCTTAGGGTTATGAAAAACTTTTGCAGATAATGGTAATGATTGCAAAACAATGTGAATTGTAATTAACACCACTTAACTGCACACTTAAAGAGGTCAAAATGGCAAATTATGTTATATTCAGCATACTACCATCTTTTAAAGTTTTTTCAAAACAGCTTTAAAGTCATTGTATTGGAAATCCAGTGTCTAGGCTTCCTCTGGGGCCATTTCTATCAATTAATTTTGTTCCTTAAATTAGCCCTACTTCCCTGTTTCTTTGTAAACATTGTATTTTTTATAAACATGAACATTTGAATATTATGGTAATTCAGGAAAACATATTCTCCCTGGGTTTTTTCATTTTTTATTGTATTTTTTCCATTACCATTTATCCCACTTATACCCTCTTTCAATGAAAAATATTCTCCCTCTTATCCATGGTTTGATGTTTTATTGATTGTTGAGGGTTGTAGTAATCCATGATGTAGTGACTTTTCCCAACTATTATTGCAGAGACTTTATTCCTTGCTGCATGTGGTCATTGATGACTCTGTTCATTAGCTTGTGTTCAGCTAGTGGGCTCAGGTTTTGACAGAGATTTCCCTGAGTGCCAGGAGCAAGAGAAGAGACAAACAAAAAGGAAAAGAACAGAAAGAAAATGAGAGATGGAAGGAACAACTACTCTAGATATTTGTGGATTGTCTCTGTGCTGGGACCCTCCCTCTACAGTTACCCAGGCTTGCGTTTTGCCTACACTTCAGTCTGCTTAGGGACTGAAAGCTTACAGTTCTCCCGGATGTTTTCTGAGCATGCATTTTTTCCCTGTGCGTGTGCGTGGCCTTCTAATTCCTCTGCATACACTGATGCTTTAAGATACCCTAATTGCTCTAAGACACTCTTTGTGTCCCAGGCTTTTCTTCCCTGGCTTTAGGGTGATTTACGATGTGGTTCCACTATCATCTTTTGCCCCAGGCAGCTGCACATTGCTCTTCTACCTTACACTGCTTGCCTATAACACCAACAGCTTTTCTAGCCTGGATGAGCTCCAGGTTGGTGCAACAGAGACCACTCCCTTGCATAGACTTTCAGGTACCCCCAGAGGTTAGAACAAATGTGCACAATAATTTGCCTACATCTGCTCTGCACCTTCCAGGATCAAGTACACAGACCCCCAGAGGATTTATGGGCTGCACTTTCAACACTAGCAGGGCAGGGCCTGGGCAAGTGCAACACCACAAGACTCTCCTAGTATTTTTAAGTTGCCCTTTTTCTTGATTCAGCATTAGCTTCGTTGCTGTAAGCTTTGTTTTCCAGAGTTCTCAGATGGTTCTGACAGTTTCTGCTTGTTTTTCATTGTTTTTAATGCTGGTTTAAACTTTAAAGAGAATCAGAACTACCTACTCTGATACATTTTTTTTGAAAAGCAAAATTTAGACCCAAGTCATTTATTTTTATATGATAAAGAATTTGTAAAGTAATATATTACCAGGGATATTGAAAATGAAAGAATTTTACAATTTCCGCTCCTGTTCAGGGCCACAGAAATAAAGGATAATATTTGTTGAGCATGCTCAAGTAACCTAAGAACTTTAAAATATTGATATACTTTTGGAAAAAGAACTCAATTTCTATTACATTTTTTCACTATGTTAGCCTTAAAAAAAAGCATTCATCAAAAGTAGCTTACTATCAAAATTGAGGCAGGAGCATAAAATATTGAAAAGCATGCAGAGGGATAATATTTTCAAGTATGAACTGGTATGTGAACATCTGTATCGTTTTTGTATACAAAGCCCTCCCTAGATCTAAGAAGCAAAAACCCTCCACATATGCCCTCAGGAAAATATCTTTACTTCAAAAGTAAGCACAGTAATATGTGAGTCAGTGCTCGCTACCGAGTTTTAAGATAGAATTTTGATGTCCATGACCATACATTTGAGAACAAAGGAGCTTTTCAATTACAAATATTTTCACATTGTGGGCCCAAGGTCCTGGTCTAAATAACAGATACTGCAGAATATGTAATTTTGTTCTTGTCATCCTTCTCCCTTTCTGAAATTAAATTGGGAGTCTTCAAGGAGAGAGAATAAAAAGAGCCGGAATAAAAAGACTCTGAGCAGAGCTGCACCCTGCCCACCCCTCTAGCTGCGCTCTGGGCAGCGGTGCTAGGCAACCTCAGACAGGTTTGAGGATCTGAGACAGAGAGGGTTGTACCCTGCTTCCCAAACCGAGGTCCGGGAGTTTTCACTGAGCTCCATGGTGGAAGGTATGAAAATGAGGTATATGTAAACTGAGACGGACCCAGACAACAAACACAGGTTTCCGTTTGGCTTCAGGAGAGAACAGCTTGTATTTTTATGCCTCCAAGAGAGGTAAATTGTAGATGTTGAGAGAGAGAGAGAGAGAGAGAGAGAGAGAGAGAGAGAGAGATGTTAACAGAAAAAGAGAAAGCATTACCAGGGGGTTGGGGGAGTGGCCTGGACTCTAGAACGGCAGAGGACATCGCTGGGGAAGTCCAGTCCACAACACCTGTGAACCAGATGAGGGATTGTGTACTCCAGCAGATGCCACAACGGGCAGATGCAAACAGATGATCAGGTAGCCCCACCTGGCACTATAGCAATTAAGATGCCACCCAAGCTACAATAAATGAGAAAGAAGGGGCAATTATTAACTAATTGGGTTTAAATGTCACTAGACAAAATCTAGCGACCATAAACCAAAAATTACATTGTTTGGTGTTAAGCAGAGGAGGCACCTTATAGAATTTAAGCTGATCCACAGGGGAAAAAATTACTTTTTGCTTGGCATATCTGGGTCCATGGCTTATAAAACATTTTTGGAGTAGACAGAAGCTTAAAAGTTGTTTACTCCAAACAAGTCATTTAGACAATAAAGAAGTGAAAGTCTGGTGAGGTTAAGAGACTTGCACAAGTTTACCCATACAATGTAAAAGAGCAAGAACCAGAACCGGGATCCTGTTTTCTAGTTTAGACTCTGCTGCACCAGACTGCCTCACTATCACTAGAAAAGCTATATTTATATCACTGCAATACAACTTATGATTTCCAAACATAGCTAGTTTCATGTGAACTGTGAATATAACTTATACAGACCTGACACTAAGTAACTATGGCATGTCAGTTTGTTATTCTTGCTTTCAATAAGTGTTAAAAATATACCCTCTGGATGTTAGAAGTAATTTTTGCTTCTGGGTGTACAAAAGGGCAAAGAAATGACATTTGGTTATTAATGCAACTCAAAAGAAATAGCTAAAACCACCTTTGAATATTTCCTCACCAACCTGTCTAATATGTACTTAAAAATTAGGTAGAAAATCAATCTAGGGTAAATCTGTCTTTTAAGTTTATTTTGTTTGATATGATAAATGTATTGCAACTAGGTACAAATTACACTAGACATTTTTCCTAGATAGTTTTTTAATCTTTGTTTTTCAATATAAATGCTTTGATATATGCTATTTCAAAGCTTTATTATTAAGCTGATTGCTCCAGAGAAGAATGAATGAAAACCTTCTGTGCCCTTATTTTCTGTTGCAATTGTGTTCCTTTTGTCACACAAGCAGTGCAAGCATGTGCAAAATGTCCTATAAATTTTGTTGCTTTTTTTGTATTTTATGTCATGCTAATTTGATAAGTTTGTTAATCTAATAACCTTCATTTCTTAATATCAAATATGTTATTTTTTTCTACTTTTAAACTTTATGTCTTTGCAAATACAGAGTGGGGCAGAAGCAGGTTTACAGTTGTGAGTTTGCAAAATGCAGAGTTTATCCTTTTTTTTTTTTTAATTCTTACCCAAGGACATTTTTTCATTGCCTGCAGAGAAAGATTGGAAGGGAAAGAAGGGGGAAAGAGGGGAGGGGAGAGAGACAGAGACACATTGACATGCAAAAGAAACATTGATGAGTTGCCTTCTCATACACGCCCCAACCAGGAAATTAACCCTCTACCTGAGTATGTGCCCTGACTAGGAATCAAACCCATGACCCTTACATGTGCAGGATGATGATTTAACCACTGAGTCACACCAGCCAGGGCTATTCCTGTGTTATTATTTATTAATTATTGTATTATTTTCCATATGAAAAACCGTAAACCTACTTTTGCTCCACCTTGTATATAGCCTGTTGTAAGCCACTTTTTCCCTAGAATTGATAAATGGATATTTTTATATAATCATTATTTTTTCTTTTAAGATTTTCCTAGTTGTCACCTATTTATTCTAATCGTAAGAACCATACATAACATTGGATGGAAAATATCATTTGTGAAAGAATTTTTATGTTCATTACTGGATTTGATGTTCAAAACAATCCAATAAGATAAAAATCATTAACAAGGATGATGGTAGCAACAATAAAGTGATATTGACAGGCAAGTTTATTCATCATTCTTCATTAAAGATTTTTTAAAGTTCAGGGACTTTAAATTCTTCAAGGTCAAATAGCTTATATTCCATATATATCCCAACTAAAATATCAACAAAGGAAATTATTTTAGAATTAAACCATCTTCAGTATAAACTTTAAAAATACTTTACATGACTACTGATGGGAAAGAAAAGGGACTTAGCAATATTACCCAGAAGATCCACCACGGATTATCTAGGGGGACTAAGGGAAATATATATCACATGAATAATGGAGAAATTAGACACATTCCATCATCCTGTATTTTTCATTAGAATAACTTGGTGATATTACAGGCTAATAAGAAAAATGCAGTCAATAATATTATGAATTAAGACTCTCCTGAGTATAGTGTTCTAAAACAAACACTTAGATATGTGTCTGTGTAAGCCACAGTAATAGCCAAGGGGTTGGATTTGAGGATATTTAACTTTTCTACATCTGAGATGTTTTGAAGGAAGTGTGTTTCCAGGTTCACATCCTGAGTAAGAGGCAGTGGGTTGCAGCAGGACAGAGCTCCCACTGCAGAAACACGTGTGACCAAAACACATTTCATGTTAGGGACACCAGAAAGCTGGGAGTGCAATTCAATGAACTGAAATCCAAGAAAAAGTAGAGTCTTTCCTGGCACTTCCTGGCACTGTTTCCTGTCTCATTTTAGTCCTGGGATTTTTCACTACCCACATTGTACAGGTAACAATCACTTATCTGAAACTCTTGCAGCCAATTGTCTTTGAGAATTCAGATGTTTCCTAATTTTAGAAAAGCAACAGTGCCTGTATTTTACTTCTGCTACACTCCTTACAGGATCTGGGGCAGCAACCCTGAATCAAGCATTAATATTTTTATACTAGAATATATGAATGCCCACTCTAATTGTAATGAATGAAGATTATAAACAGTCTTTTATTAATTCAGGTCAGGAGATTCCAGGAGATGAGTTATAAGAAAACTTTTGGTTCTCTGAAGATTTTGATTTCAGAATTATGCTGAAAAGAGTATTAAGATTTATTATGTTTTTGTTGTTGTTAATTGTCTGCCTGGCACCACTAAAATATAAGTTCTGTGAGTATAGTGACCTTTTTGTATTTGAATTCATGTAGCTCCAGATCCTACAACAGTGCAGGTTCATAAGAAGCTCTTAGTAAATGAATGAATGATGATTTGCAAAAGGGATGCCCAGGAAACAAAATGGAGCTTTTTATCAACCAAAAAAAAAAAAAAGCTAATCTGAGTACTATTAATCTACTTTGCCAGCCTGGAGTCATGAACAACTGTGGACTTTTCAGCTCAGCAGAACTGGGTGTCTTGAAGAGCCACAGCACTCGTACATACAGAGACATGAACAACTGCAAATGTTTAATGTAGATGGAGGCTGTAGAATCATGATAAAATGAAATTTCTTTTATTTCCTACTTGAAAAGGGGGTAATAATTTTTCTCATGAAGATGATCTTGGTAAACGCTCTTCATTTACAATGTGCCACCTCTTTCTGGAAAATGGCAGTCTATAAACAAAGCACAATGAACAGTGTGTAGAAAAAATGCAAGGAACAGGGGTCATCACAATACACAGATATATACTAACGGTGCATTTAGCAAGAGAAAATAGGAAAGAAAGAGTATAAGATTTAAATTGCATCCATTTAAAAGACATTTCTTAATAAAAAATATCTCAGCTTTTCATATTGCAATCTTCACGCTGAAGGAGATTTTCAAAGGTCACCGAGAACTTAAGCCTAAATCACCCAGAGCAGGGGGTGGAAAGCTATACAGTCAATTTTTAAAATAAACATTGAAGGGAGCACAATTTTGTAGAAAGGCACCAATCAGCCACTCTTTATTTCACCTTATGGTATGTCAGGGAGTGTGCGAGGACTGCTGCTAAGATGCACAAATGATGACAATGTCCCTGACACTGTCTCTGAGCTTGCAGGATTTCTTCTTTATTTTTAAGAAGCAAAAGCAATTCAAGAATGTCATTAGCTGAAGGCTTGGAGGCATGAGGGCATATTCTTCCTGTAATAAGAATCATGACAGGAAAAGCATCAATGTGGACAGGTAAAGAATTGTGAGACTAAATCAGAACCCTCCGTGCCTTTTAGGAGTAGAAAATGTGGCTGTAGGTGAGTGGAAGCTATGGGGAATGAAATTTCCTAAATGAAGTGAAAGCACCTACAAACACACCACAGAGGAACTGAGCACTACAGTGCAATAGCCTAGGTAAAAGCAACCCTCGGCTTTGGTTTCAGATACAGCCAGGGTGGAAAAGAAATTACTAAAGATTAAGCACTCACATCCCCCAGATTCTTGCTAGGGAATTAACAATGCTTTGCATGTGCTTAATACTTTTGCTGGGCAAGCAGCTTCTAATTGAGCAACTAAATTGAATATTCTACTTGCCAACATAGACTTCTTCAGACCACACTGGCTTGGGGAATGATCGATGGAGGAAAATGCAGAACAGTTTTGAGTCATTATTCAAACAACATAATTCCTGTGTAAATTATATCATGTTTACAAGTACCACCCAGCCTTGGTGAGTGTGTCCTCCTTTATTAATCCTTCACACATCTCTTTGCCTATAGAACCCAGGCAGAAAGCATGGGATGGGAAAGAGGTAATACAGTGTAGTCGTAAAGAGCTGGCCAATGTGAGCCCCAGAACAACACTTACTGAATTCATAATCCTAAACCAATGACCTAATCACTGAGAGACTTAACATATTTTAAATGACAATTATAGATAAAACCAAAAAAACACTCAGGACAGAGGATGGCCTATACTATGGTTTGAATTCAATATGTATCAGCTGTTAGTGTTATCACCTCTCAGGGGCTCTCACTGCCCAGTGTTGTTCAAGAAAATAATTTGTAATAATCTCTATTTTAAAATTTATTAGCAACAATAAAGTGTTACTAATAAAATTGTAATCATTTTGTCATTTCCTAATTAATATAGTCATGTAATTTTCTAACTCAGAACTTATTTTTAAATGTCATATTTGTTATGCTGCTCTGAAGGGCCAAGATGAATTCATCTTCTCCTGTGCCTCCTTATCTTACAGCATGCTGCGTGAGCTTCCCTGTGTGCAAAGCAAAGCAGCTTGTTCCCAAGCCAGCCTCTGCAGATCAACACATCTGCTGATCTGACTTATCCATGCCCATGACAGACTTAGGAAATTGTGGTTATTTTAGAATAAATGGGAAGTTTGAAGAAATCAGAGGTAGTGGATGTTGCTGCAAAGATTCACTCCCTCATATTGCATGCGTCCTGTTGAAATTTCTTAAATGTCAAATCTGGATGTTTCCCTGTTAATGAACATTTCCATTTTGCTGAAGGCTTTGGAAATTGGCTCCAATTTGAACTTACTAGTGGGAAAGCATATAGCTTTCAGGACTTGACAATAATAGTGAATTCTGAAACTTTAACGTGGATTTCTTGGAATTCTCATTTTGACACAATATGTAGGACATGCCTCATCCAATAAGGTGGAAAACTATCTTTTGGATAGACAGCACTTTTAGCTGCCAGGAACAAGGTGTGCCTTACCCTACGGCAGCCCTGCATGCCTCCATTGCCTGAGGGTTCTCTGAAGTGCACATATATGTGTACATACGTGTATATATGTGTACACATATAACATGCTGTGTCAAAAAATCCCAATCATGCACACAAAATGTTTTGACAATGAGTCTATCAGTTTTCATGCACTGCACTGCCAAATAGTCAGAAATAAAATTTTAATCATACAGATAGTGTAGGTCTCATTGTTTTCTACTCAATCATGTTAACCCGTAAGACTGCCTCAAAAAGTATGCAAGAATTTCTTCCCACAGTTGTAAAGAGAAGTGGGATTTATGTGTTGAATTCCTAGTTTCTATAGCCTTTAATTATTGTTAAATACATTGAGAGTAAAAAATATTAGTATTTGTAGAATTTCCCTAATCAGTACCCAATGTAGTTGCTCTCTGTGTCATTTGCTATTTGAACCATTGCAAGGTTTCCTCTTTGTTAACTTTGACTCTTTATCAGTGTCATCTGTAAAATAATATAATAATATATTATGGACATTAATGTATTTTCTATTGGATTTATAGTGCTAATTACTTTCCAAAAAAAGGCTCTGAGGCAGCTAGTCTTTGGGCAATTCCTTTCAATTTACAGAGCAGCTTCATCCAATTTCTTTTACTAGACCCTCACAACAGCCCTATCAGTGTGTTTGTTATTGTGATAAACCTGTGATTGAGAAAATTGTCTTGGAATGATTAGGTGACTGGCTAAGACCATATGGCCTCCAAATTCCACAGCCAAAACTCCAACTGAGATGAGCGTAATCCAGATGCTGAATTCTTTCCGCTTCACCACACAGGCAGTAATGGAGATTTGTAAAGACATAAAACAGCTTTCTCCTATGTAATTAACTTGAGTCCATTACCAGGCAGTCAGGATTACCCAGAATTGAAGAGCATGCTAAACTTTTATTCATCCTCACTCACAAGCCTTAGACTTTACTTTGTTCCAGGTTGCAGGGTCATCACAGGGCAGGTGGCACCAAACTCTGCTAACAGAGCTAACAGAGCAGCAAAACCTGCTCTCAAGCCATTCAGAAGCCCTTATGATGATCCTGCCATCGACAAAGGGGATCAGTATATCTACACAGAGCCAACAGACCTCTGCAATCTCGAGTTCTTCAGTTGGTACATTTGGAGAGGAATCTGATTAATTACACTTTTGTCAACTCTGATAGTATAGTCATAAATGAATTTAATAGCCTCAAAAAAGTCATGAAGCACAATCTCAAGGAAATAGTATGTATCACCATTAGTAATAACAACCAAGGCTCGGGTTGACTTTTACATTCAGGCCCAAGAAGCTAGTGTCCTTGCTGATCCTGAGTGGGTCGTTCCAGAGAAGCTATGGGTAACTTTGTTCTTTAATTTATAATGGCCCAGGGCTCAAAAATGACCCCATAATATCTACACTCTTTATTAACATTGCAAGTAGATTACACAGATTTGGATTCTAGAAACCCATGATGATTTGGATATTGAGCAAGCAAGCTTGTAGTTAAATAACAGGACCTTGAACCAGTTGCTTCAGAATAAATTATAACTGGAAAGAAATTAATTAGGGAAAATATAAAGAGATAAAATTTCATCTCCTCAGTAGATACCATGTTGTAAGTGAAACCTAAATCATGTCACCAGGTACAAATCTTTTCATTGTTAAGAAATCTTAAATAGTGTCCTGTAAGCTAAAACCACTTATTTAAATAAATAAATATATTAAATATATGTATATACATACAACATCAGCCAGATCTAGATTGAAAGTAGTATTTTCTAACTTCCCAATTTTGGAGAGTTAACTAAATTCACAGGATCTCAACTTCACATCTGAAAATAAGAAAGTGTTGGTAGCTTTCAAGATTGTTGCATTGTACATGCCTAGAACATGTTAAGGGCTCAGAAAAATGGCAATTCTACCAAGTCACAAGAGAAAACATTATTATTTGGGGGCTAAACCTCACTGTCAAAGTTGCAGTGTAGACATAAGCTAAGATTCATTTTTTTAGAATAAGGGAAAAATTGGAAATGGAGTTCAGGCTCTAATTTCAGGTATGAAAATGTTACATCATTCTGATGACTTGATGTATAGTATCCTCAGACCACTATGACTATGATCTCCATTTCACTTCTTTTTCTAAATCTGTAAACTAAAAGTTTGTACAGTTTGTAAGCAGTTGACTAATGCACCGAGACCTAAAAGCTGACCAGACCTAAGAAAATGTGATGCTCATGGATAAGATTGTGGGCATCCTCTTTTTATCTTCCAAGGGGTATTGTAACCTGTGGGCTATAATCCCAAAAAGCCTCTTAACTTATATTCCATCCTGGAACTGGGATGGCCAAAAGGGGCAGGGTAGTGCAGATGTGTCACCACCACTGAGGTTTGATGAAGAGAACACCTTTGCGTACGATGAACAGTACATTTATAGACAGTGAGAACATAAGTATCCTCCAGGTTCCACACATTTCACAATGATCTTTTAAAATAATTGCTGCCACTTGAGTAGTAAGTACTCTCAGAAAATTACAAGGCTGTCAATTTATTCTCCAGCTTTTAAAATTTCATCACCCATTCCCCTAAGGTAACAAACTGTAATGTCTTAAATCTCCCCAGACAGGAAGTTACATTTGCATCATATATTACATTAAAATTTTCCTCACTTCCTTAGTTAATTTAGAAAGTAAGTATAGACTTTTAGTTCATATTAATAGAGTTTGTGATTAATTATGCTCTAGCTCATTTCGATTTTTTATTGGCAAAATGGATGTCAATGTTGACAGAGATTCAATAAGGAAGAGCACTTCATTTGCCACAAACTGTCTTCCTTATTACTTATTATAAAGAGAGAAGCACTGTTTTCCTGCAAGTTTCTTGATCAAAACCAAATTTTAGTTTAACATACAGGTTACAAGTTTATCATGTAAGCACTTGCTATGGGTTTTTTTAATAATATGAACAGAATGGCTATTTAGTGCTTGTTTTATAGAAATACATACCTTACATTGTGATTATATGAGGTTTAACAAAATTGTTATACAAAAACCTTAAAATTTCAGTGAAAGTGTCTTTCATCAGACATGTAAGTGCAAATCTAGCAAAACTTAGTAGGGCTGTTTCATTAAAGCAGAAGCTCCCTGTGTGGCTCTTCTTTTTGTTCTTATTGCCTGCAGTATGTTGTGGAATATTGAGTAGATAATGAGTCCACATATCACTGGGAAAGCCTGGAGTACCAAAAAAAATTATGAAAATGTGCCAGAGATGTTTTTTTCTCCAAATATCTGTTTTCCTTCATTACTTAGAAGAAAAAAAGGCATATTATCACCCTAGCCCCCAACAGCTGGGGCAGGGGAGGGGGCGGGCATGTACCTAAGGTCTGGCCAGGAAGTGTAAGCAGAACAGTCATGGGTGATTTCCAGGATAGGAGAGGTGGCTGTCCCTGCTGCCCTCTGGGATCCTCATGCACAGGAACTCAGTGCGGGGCCTGGGTCTTGTACAGCCATCTTGGCCTGTGCAGTGAAAGTCTTGTGTTGAGAATGGCCAAGTAACAAGAGAAAGAAGTTGGGTCCCTGATGATTACGGATTCTGTGTACCAATACTGGGACTTCTTACTACCACATTTTATATTTGTAAGGATGACAGACATTTCTGTATTATTTAGCCCTTGATATTTTGGGATTTTAGTCCCTTATAGCAGCATAAATGCATATTTTATAGATACAGAAGATAATAAAATACAAACACACATATGCAAAAAAAAGAATTAACTAAGAAAACTGGAAACCATCCAATAGACTATAAAATCCATGGTTGACTGAAGATATATACAAACAACTGTAAAAATATACAGAAAGCTTTTTTATGAAAACTGAAGGTGAGGCAGGATGGAAACGGAGTCCAGGATCGAGGCAGTCACTGGCATTGTGACCACAAGGCCACCTGTCTCTCTGCCTTCTGGTCACATAGGCCAACATAGAACAAATATATACCAATTGTTAGGAATACATTCAGAGCAGCAGGCAAACCAATGTAAAAGAGAGAGGCTACTTTTGTTGGAAACTTTGGTATCAAAGAGCAGTTTTACTGTTTGCCTTTCAGGACACAAGAGTTTTTAGTTTTTCAAGTATTTGTTTCATTGCAACTACTTTCCTGTCCCTTGCTTTATGTTCTTGTCTATCCTTCTGTAT
Organism: Anoura caudifer; assembly: GCA_004027475.1. NCBI lineage: Eukaryota > Metazoa > Chordata > Mammalia > Chiroptera > Phyllostomidae > Anoura > Anoura caudifer. The sequence continues at coordinate 76,163 of PVKU01003219.1, forward strand.
ACAAGAAAATAAATATGTGGGCTTATTGAGATTGAAATATTTAATTTACACCTTAAATCCCAATAGCCAAGTTGTACCAGGTATTTATCTGCACAATTTAATTTATATGAGAACTCACACTTTGTTAATTGTTTTTTCACTGATACATATTGTTGCTCATAACACTTTAAGAAGTCCCCTATTGCAAAATAATTATGATTTAATTCAATCCAAAGAATGTTTGAGAAAATGAAAAAGGCGCTATGTCATTAATCTGAGGTATCACAATCAATATAACCTAATTAAATTTCAAGTACTTATTCTGATATGTAGAGGAAGGATATTGAAGAAGCAGAGTATCATCGTTACTTCCAAAAAACCTATAGTCATTTGGGAATATTTATGATATTCATGCATTATTCACTATCATATTTATGATATTCATTCAGGCCCTTCAGGCCTGAATAGTGTGGCTCAGCCAGTTGGGTGTCATCTCACAAACCAAAAGATCACTTGTTCGATTCCCAGGCAGGGCACACATCTGGATTGTGGGCTAGGTCCCTGGTTGGAGGTATGCAAGAGGCAACCCATTAATGTTTCTCTCACACAACAATGTTTCTCTCCCTCTCTTTTCTCCCTCCTTCCCTCCCCCTCTCTCTAAAAATAAATAAATAAAATCTTTTTTAATGAAACCTCCAGATAGTAATGTAAGACAGTGTCAGCATAAGACAAAGAACTATCAGATAAGTGTAATTTACACTAAGTAAATTCAAAGTAAGAAAGATTGAAATAGTCTGATTATTAGGTCAAAGTTTTGTAAAGCAAGTAAGATTAGGAAACAGAAAGGAAAGGTAACCGTATAACACGAGCTCCTAGAAATGGCCCTCTTTCTTTGTGTGTGTGTGTGTGTGTGTGTGTGTGTGTGTGTGTGTGTTTCAAACTTTAGTTCTTATTGTTTACACTATTACAGACATCCCCATTTCCCCCTTCCTCTGCCCACCTCCACCCCATCCCCACCCTCCTTTCTTCCTGGCTATCACTATACTGTTGTCTGTGTCTATGTGTCACACATATATGGTGTATTTTGGAGTTTGTTTGTTTGTTTGTTTGTTTTTGGCTAAACCCTCCACATTCTTTCATGCAGTCCCTCCTCCCACCTCCCCTCTGACAGCTGTCAGTCTGTTCCATGTGTCCATGCCTCTGTTTCCATTTTGTTTGTCAGTTTATTTTGTTCATTAGATTCCACATATAAGTGAAGTCATGTGGCATTTACCAATCATGTCCACAGGTAATAGATGGCTAAGGAGGAGCTCAAAATTTAAATTTCCTCACTAGATTGTGAAATACATAAGGCAGAAACTATATCTTGTTCAGCATTATAGCTTCAAGGAAGAAGAAACTGAGAAGCCTATAAAATTAGATAAATTAGATAAGCCAGAAACACACCTCATAAGGAACACAAAACTTTAAAAATACTTACATGTATTGGAATCATAAGAGCTAGAAAACCATTCACTAGCATGTGACTTGATGTTATTTAGGGACACAGCACTTCTTCCACCATCTTACTGGCTGGAATGCATTCAGAGCAGAGAGGAATGGCCTGCCCTAGTGTTCTACCACACTGCATCCAGAAGGCGTGGAAAACACTGCTCAAAAAAGGGATCATCCTCTAATGAGTAACTTAACCATAGGAAAAGTAACAGGGCAAATTATCCAGAAGCCTGCACAAAGGTTTTTGTTGTGGTGGTGTGAAGAATGGCTGAGTGGCCATTGATGAAGCAAGTACCAAAGAATCACAAGTATGAAGATAGGCATCAGTCCAAAGTTTAAGCAAGAACTATCCAAGGTATCACATCTGGCAAATAAGCAAAAATTAAAGTCACAGGATAGGAATATGATAATAATACCAGAGTTTTATACACATTTTTTTCATTTATGCCTCCCACCTTAATTATACAGAAAGTTGAAGGTTTTCCCATGTCCCAATATAGACCAGTGAGCTTGAATGACTTGAGGTGCTGTCAGAACCTAAAATATGTAGATAATTTTTAACCATTCCCACCACTTGAGCTCTCTGGTTCTGCTCCTGCCAGCTATTAGGAACACTGGCACAGTCAAAATCATTTCAAGAAAGACTGATTCATTTTAGCCCTTGCCTCACTGTGGCAACACCAAAAACAGTGACCAGCCCTCCTGCATAATATTTGACCCCATCTAAAGTGGACACAGCTGATATTTTGCTGGTGAAACTAATCAATAAATAATGTATTTCACTGACAACTTCTTCCCATGTCCTTCTCTGCCCCTAAACACTGCCCATATTTGCAGTTACCACACAGTAAAAGTCCAAAGGGAAAGTATTCTTTCACTTAGGAAGCAAATACAACTTTATTTGTGATGGCATCTTGGTCTCTAGGTGCAATGCAGAAAATTTTAAAAGAAAGAAAACAATATGATTAATATAAAGAAATGATGATGGCTTCTCAAGAGATATGTGCATAGTCACTAAAATGAAGACCGATCACAAATTCAACTAAGAGGCAAGTTTCAAATAACTGAATGGCAGAGGAAACTTATGCTCATTCTTACTAATCTTCTTACCTTCTTCCTACCAAGTATTTTTATTAAGCTGCCAACAAGAAGTCAATATTCTGTTTGACATTTACCATATTTAGTTTCACCATGAAGGAAAGAGAACACGCATGCATACACACAAATAAAGCTGTAAATTACCAAAGAATTAGCCAAAGGAAAGTAGCCAAAGGGAAAAAGAGAAGCTCTCAGGAGCCTGAATAACGATGTTTGATTGAGTAGATGACATCAGGAAAGTGGAAATGCCAAAAGAGGTTTAAAGTCATCAGTGAGTGAGATAAGGTTGATTATATAAAAATGAGGACCATATGTAATGAAGATCATGATTTTATTGAACTCAAAAACTGTAAATTGAAGGGGTAGATTCTTGAAGAAAGTTACTGAAATGAGATTGGATGAAAATCTATTTACAAGAATTTTTTTAAACCACATCAGGTCAAATAAAGTTGAGTGCTTGATAGCAAATAATCTTACACTCACAAGGAAAGGACTAATTGCCCTCTTAGCTTTTCCTGGACACCAGCTTACATTTCTCTTTTGGCCAATTTTCACCTCATGGAGTCAATTTTACACTGAGAAATTACGGACCAAGGTATATCCTTTGGATTTTAAAATTCACCTGTCCTTTTACTGAACCAGGCTATATTCATAAATCACTGATCCCTTGCCACCTTACCATTACATTTCAGCTCCAGTAGTCTTTGGGCATTCTCATTAATGTCCTAGTCAATTTTCATTTCTGTACAAATGCAGAAGGAAAGATATTTATCCCGACTAAATGTCAAGATTACATTTTGAATTAGCATGCCTTGCATTCCTGACTTCTGTTTTCACCTCTATTTTATTTCATTTTTAAATGGTGTATTTGTGCTTTAGATGCAGTATTAAAAGAAATTCAAGTCTTTGAATAAAAGAATTTCTTTGCATTTTTATGCATCTATAATTATAAAAAGGTTTACAAATAGATATGTGTTAACATCCTTAAGAAGGAAAGGCTTACTTCAGACTTTTAAGTATAATCATTTTCCACTCCCAAAGATTCTTTTTAAAAAACAGTATTACTGATTTAAGTAATTAACATGCAATTAACTGCACATATTTAGCGTGCACAATGTGAATTTTTAACATACATTAAGCGTGAAGCCATGGTCACAACCAACATCATGAACACACCTATTACCATACAACACCTGCTTTTTAGTAATCCCTCCCTTTCACCCCTTCTTGGCCCCAGGCCCCAGGCAACCACTGATCTGCTCTCGGTCCCTACATATTAGTTTGCATATCCTAAAATTTTACAAAAATGCAATTGTAAATTATGTGCATTTTGAAATATTGCCTTCCTTCAGTCAACATAAGTGTTTTGGACCCATGCTGTGGCATGAAGCAAGAGCTCATTCTTTTTTATTGCTGAGGACTGTTCCGTCAGGTGCTCCATCGCAGTGGGTTATCCACCCTCTTCATGATGGACGTTTGGGTTGTTTCCAGTTTTTACTATGAAAAACAAAGCAATCAGAAGATTATGGAGACGTTTTTGTACAAACATGTGCTTTTAGCAGTGAAATGGCTTGATCATAGGGAAGGTGTGCCTTTAACTTTCTAAGAAACTGGCGGTTTCCCAAAGTGACTGCACGGTTTCAGAGCTCAGTCTGCCCTGAATGTGAGAGTTCCTCCTGCGTCACCTCCCGGATATGTGCTGTTGTCAACCTTTTTAATTTTAGACTAGCAGGTGCGTGACGATGACACTTGTGGTTTTAATTTGCATTTCCTCATATCTAAGGATGAGATTTTGATTGGAATAGTTTTAACTCTATAGACCAATTTGAGGAGATTTGAAATTGTAATAATACATTTTCTGACTCATGAACACAGTATCTCTCTCAATTTCTCCCAAAAATGTTTGTAACTTTTTTTTTCATTTTCACCAATAACTTTTCTATGGGGGAGGGGGGCATTGACTAATTCCTGTTTTTCTTTTTTTATTGCTGCTCAAATACAGTTGTCTCCATTTTCCTGCCACCACTTTCCCCTGCCCCACCCACCCCAACCTCCCAACCTCCATCCTTCCCCACTTTGGCTTTGTCCATGGGCTTTTTTTTAAAGATTTTATTTATTCATTTTTAGAGAGAGGGGAAGGGAGGAGAAAGAGAGGGAGGGCAGTATATATTCTTACTGATTTTATGTCTTGTTGGCCTATCAGCGATTGAAATAATGATACTGAAACCTTCAAGTATAATTGCAAATTTGATTATTTCTCCTTTAAGTTTTTCCTTTAGTGTTGCACATATTTGAAAGCTCTATTATTAGATGTATGAACATATAGGAGCATTATATCCTTTTGATGAACTGACCCTTTTCATTATGAAGTTATTCCTTTACACTGATAAAATTATTTTCAATTAATTCTACTTTTTCTGCTATAAATATAGCACTGCAACTTTATTTTGATAAGTGTTAGCATGGTATTCCATCCATTTATTTTTAATTGATTTGCATCTTTATATTTGATGTATGTTTGTTATAAGCAGCATAAAGTTGTATCTTAGTTTTATAGAATCTAACCTTTATTTATTAATTGGCATATATGTACCATGTCACTATAATTATTGAGATGATTACATTGTATTTAAATCTATCTCCTTGTTTTTATTTTCTGATTGTTCCTTCTAATCTTTTTTCCTTTTTTCCTCTTTTCTGACTTCTATTGGATTATTTGAACAATTTCATTATGTTTCTTTTATCGTTTATTGGCTAATTAGGTATAACTCTTTGCTTTTTTAATTTAATTGTTGCTTTAGGGTTCACAGCACATATCTTTAACTTTCTACTATTGACCTTCAAGTGGTATCATGTCACATCATGTGTGCTACATGAACCTCACAGTATACTTTCAATTCTTCCTCCCTGGCCTTGTGCTATTATTGTCACACACTTGACTCTCACATGCTACAAATCCTGTATCACAACGCTGTAATTTCTCTGTAGTCTGTTATTCTTTAAAGACATTTTTAAAAGGAAAAAGCCCTCATTTTTTCTACATTAGTGCCCATTCCCATTGCTCTTTGTTCATGTGCATCCATACATCTGTCTGTTACCATGCTTTTCTGTCTGAAAGATTTCCTGTCATGTCTCTTGTAGCATCAGTGTGTGGGTGGTGAATATATTTTTGCTTTTGAATGTTAAAAAAGTAAGTTGATTATACCTTTATTTTAAAAAGATAGTGTTACTGAATATAGAATTCTAGTTTGATGGTATTTTTTCCTTCAATATTTTAAAATATTGCATCACTGTTTTCTCACTTATATTGTTTACAACACAAAGTCTATTGTCATGCAGTCTTTCTAATGTACTATCCTTTTAATCAAGATTTTTTAAAAACTTTCTCCAGAATGAACTGTTTAATTATGATGTCCCTTTCTATAGTCCTGTTCATGTTTCTTTTACTCTGAGATCCCTAAATTCCTTAAATTTGTGAGTTAATTTGGGAAATAATTGCTTCTTACTTGGAAACAAAAGTTGTTTATTATTTCTTCAACTGTTAACTTTCACACTCTCTCTTCTTTAAGGACCCTTAACACAGACATATTATGTCTCTTAAAGCTGTCTCACAGCTCTGTTCTCTGTTTAATTTTTTAAATCCCCTGTGGTAAGCAGAATAACAGCCCCCGAAGATACCCAGGCCCCAGTCCCTGGATTACTTATGTGAACTCTAAATGCTGTCACAGGTGTCCTCCTAAGAGGGAGGCAGAGGCAGATATAACACAGCAAAAGAAGGCAATGTGACCACAGAAGCAAGATGCTGTGCTCTTGGCTCTGAAGAGCAAGTAAGGGGCCAAGAGCTAAAGAATGCAGGAATGCAGCTCTAGAAGCTGGAAAGGACCAAGAAAACCTGGGATTCTCCCCTGTTCTCTCTTCCAGAGAGGGTTCAGCCTTGCTAACAGTTTAACTCTGGTCCAGCAAAACTGTTTGACTTCTGACCTGACCTCCAGTACCACGAGGGGATAATTTTTGTAATTTATAAGACATTAAGCTTGTGGTAATTTACTAAAGTAGCCATAGGAAACTAATATATTCCATGCTCTCTCTGTGTCTCATTAGGGATAATTTAATCTTTTAGTTCACTGATCACTTTTTTCTGTAATATCTAATCTGCTGTCAATCCCATCCAGTAGATTTTTCATCTCAAACATTGTAATGTCCATACCTAGAAGTTCAATTTGGGTATTTTTCATATATTCCATATCTCTACTTAAATTTTTGAAATATAGGTTATGCTTATAATTTTTAATGTCCTAGTATTTTTAATGCTAATTCTGTGTCACTCTGGGCTCATTTTGATTTATCAATTTATTTCTTCATTATGGGTAGTATTTTCCTCCTTCTCTGCATGCATGGTTATTTTTAATTGGCTGTCAGACATTCTGAATTTTACCTTATTTGGCACTGGATTTTTTTTTTTTTTTGTATTCCTATAAATATTCTTGAGCTTGTTCTGTGACATAGTCAAGTTACTTAGAACTAGTTTCATCCTTCTGGAACTTGCTTCTAAAATTTGTTCATTGTAGCTGGAGAAGTGATCAGTCCAGCGCTAATAATTCCCCTCTACTGAGGCAGGTCCATTCTGTGTACTCGTATTAGTGTCCCATAAAACTTGGTGTTTCCAGTCCTGTGGTGGGAACAGGCACTCTTCCCAGTCCTGTGTAAGTGCCAAGCCCTATTACCTCTAATCCTTTTGCTACAACTCCTGTCCATGAACTCTACACTCCATCATACAGAATAACTCATTATTTCCTGAATACCTTATGATTTTTCTTTCCATGCCCCTACCAGGAATTTCCTTCTTTCATCTCTGCCTGATAAACTGTTGCCCCACCCTTTGAGATTCCGCTGAAATAGTACTTTCTCCGTGAAGACCTCCCTGTTTGCCCTAAACACAATGGATGAGTTCTCATCTAACATTTCTTAGAACTGTGCTCACCACACTTTATGCATAGCACTTTTCGCATTTTATGTGTTTGTGTTTTTTTTTAAAGCATCTGACTATCCAATAGACAGTAAACTTCTTGAGATCAAAGATCACATATTATTCACCTTTAAGTATGTAATCTCCAGGAGAGAGCTTAGCACATAGTTACTTAGCACTAGTTAATAGTTCATTAACTATTTTTATAACCACCTCTATCATTAGCCTTTCCTCCTCAGATTTCATATATAAATATGTAGCATGGAAAGCCATAAATTATGGATTTACCACCCCAAATGCTCCAACCCAGAGTTCTCTGGGGATTCTCCTTGGGCTTATTCTATTTGTTCCACTATATATTGTCCTCCCTACCCACTCTCATCCGATTAGATTTATACTACCATTCTCTTAGAGATAGCTTCTCTATTTCTTCCAAGATGAAATAAACATGATGCATAAAAAGTGCTTATTTTCTAATAGGAAATAGCTTTATCAACATCAAGGTCATTCTTCCACATGAAATACCTATGCATTTTTAAAGTGGCAAGATGCAGACACCATCATTGGTATTGACAAACTCATAGTAAATATTTTAATGCTCAGAATTTTAGCCTGACAGGGAAGGCACCTGTTACCTTTAAAGATCTGTAGATACTCTTTTCACGAAGATGGCTCCCAAATCGAAGAAGGAAGCCCCTGCTCTTCCCAAAGCCAAAGCCAAGGCAAAGGCTTTGAAGGCAAAGAAAGCAGTGCTAAAAGGCATCCACAGCCACACACACACACACACACACAAAAAAAAAAAAAAAGGTCCGCGTGTCACCTACCTTCCAGAGACCTAAGACATTGCGGCTCTGAAGGCAGCCTAAATATGCTCAGAAGAGCGCCCCCTGGAGGAACAAGCTCAACCACTATGCCATCATCAAGTTCCCTCTGACTGCTGAGTCAGCCATGAAGATAGAAGACAATGATACACTTGTGTTCATTGTGGATGTCAAGGCCAACAAACACCAGATCAAACAGGCTGTGAGGAAGCTGTATGACATTGATATGGCCAAGGTCAAACCCTGAGCAGGCCTGATGGGGAGAAGGCGGCATATGTTCGACTGGCTCCAGACCATGATGTTTTGGGGTGTTGCCCACAAAATTGGGATCATCTAAATGAGTCTAGCTAGCTAATTCCAAATATAAAAAAAATACTAAAATAAATAAATAAATAAATAAATAAATACCTGTAGATAAGATGTTAAAGAAGAACAAAGCCTACGCTGTCCATACTTAAACACTTAGATGATAAAACTATGTCTTTGAAAAACATTGGGTCAGACTAAAAATTAATCAGATAATTCAGACTTTAGAAGACAAAGAATTATACTGATTGAGAAAAAGAAGTGGTAGAAAAAATGGAATTATCTTCTGTTCCTTTTAAATGCAGGGTCTGGCAGAAGTAATGCCTGCTTGAGTGTGGTTGGTAGGGTAATAATATGGGTGTAATAATTTATAGTGGGAATTTGAACATTTCACATAAAATGCCATATGGTATGTGTGAGTGTGATATTGTTATGTTACAGAATTACATCCTTATGATTTTGTAATAAGAGATTTTGCAATAAAATAGGGATGCTGTTTGTGCTGGACCACGTAGCGTGCTCGCATATTTTCACCAGGTGGTGCACATAAAAAATAAATGAAATATCATAACCTCAAAAGTATGTTTCTTCCCTCCAAAATTTATCTAAACCTCAAAATTGAAACTTCAAGCAAGATTTTTGGAAATCCATAACTATTTCAAACATTGGACATCAGCTATTTTATTAATCTAGATGGAAAGCCATGGTTTACATTTTTAAATTTCAATATTCAATTGCCGTTAATTAATCCTCCTTAGTCTTCTCACTTTAATAGTGTCCTCAAGAATATTGCCGGGTTGGCTTTTCAAGAACGTAACAATCCCTGCATTTCCAAATAGATTTTCTTTCTCAGTCCCATTTAAAAAACAGACAATCCACTAACTGTTTTAGTGCCAAATCAAACAGGAACTAAATATCCCCTTTAAAAAACAAACAAAAAAAAAAGGCAGCAGCTAGGAATCTGTTGATTCATTTTACTCTCCCTAGCTAGTAAATTAGCCAGAAAATAATGGGTGTGGTGACACCTAGGGAAAAAAAGTAAACGTGAAGACATTTCAAGGGTGGTGGTTGCCTACTTTCAGCCCCGTCCTCCCCTCTCTTCATTTCTCGCATTAACTCCTACTCAATTGCTGCCCTTTCCTACCACCAGTGTACTTGTTTCCTGTGCCTCCCGCCTCTTTGAGAATTCAAGGCTGTGCCCATCTAAAGGCTTTTCCCTTCTTGTGTGGCTGTTTCAGAGACAGCTCTCACAAAGGTCATGATAAATTGAAATTAAATCTCAAACCAAGCTATTTGTTTAAACTACCCTCTAACTTTTCAGAAATCATAAAGGCCATTGCTCCTATATAAACAGCAGACTTTAATTTTATTTCAATTATCTTCAGAGCATTTCTTTTTTTTCTTTTAATTTCCCATTTCCCCCTCTTCATTCCCCTCCACCCTGCACCCCCCCTTCCACCCACATCCCCCTGTTTAGTTCACGTCCATGTGTCATAAGTTCTTTAGCTTCTATACTTCCCACACTATTCTTGCCCTCCCCCTATTTTCTACCCACTGTCTATGCTACTTATTCTTTGTATCTTCCCCCCTCTCTCCTCCCACTCCCCTGTCTAACCCTCCATGTGATCTCCATTTCTGTGTTTCTGTCCCTGTTCTAGGTGTTTGCTTAGTTTGCTTTTCTTTTAGGTGTGGCTGTTAACAACTGTGTGTTTGCTGTCTTTTTACTGTTCATATTTTTTATCTTCTTTTCTTAGATAAGCCCTTTTAACATTTCATATAATAAAGGCTTGGTGATGATGAACTCCTTTAACTTGACCTTGTCTGAGAAGCACTTTATCTGCCCTTCCATTCTAAATGACAGCTTTGCTGGATAGAGCAATCTTGGATGTACATCCTTGACTTTCACAACTTGGAATACTTCTTTCCAGCCCCTTCTTGACTGTAAGGTCTCTTTTGAGAAATCCGCTGACAGTCTGATGGGAACTCCTTTGAAGGTGATTGTCCCCTTATCCCTTGCTGCTTCTAGAATTCTCTCCTTCATTTTAATCTTGGCTAATGTAATTATGATGTGCCTTGGTGTGTTCCTCCTTGGGTCCAAGTTCTTTGGGATTCTCTGAGCTTCCTGGACTTCCTGGAAGTCTATTTCCTTTGCCAGATTGGGGAAGTTCTCCTTTATTATTTGTTCAAATAAGTTTTCCACTTGTTGCTCTTCCTCTTCCCCTTCTGGTACCCCTATAATTCAGATGTTGAGATGTTTAAAGATGTCCTGGAGGTTCCTAAGCCTCTCCTCATTTTTTTGAATTCTTGTTTCTTCATTCTTTTCTGTTTGGTTGTTTCCTTCTTCCTTCTGGTCCACTCCATTGATTTGAGTCCCAGTTTCCTTCCCATCACAATTGGTTCCCTATGCATTTTCCTTCATTTCACTTAGTGTAACCTTCATTTGTTCATCTAATTTTCGACCCAAAAATCAACCAATTCTGTGAGCATCCTGATCACCAGTGCTTTGAACTGTGAATCTGATAGGTTGGCTGTCTCTTGGTGGCTTAGATGTATTGGCTTTGGGGCTTTGATCTGTTCTTCCTCTTGAGCCATATTTTGGGGGGGGGCGGGGGTCTGGTCAAGCCTGTTATGTATGAGGGGCGGAGTCTTAGGTGTTCACCAAGGCAGGGCAACCCAGTCACTGAGTTGTGATGCTGTATGTGGGGGCAGGGTCAGAGAAGGAACAATGGTGCTTGCTCTCCTCTCTCTGGGATCCCAGTCCCCTCCACTGCTTTCCACAAGCAAACTGGGCCCTTCTGGTGCTGCCTCCTGGGTGGGCGACCCATGCACGTTCCAGGACCCTGTGGGTCTTTCCAACATACTCTCCTGTGAGGCTGGGAGTCTCTTCAGGCACCTCAACCCCCACAAGTGTTTTCAATCAGTGCTTTTAGGCTTTATTTCCTGGTGCTAGGGCCTTGGGGTGTGAGGTCTATCTCCCCATTTTCACCTGGTTTATCTGCACACGAATATGTGTCCAAGGTCAGCAAGCCACCCTGTGTGCCCAGGGTCTGCTAGCCACTGCCCACATGCCAGGGTCTTCCAGCTGCCACCTGCATGCCCAGGACCACCAACTACCACTTCTTCCTGCCGCCACCCCTCTCCATGGGCCACCGACTCCACCCTCTTACCAGTCTGGATGAAAGGTTGTTGAACTTCCTTACAGTTCAATTTTCTATCAAATCTGGCTGTTTTTTGTTTCTAAATCTTTGTTGTCCTTAATTTTGGTTGTGCAAGGGTGCACAGTGTGTCTACCTATGTCTCCATCTTGGCTGGAAGTCTTGTTTTTTTGTTTTAATTGCCAGACCCTTTCATTCAAGGCAAATTTCACTTCGTTAACACATAATTCACTCTCTTGCTTCTTTGATATCCTTAGTATTTATTTTGTCCAGTGGCCTGTTAACTTTCAAACCTATTCTTAGTCTCTATTCTGGATTAAGCATTTCTATTATGTAAAGTGCATATTCAGTCATTTCTTCTAAAGTCAGCTTTTATCTATTTCAATCCTTTGTTCTTTCTCCTTTTCTCCACCTGCTCCACATACTTCTTAAATTTGTCATGAAAATTTGTACCCAATTTTTTTATGAGGCTAGAGAAAATGTTCACTCATCTGAGTATGGGCCTAAAAGAAAACTTCTGGAAAGCCTACCTTTTCGGAAGGTGACAACCATAAAGAGTGAAAATGAAAATTAAAATAAAAGCAAACAATTAGATACCCAAAAGGTGGACATGTGTCAAAATCTATAGAAAAATAAAATTTCACCTATAGCTATGAGAAGCCTCGAATTTATTTTCAAATTGTTCTCTTTCTAGGAAATATTTTGTAATCTTTTAAAAATGATCATTATAAAAGTTTTATTAATACATTTTTTGTATCCTTTGTGTCTTTAAATAAAAACAGTATGTGTGCTTGTGTGTAGTAAACTAGAGTTTTAATTTGCTTGTGAAACTCATCTTCCTCTTCCACAAGAGTTGTGTAATTAATGTTTGCTCTTATTGCCACCTCGCTCCATTCTTTGGTTCCCCAGTGCCTACCTAATCTTCAACCCCTCTCAGAAAACAGTAACAATGACAAGAGCTTATATAGAACATATTTTGTGTCAAGCACTCTCCTATGTAACACATATTTCATTTAATCCTCACCACCATGATATGAAAGAGGTACTACTATTATTCCCATTTTACAGATAAAGAAAGTGAGAAGGCCCAGAGAGCCTGAGTAACTTGCCCAGAGTCATACAAATGGCAGAGGTAGGACTTGAACCAGGAGGTCTGGATCTCTGAGCCTGCTATGCTGGTCCTATCTATCACCAGTCTATTTATTTGGGCTCTGACCAGCCATTTTCAGTTTTGCTTGTTTGCATTTACTTTCATTTTCAAAAATGTCTTGAGAATTCAAATCCCAATCCTCTGAAAAGGTTTCTTTGACCAAATAAATATATAAAGAACAAAGTGTATAATTTTATAATAATGTTGCTGAGATGTTTCTCTCCCTGAATTTGATATATGATTTCTTTTATTTCTTTTCAAATGAAAACCTGATTCTATTGTAAGTTAGCATGAACATTTCTTTAAAATTACATTATCCTTCAATGAAAATACTGTAATATAACTACATCATGTAATACATTGTATGGGTATAGCTTTTCTGATTATTTGCCCTCCTATTATCAACAACCATCAGAAAGAGTTTGCTTTTAAAAAATCATGATGACTAAAATTTATGATCATGAGGAAATATAACATGAGACCTTTACCAGGTCAGTGTCAGATGTTTAATTTGAATTTTATTTTCCAAAGCATATATTAAAAAGCATTTAGAATGTTTTAAATTCAAATATTACTAATTTTTTAAATGTGTGCCTTTGAACAAAATTCCTTCAGCCTTCCGTGTTAGGGAAATGCATGCCTTGACCAGTGTTAAATAGCCAATGATAACCACTTGCCCTATTGCCAGTAGACGATCTTTCATTTCTCATGTCACCTTCATCTTATGTTGGTGCCACCTGAATTCTAACAGCAGAGAAGTCTGCCCACACATATCACATGGTATTGTCATTTCTTTTATTCTTAAAGTTTCCTTCACTCTTCAAGATCCTGACCCATCTCATGATTTTTAAGCATCATTTGTGTTTCATTCCTTGTTCAATATGCGCATTTGAAATAGTCGCTGTAACCCTTTGTTTCTTTTGTGTGAGAGAATAACATGGCACACATCTTGAGCGTTAAACAATATATGGTTTTGCATTCACTCCCTGATGTCAACTGGCATGCCACAAATGTGTGTAAAGTGTAAAAATGTGACCAGCTTGTGGGATGATAATGAAGTCTGTCACCCTTACTCCCTTCCATCATTTTCCAAAACAGGTGTTAGGGGTAAAATTCGGAAGGGAACATTCCTTATCTTTTAAAGACAGCTTTCATTGTCCCCACTTCTCAATGGAAGACCCTCTTTCTATCAACATTTCCATTATCTTCTCTTTCTTTTCTCACTTCCTATGTCCCTTTTTGTCTATATTTTTTCTCTCCCTCAATTGGGAATTTATTTTAAGATTTTACTTCAGCAATGATTTTATCAAAATACTTTGTGTATTTTATGCCTGATTTATTAAGGGGATAAAATAAGAAAAATAATTTGTGTATCTCTCAATAATTTATATATACAATAACGTGTGTGTGTGTGTATGTGTGTGTATCTTTCATTCCCAGTCTGAATCTGCCTCCTTTCTACTCAAAATTATTTCTAACAGGTGGATAATTTAAGCAGTACAGACCATCTAAGTCAGTGGACATGTGGAAGGTGTTGTATGTGGCTTGAAGAGCTATAAAGACATTAGAAACAAATGTCTAATCCAAAAAGTGCCAGCTTTGCATCTCTCTGAGTGAGTAAACTTCCTCAAGCCACAGTGAGGTTATAAACAGAATGAGCTTTGAAAAGTTGACATAGGTGGAACCGTTTTGAAATAGAGCCACAGCAGCGATTCCAGAGGAACAACTTACACATCTTGCTCCTTGAATCTTTGGAATATTTGAACTGAGTAAAATAATCTTTGCACTGAGCCAAACCAACATTCTTAGAAATATGTTTACAAAATTAACAGGAAAGCAAACTTCCTGACCACAAGAACTGTTAATTATGGACATTCTTTCTGAAGATAGAATCAGTAATCAGGCATATATCACTAAATAGTAACTTAGTTTGTTAACACCAATAGAAATTCCCTTCTTCTATTCATATAATTATTTCCCTTATTTTTTCATTTAAAAAATCCTTGCCTTCACCCTGTAATTGTTTGAATCTGTGCTCCCAGTTTGCAATTCTTTGATCTTGAATAAATGCTTGTTGCCTCTCACTTTGACTTTTTATTTTTAGGTTAACAGAACAAAACCCCATATGGGGTCTTCATGAGAAACATTTCTTAATATATTAAATGTTGTACTGAAAATTAAAACAATAAATCATCTCATGACAGAAAACAATGTGAAACGGGAACTTTCAGGTTCTGACAATGAACTGGGCATTGCTCAGCCTCTCAACCAGAGACTTAACAAAATGATCCTACTGTTAATCTATGAAACAGGCCAACATCCTGGTAAACATTTTCATTGTTTAAAGGCAATTAATTTGTTACCCTTTCTTTATGAACTCAGTCCCAGCCCAAAGAAAAATATGTCATAGAACTCACTGGAATTGAATTTCTTCACGGCTATGTTACAAGAGCTTCACTATACACTATAATTGCAGTATTATCTGATACTTTTGATGTATACATGCAAAAAGTATAAGTGGAAATTGCAATAGCTTCTTGAAAATCAAAGCATATTTCTAATTACTGACCAGGTCCCAAACAGATTCCTCCCCTCATTCCTGCTTCCTTAACTTCTTAATTTCTTCCTGTCTTCCTCCCTTCCAACTTTCTTCTCAGCCTTTCTTTTTCCTTCACGCTTCTTTTCCTTCACCCTTTTCTTAGAGGTAACATTGAATAATGGATGAAACACAGAATCTTGGAGTTAAAAGATGCATTTATAGGCTGTGAGATTTTGGTAAATTACCTTCTTCAAGTCTCAACTTCCTCATCCTTAGAAGAGAGATAATAGTGCTGACATCACAGAATTACTGATAGGATTAAATTAGACAGTGGTTGTGAAGAACTTGGAATATGTCAAAAACTCGACACACTTAAGCCAGTATTTGCATATGTAATTTCTTCTTTGTTTTATACATCCTTCCCTTTTTCTTCTTTTTCCTATCTTAAATACTGCATGTAAGGCACCGTGCTAGGTTCTGTGGTGAGAACAGAAATAAATGCTATTTCTTCATCCAATTAGCTCACAATCTACTGGGGGATATAAGACAATAAGAAAAGTGGTTGAACAAGGCAAAATAAAAGTCCCCAAGTGTTACAAGACAATTACAGATGAGGACCCACAGGAAAGAAAGCTCTACAGAGACTGACAAGGAAATCAGGAGGGACCATCTCTTTACTTTTCCTTTCCTTTAATAATAGTATATGACAATTAATAAGTGTGTGCTTAATAACATATCTATACTGAGCAACTCTAAGCCAGCTGGCCAGTTAAAGCTTTAATTTGGAATTAAATTAGTTTTAATGATACCATTTTCACAACTGATCTTCCTCAAAAGGACATTATTTCATTACTTGGGCTTTTCTAGATATGTTGGATAAACAGTTGTTGATTTCATCTGAACTCAATTTAATAATAGTAGAATCTCTCAGAGAAATGCAAATTAAAACTATGATGAGATATCACCTCACACCCATCAGAATGACTATATCATTAATAAATCAACAAATGACAAGTGCTGGTAAGGTTGTAGAGAAAAAGGAACCCTTGTGCATTATTAGTGAGAATGCAGACTGGTGTAGCCACTCTGGAAAGCAGTATGGAGATAACTCAAAAAATTAAAAATGTATCTGTCTTTTGACCCAGCAATCCCTCCTTTTGGAATATATTCAAAGAAACCCAGAACACTAACTTGAAAGAACATAAGCACCACCCCTACATTCATTGCAACATTATTTACAATCACCAAGATATAGAAGCAGCCCAAGAGCCCATCAACAGATGACTGGATAAAACAACTATAGTACATTTACACAATGGAATATTACTTGGCCATAAAAAAGAAGAAGGAAATTTTACCCACTACAGCAGTATGGTGGACCTGGAGAACATTATGCTAAGTGAAATAGTCAGAGAAAGACAAATACCATATGATTTCACTCATATGTAGAATCTAATGAACAAACAAAGCTGAGACAGACTCATAGATGGAGAGTAGATGATGTCTAGTGGGGGCGAGTCTGTAGGGGGTAGAATAATTGAGCCAAAAGGAAAAAGGACTCATGGACAGGGACAACAGTGTGGTGATTGCTGGGGGAAGGGAGATACAAAGGGACTAAGTACTAATGGAAAAAATCCAATAAAGATCAAATCAAAATAAATAATTAAATTATAAATAAATAAATATCTCCTTAAAATAGCAAGGATGCACAAGGCCCTAAGTCTTCCTTTTTATCTATTTTACTCAAGCTGTATGTTCTCTTACAGTACTATTTGAAACCCAAAATGAATGAATCTTTGCTTATATAGAAGCTCTTTCCTTTTGATTTGTTTAAAACTGACTTGAGTCGGTAGCAGAATTCATAGCTGTCTCTTATGCTATGTCTAAGGTGCACTTGTTAACCTCTCTCTATATTATTGTCAACTGTCAATGCAGTCAAAGTAGTCAAGAAGAAAATAAAATTTTCATTAAGCCTCTAAAACTCCAAAAGGGACATTTTATAGTTCATGAGTTTTGAGCTTGGAGATACTGAGTGCAATGTAAAGGTCTTAGCCAGAGAGTCCTAAGACCAGATGTTGTTTTGTCTCTTAATACTTGTTGATCTCAGTCAAGTTCATTTAGTCTGTCAATCTTCACATATTAATTGAGAGTTTACAATGAACTGGGCATTTTCTAAGAAATATACCAGTAGATGTTTGCCTGGCATCTCCTATGCTCAGTTTACAAATCTATTACTGTCACTTTACTAATCTATTTAAATGGGCTCAGAATATAGGTTCTACCTGAAATGACCATGCTTCCAGGAATAGCTCTGTGGAGGCTGAAGTTTATGTCAAATTTAGTATAGAATTATGATTTATGGATACAATAATGGGGGGTAATAACAAGCACATTATGAAAGCAATCCTCTACTTAATTTGCTTCCATGTTAATGCAAAATTATTTAAATAGCAACAATTTGGAGTCTCATAGCAAGAGTAGCTTTGGGTCCATGTATAGAACCTAACCTGATAATTTAAAGTATTTTGCAATTGATTTAACAAAGGCAGAATTTCTCCCAATGGTGCATATCATTATCAAAACACTCTGACAAAAGCATTATAATAAAATAATAATTGGTGTAGCTGTAAAAAAAAATAGGAAAAACCTGAGGAAAGAGGTAGGATTTATATTTTATGTCAGCCCATGAATGCAAGAATAGGTACAACAAAGAAATGAAATTGCCATGGAACTCCTGATAACTCACTGCAGGCTAGTCCTTGGTTTCAGAAGGCAATTTATGAATTCCAAATTGATGAAATGGTGATTATTTAAACTATAAAAGCATTAACCTAGAGTCTCTTTATATGGCCAGCTTCCTAAGGCATTTCAGATAAAGTTTGACTTACACCTGACTTTTCATAGGATATAAAATGAAATAAACCTGTAGTTAATTTAGTCTCTACAATTCATTTGGAAAAGATTCATGTTTTTAGATATACTCAGGGAGAAGCTCATTATTAACCTTGAAAAGGCTACCACAGAATTTCATCAGTGTTTTGTCTGCCTCATCACGGAGAGAGGGGTCACATAGTGGCTGTAATGGGTAGAAGCAAGACATGGCCTTACCTTCAGTGTTTTGTACCCAAGGGGTGGGCCTAAGTTCTGGAAAGGAGCACCCCTAATTCCCTTTCAACTTGCAAGACTAGATAGGAGGCTCCCTGGTGAGTCAGTTATGAAGTTTCTGATCTATTCAGAAGAAAACTTTACAAAAATAACCATATTAGCTTAATTAGCATAAAAGAGCCAGGTGAGAATGACAGCAAACCAGCCTAATCTCATAAACAGAAATATGTTCAAAAGGGCTTAGTATCTCAACTTTTTTTTAATATATTTTATTGACTATGCTATTACAGTTATCCCATTTTACCCCCTTCATTCCCCTCCACCCTGCACACACCCTCCCATCCTCATTCACCCCCTTTAGTTCATGTCCATGTGTCATAAGTTCTTTAGCTTCTACATTTCCCACACTATTCTTGCCCTTCCCCTATTTTCTACCCACTATCTATGCTACTTATTCTCTGTACCTTTTCTCCTTCTCTCCTCCTCCCACTCCCCTGTTGCTAACCCTCCATGTGTTCTCCATTTCTGTGTTTCTGCTCCTGTTGTAGTGGTTTGCTTAGTTGGCTTTTGTTTTAGCTGTGGTTGTTAATACCTGTGAGTTGGCTGACTTTTTACTGTTCATATTTTTTATCTTCTTTTTCTTAGATCAGTCCCTTTAACATTTCATATAATAAGGGCTTGGTGATGATGAACTCCTTTAACTTGACCTTTTCTGAGAAGCACTTTATCTGCCCTTCCATTCTAAATGACAGCTTTGCTGGACAGAGCAATCATGGATGTAGGTCCTTGACTTTCATGACTTGGAATATTTCTTTCCAGCCCCTTCTTGCCTGCAAGGTCTCTTTTGAGAAATCCACTGACAGTCTCATGGGAACTCCTTTGTAAATAGGAGGTCCCCTTATCCCTTGCTGCTTCTAGAATTCTCTCCTTCATTTTAATCTTGGGTAATGTAATTATGATGTGCCTTGGTGTGTTCCTCCTTGGGTCCACGTTCTTTGGGATTCTCTGAGCTTCCTGGACTTCCTGGTAGTCTATTTCCTTTGCCAGATTGGGGAAGTTCTCCTTTATTATTTGTTCAAATAAGTTTTCCACTTGTTGCTCTTCCTCTTCCCCTTCTGGTACCCCTATAATTGGATGTTCAGACGTTTAAAGATATCCTGGAGGTTCCTAAGCCTCTCCTCATTTTTTTTGAATTCTTGTTTCTTCCTTCTTTTCTGTTTGGTTGTTTCTTCCTTCCCTCTGGTCCACTCCACTGATTTGAGTCCCAGGTTTCCTCCCATCTCTATTGGTTCCCTGTGCATTTTTCTTTATTTCACTTATTGTAGCCTCCATTTTTTCATCTAATTTGTGAGCAAAATCAACCAATTCTGTGAGCATCTGATCACCAGGGCTTTGAACTCTGCATCTGATAGGTTGGCTATCTCTTCGTCATTTAGATAAATTGGCTCTGGGGCTTTGATTTGTTCTCTGGTTTGAGCCATTTTTGTTTTGGTTTTGGTTTTGGGGTTTTTGGGGTTTTTTTTTTTTTTTTGGTCTAGTCACGGCTGTTACACAGTGAGGGGTGGAGCCTTAAGTGTTCCCCAGGGCGGGGCAGCCCAGTTGCTGGGTAGTGACGCTGTATGTGGGGGTGGGGTCCAAGAGGGAATAATGGTGCTTGCTCTGCTCTCTCTCAGATTCCAGTCCCTTCCACTGCTTCCCCTTTGCCTGGATTATCTGCGCATGAATGTGGGACCACCTGATCAGCCAGACGCCTTGCGTGGCCTCACTGGGTCTGCACCGTTGCTACCCTGTGCCCAGGGTCTGCTAGCCACTGCTGCCTGCATGTCTGGTCCACACCTCCACTTTTTCCTGCCACTACTCTGCCCCTCTTACCGGTCTGGATGAATGGTTGTTGGACTACCATACAGTTCAATTTTCTGAGTTCTGGTTGTTTTCTTGTTCCTAAATCTTTGTTGTCCTTAATTTTGGTTGTGAGAGGAGGCACAGTGTGTCCACCTACGCCTCCATCTTGGCCGGAAGTCATATCTCAACATTTGAATAAGGGTGAAGAACTCACTTAATGTTACATAATGTTAATAATTTCCAAACTATTTACCTGCTATTATAATACCCATAGAATAATTACAGAATAACATCTGTAATTAACATCTGAAAATGATTAGGGGAAAACTTGGACAGACCAAGTTCCAGGGAGAGGGTTGTATATCCATGACCTGGAAAATGGGATAGTTGCATCACACACTGGAGTCTTCACGGTCAAGGAAAGGTGTCTGAGTTTCACTGAAGACATGCAGTTTTCCCTGATGACTGCCACTAGATAATGACTTGAATTACCAATGACTAATAGCAATGGCTAATGTGAACTGTAATCATTTACCATAATTCCTTATGTCAACTTAAATGTATTCAAATTGGAATAAAAATAGCTTTAGAAAGCAGCAAGTGTTATTCAAAAATTATCTGAGAAAAATGTCTACCTTGCTCAACATCTTGGACATTTCCAATAAAATGTCATTGTTAGAATGTTCAGAAGATAAAAGTCTATCATGAAATTAATCACCAGGAGGCGCCTGCAAACATTTTCTCCTAGGTCTTTAGGAATCATCAGGTAGTAAAAGATGCAGAAACCCATAACGAAGCTAAAGGACAAATTACAACTGTACTGAAAGAGGTAAACAATAACTCAGGCCATCCTCACTAGTCCATTAGCAGTTAGATCTAAATAAGTGTTGCAATGGTCATCCAAGGGAAAAACAGATCAATCTCCTCCTTTGATTTGGAGCAATTAGACAGGCTTCTCAAAATTGGTGGAGCTATTTCAGACCTTGAGAAATAGAAAAGCTTCTGATAGAGATGTAGAGAGGTAGGTTACCCAGATTGGAGAAACAGATTGAATATAAATGCTGTGTCATACAGAGTAAATAATGCAGACTGCTATAACACAAACCACCCCAATGCATTAGCACACTAGAGCTTTGCTTGCCACTCATGTGCCATACGTAAATTCTGATGTAGGCAAGCTCCTGAACTCTCTCTTGGAGTCATGCATTTACAGCATAGCCACATCATGTAGAAAAAAAAAGGGAAGAGGAGGCACAACAGTTTCTACTTGATCTGAAGTGACCCATGTCACTTTGTTCAGAGCACACCCACCAAAATTAGTCACCGGGCTCCTCGGGGAGGGTAGATGTCAGACAGGCACGTGAATATCTGAGGAGAAACTGCTGTCACAACAAGTGGAAATTTCAAAAAATGCTTCTTGTTTCTAATAAGGGAGTAACAGCACAGGGAGCAGCATGAAAAGGCTGACTGAGTCAGAGTGTGTAGATCTTTTAATAACTAGCTGAGAATTTGATTTTATCTTGTAAGTAACAAAAAGTAATTAAAGATTATTATAATGCAGAAGGCATCATAAATGAGGAGAGCGTGAATGGAGGTAAAGACTCATACACGAGGTTGTAAAAGGGAAGAACAAACAAGGTGATAGAAACAATTGCCTCTACTTGTTTCCTCAAGACTGAAATTGTACGTTTGCTGTAGTCCTGTAGCCCTTTACAGCGGACATTGGAGAGTGTGTGTGTGTGTGTGTGTGTGTGTGTGTGTGTGTATCATTCAATAAATACATATTGAGAGCAAAATGCATGCCAGACATTGTTAGACACTTGGGAAACACCAGTGCACAAAAGAAACAAAATCTCTGCCCTGTGGCAGTGGGAAATTTTTTACACTGTTACATTCCCTAAGCATTGGAATGACAAAGATATTACACTTATATATGCAAGCCTCTATAATGAGCAATTCACCCAAATGCCTAATTTACATCAAATAACTTTCTCTATTAGAGGCAGAGTACGTATTGTGAAACAAAGATTATTAAAAAGATCAATAATCTTTGAAACAAATACTTCTGAGTAAGTGGTGAAAAATAGTCTCTTCTTCCCCTAAAACCATTATCTAAAGGACTAAGTTTGATAAAGCCAATCTGATAAGGGCCATAGGAACAAATTTATAACCTAATGACATAGGTTTAGTTTCTTTTATGTTTAAATAATCTTCTCTTTTTCGATTATAGTTGACACAGAATATTACATTAGTTTCAGGTGTACAACATAGTGATTCAACATTTATATAACTTTTGAAGTGATCACCTGGATAAGTCTAGTACCTATCTGGCACCATACATAGTTATTACATTATTTATTTTATTCCTTATGCTGTACTTTACACCTCCATGACTGTTTTTGTAACTGGCAATTTGCACATCTTAATCCCTTCACCTTCTTCATCCATCCCCTGAAACCCCCTTCCATCTGGCAACTATCAAAATGTTCTCTGTATCTATGAGTTTGTTTCTGTTTTATTTGTTCCTTTACTTTGTTTTTTAGATTCTGCATATTAGTGAAATTGTATGGTATTTGTCTTTCTCTAACTGACTTATTTCACTTAGCATAATACCCTCAAGGTCCATCCACATTGTGGAAACGGCAAAATCTCATTCTTTCTTAGGTCTAAGTAATAGTCCATTGTACATATGAACCATCTTCTTTATCCTTTTTTCTATCAATGGACACTTAGGTTGCTTCTATATCTTAGCTATTTTAAATAATGTTGCAACATACATAGGCATGCACATGTCTTTTCAAATTACTCATTTGGGTTTCTACAGATAAATACCCAGAAGTGGAATTGCTGGGCCCTTCTTTGTTTTCTGTTATAGCCTTTGTTTTAAAGTCTGTTTTGTCTGATACAAGTATTGCTACCCCAGCTTTTTCATGCAGATAGAAACAAAATAGGTTTATTTTCTTGCTACAACAAAGGAAAGCACTTCAAAGCAGCTGTGTAATAACTCATCAAACAAAGGATGAGGCAGGTTTATTGTAGGATTCATGGAAAGGGTGAAGTTTAGGTAAAATTTAAATGAAACAGAATTTTTATTTGCTCAAAGTGAAGCAAGGACTTGAAGGAAAAAGGATTTACATCCTGTCTAGACTGCAAAGCAGACTCAAGGTTCTGTTTCCTTGGAAACTACAAAGTTGAGATAAATTTTAAATGTTTTATTTAGAAACTCCTTATCTATAGCTCTGAACATGAATTAGTAATTCCGGTTGCCTCAAAGTGACTCAGATTCTCTGTGTAAAATGGGCTGTTCCATTCTAACTGATATGGTTTTCAAACAGCAAAGTATCTGAGAGTCTTTGATTTTAGAAAACAAAATAATTCATCAGCACTATGTCCTTTTGTTAATAACAAAATCAATTTTTGTAGGTTCATAGCTTCCTCACTCTCCCCTCTATCAGAATTACCTCCTAAAAGACAATGGGAATTATAATCTCTACCCCCTTTCTCTATCTGGTATTCTCAATATTTATTGAATGCCTACTATTATCTAATTGTATACTGTAAACAAGGAGAAAAATAAAGCAAAACCCCCAAACAAAAATGGCCCCTGCCTTCCTTCAAGAGGCATCCCCTGCTTCACATAAAAATGATGAATGGACCACACTGCAGGACACACCCTTTGGATGAGATTGTTACCTGGAAGGGACCGGGCTGAGGCAGGTGTGTTCCAGGAGAGCTCAGAATGTTTTTGACTTCCTACAGGAAAGAACTCAAGACATGAATCCAGGGGATTTGGAGAATGCTTATTAAAGCCTGGAAGAGTGTGACAAAGGAAGGGCTTAGAATGGAGGAAGCAAAATCAAAGAACAGGATTGAGCCCAGGTGGAGCTGCTTTGGCCCTTTGAATAGTTAGGCAAGAGGAGTGCCCTTGGAGCTTAAGAGAAAGAAAGAAACTTCATGCCTGAGGCCCTGGCCGAGTGGCTCAGTTGGTTAGAGCTTCATCAGTGCACCAACAGGTTGCAGGTTCGGTTCCTAGTTGGGGTACATATGGGAGGCAACCAATAGATGTTTCTCACATCAATGTCTCTCTCTCTATTTCGAAAAGAACAATAAATATATCCTCAGATAAGGAATAAAAAAAAAGGTCCATACCTGAGGAAAGGGAGTGCAAGCATGCTCAAAGGAGAGCCAGCACTGAGTCCTTCATCTTGAGGGTTTTTATCTGTTTTCTGCAGGTGGGGAATTTTAGGGGAGGTCTCAATCAGAATATTTCAGAATATTTCAATACTTCAAAGCTAATATTCATTAGCTTTCCAGGTGTGTCCTTTAATATGCTAATGAGTCCAAATGAGCATATAGTAGTGTTTGGGATCATTCTCTAGACAGTTTCACCTCTATTTTGGATTTGACTGGCTCTAATTGGGCTTTTTGTTATTTATTCCCCTAACTTCATCCATTTGGGGGTTTGGCTGGCACTAATGGTGCACAATGGGTCTCTGTTATCTATCTCCCTTACTAGGGTGATTTAAGCTGCTAGCTCTCTGGTGGGGGAGAAGAAATGTAAACCATTGGCTCCTAAGTGTCTCTTTTTAGGGAGGTTAGGGTCTTGTAATTTATTAGCTGCCTGTTAATTGCTTGGCCATTTGTTTAAATCTCTGTCTCAGTTTCTCCATTCCACTTGCCAGGGAATTTTTCTAGCTTCTTACTAACTTGCATCAAGATGATTTTTCCAAGTTTCTGTAGCTTTTGTTCACCTGGCTGACAAAAGTAAAAGAACAAATGAATAATTTGTCAATGTTGCCACAAGCAAGGAGCCTAAAATCAGATGTGTTGGCTTTAAACTGGCCCTGCTCTCTGCGGCCAGTTATAATGAAATTGACGATACACGGGTGTGGAAAACAGCCGTGGCACTGGAGGAAAGGAGGCTATTTCTCAACCTTCCCACAGTTGGAAGGGTATCTCTCTTTGCCTTCATTTATCTAATTATTAGTCATCTTTCAAGGCTTTTCTGTAGTCCCAGTTTCTCTGCTAATCCTTCCTTACCTACCAGATGCCACAGTGATTTCTCATCTATGAGGTGCTTTTGTTGTTGAAATCAATATCAACCAGTATAAACTCATTGTCCCCTAATGGTTAATTATTAAAGTTCTAAAGAAATCAGGTTTACTAATACACTCTGTACAGTGCAATTATTTTCTTGTCACTCTGATACTGTGTAAATCCTGGGCAATACTTAAAGTAGATCAGCTATAGCTGGTTTCCAGCTTCGTATTCCAAGAAACCAGCTAAGTGAATTTGAATAAAAATCTGTTGAATAGATGGATGAGTACATAGATATAATTCACTGCATTTTGTGATAAATAACCTCATGCCACTTTTGTCAGATTATGGTTTTTTTTATTATTTTAAAAGGAGCAATACACAGCAGTTTATGTACCGGCAATCATTTCAAAGTCGTTGATCCGAGTTGAATGCTGGATTCCTGATATTTGAAGGGAAATTTAAATTTCACTCTTCTCAGGAAGGGTAATGAATGGTCTCTCTGAGAAAGTATAGCTAATGGGAGTAAATAAATGGCAAGATTGGGATAACTCAAACCATGGGAAAGGAAGTAGAAAGATTTTTAGGGAGATTTTTACTTCATACAAAAGATTAAGCAATGTAGCCTAACTTTTTAGGTTGAGATAATGGGATATAATAAGTTGGGATGATCTAAAGAGAAGAGGATGGGATGGGGGTGAGGAAAACACGTGATGGGAGGGGTTTTGTGGGGGGAGGTGAAAAGTAATATGCACAATGGCTAAGCTTTCTGTTGCAGAACCTCAGACGTGGCTATAAAAAATTAGCTTTCAGACTAGTTCAAGTTGATTATGCCAATTATTAAGGCAATTATTTTTAATGATAGGATCTATCCTTTCATTTTTTTGTACCATAGGCATACAATATATCAGTGCTGACTGATGGAAACTATGCTTCCACCTGATTCTCTTAATTGCCATTTTACCCTGAGCTTGATATGAACCCCACAGACTTGCTAAACAATAAATAAAAAGGGGTTGTGCATTTCTGTCACCCTCAGGTCAGCATCAGTCCCCTGAATAGCTGGTGGAAAGAAGAGCCCACTAGTGACCTTATATCCAAACCATAAGAAAAAAAAATAAGCTAAGTCCTCTTGGGTTCACCAATTGCAAAATAAAACACATTGTAGGAATTGAATTCACACACACATAATACTAAACGTAAACAACCGGCCCTTTCCTGCCTCTCTAGTGTCTCTCTAGTGGTGCTCACCCACACCACTACTTCAGTTCCTGGTGCCCTAAAAATCACTTTTCCTGTGAGACTGTAATGTGGTTCTTGTGATTTAAATCCCACGATACCCACAACTAAACAAGTGAACAGCCTCCAAGGGTCCCACAGGCATTGCTTCAAACCTCTGCTTTTTATTTGTGTTCTTCCTTGCAGGCTGAAGAGCCATGTTTACACGACTCCCTCACTTTGATGCCACATGTGGTGCCTGTCAAAGTGCCTGAGATATTAAGAACTGAATGATGTTTACTGGATTTAATGGAATAATGCCTAGGGATAAGACAATTTTCAAAGCCAGCAAGACAGCTCTTTTTACTATATTTCCATCCAACTTTCACATGGCTTCGAAGTTGCTTAAAAACACCGAATCGAGGAATTCACTTCTGGTCATATATCTACTAGGACCTATTTTCTGAAACCAATTTGCCCTAAATCCGTTGTACTGAAATTATTGACCTTCTATTACAACTCAAAAGCCCAAGGGAGAAAATACTGAAAATGAAAAAAGATTGTTCTTATACTGTGGGCAGAAAAAGGCCACGAGGGAGCCCAGCCTGAAAGCCCACGGCCTCTTTGGGAGCACCTGAGGGAAGACAGGGATTGAACTGGGAGCTACAATGCTCCCACCTGATGGGGGGGTCAGGAAACAGAGTCAGACACCCAGAACAAAGAATGATGAAAGTCAGACTCCAGCAAAGAGTCCAGCTGGAAGTCGAATGCCTGGACAAGTATGAAGTAAGAAGTATGCTGTCCAGGATGTAGCAAATGTAACTGATCCTTGCTGGTTCTCAACCAGAGATGATCAAGCAAAATCCCTGGGGGAGTTTTTTCCAATTAAATTACAGATCCCTCCTACTGCCACGAGGCAGATCAGAGTCTCTGGGGAGAAAGATCTAACAGGTGTATTTTGCAATTTTCTCTTCATAATGCAAAAGCACTAATTAACACCATTTCCTTACTCAGCCTCCCATATATACAACACTTTCTAGTAATGAATTACTAGAGTAAACAAAAATTAAAGGAAATATAAGAAGGTTTATCCTATAGTAGTTAGGTGTTAAGTTCTAGAATGAGAAGTAGTTTCAGCTCCACCAGGTAGGGCCTCTGTAACCTAGAATAATATACTCAGACTTTTTCAAGTTCTGTTTCATTTCTTGTAGAATAGAGAAAATAACAGTACTTGAATACAATAATAGAAAATAATAGTTGTGAAGACTACAGATGATCCCTCCAAGCACCTGACACAGTGCCTTTCATAGAAAGAAGCTCAACAACAGTGGCTATAAAGATTGGGTTGGCCAAAATGTCCCCTGAGTTTTTTCAGTAAAAGACATTTTTCATTTTCACCAATTTTGATGTGGATATTTTGAGTATGTCAGCTATCTCCTGCATATTAGAACATTGACTATTCTCAGTTAATGTCTCAATTTGATCACTATCAATTTCACCTGGCCTATCTGACCATGAAGCATCATCCAGTAAGAAATCTCTAATCTCCACAATCTTCAAAAGTGGCAACTTTGCAAACTACTTTTGATCAATCACAGAACCTTCTTATATACACTGCACAAATCATTTTTGCATTTCAGTTGCATTTTTACCTTTCTGAAAATAATACAGCATAATATGCCAAAAATGTTGCTTATTTTCTTTCATATTCAATATTAAAATGGCTGCATAAAAGCTCACCAATTTTGATGAGCTTTTTTAAATGTACGCTGATATGACAGCTGTCACAATACAATCTAACAAAATTGTTTCAAATGAAGTTAAAGACAACTAAGTGCTACTAGAGCCATCTTATGGAAAAACAAAACAAACTTTTTGGCCCACCCAATAGTAAGAGCAGAGCAAATTATAACCAAAAGCAATATACTCTGGTAGTACAGGGATTTGTCTAGGGGAGGTCAACAGCATATATAAGGAAATGGAAATGGAGGCAGCACAGTATCTCCAAGACATAGGCCCTTTAAAGCAAATGAGCTACAGCCACCAAGTGTGGGGGAACTTTGCACACAGAGCTCCCCCCCACCATCCACTATGGATGAGAATAAATCTACCAAGACATGATCTGCTTGGGGAGGAGAGGTGGCCAATCTCTCAAAGGAGAAGGGCCAAGAGCCCCTTCCTCAATGGCTTTTATTAGGTTCATAACACACAGGAACACAGGTAAAGCTCATCAAACAATGTGAGGTGGCAAGGATCAAACAATAGATAACATTTCAAAGAAATCTGAGGGCTTAATTGAGTCAGGGTCTGTCAGCTAAGGGGCTTCAAAACTTTGGGAGACAAACTCATTTCCAGCTCGGACCCTTATCATTTAAATGAGAGCACTCTTAGCAAAGCAGGTTTCACAGGACTTTACAAATTCTTTCTTACGCCCTATCACCCGGGGAGCCACTCTAGCCAGCACAGGGCTGCACAGCCCTCCATGATAGTTTCAGGCTTAAGTGGATTAGGACCAGGATGCCAAGAGATAAGGAAAACTTGTCCCAGATGGATTGGACACTCGGGTTATGTCAGAATAGCCTGGGGGCAAAGGTCCATCACCCCTTCTTTGCTGCAGTGCCCCCAAGTCCTTCCTTGAGGGCCTTCCAAGTGATCATGCCTGACTTAGGCGACCCCTCCCTTGAGGGAATCTTACCCGTCATTGGCTAACCGACCAAGCATTGGGGGCCAGTTATGGATGAAGCAGAAGGAGCACTCCTGCCAGGGAAATAAGCTTTGTCTCCTTAGTGGCTTACAGTCTGAAGGTTGCTCACTCAGCCTTAGCCATGGGGTGCAGTTACAACTCCTGAAACCAGGCAGGGCAGTTCCCAACAACCAAGGAGCTATGTGAGATGAAGGACAGTCCCATGTTAATTGCTTTATCCCCTATACTTATCCTCAACACTCAAGAAGTATTTTTTAATAAATAAAGAACAAAATTACTCTTTAGCAAGCTGTATGTTATGTCAGTAAAAGACCCTCATTTGAGCAATACATACTAAGTACAGCAAAAATAAAAATCTGAGGTAGCAACTTGTAAAAAAAGTCAGAGGTCCCAGTCACAGCATCCAGTGTCCTCCTTAGTCATGTTTGAATAGAAAAGGAAAAATCAGGTAGAGGCCACAGAAATTACTGGTAATTACTGTTCAAATGTCAGAGAAAGTCTCTTACATCTTTGTGTGGGTTTCTGCCATAAAGACATGTCAGCAAACCACAGGTCACCTGTACCCACCATTCAGCACCATGGATCCCAGCATTCCTTTCTGTACAATGACTAATATTATTAAGACAAAGAAAATTTTACGTTACCTAGGTCTGTGTGGAACAATGATCAGCACAATGTTATTTAACATCAATTCCAAATAGAATAGACTCCAAATGACCAGTCAGTGAAAAAAGGTTTACTGAGGTGCTTGTTGCTTGTGCCTCTTCACCACTTGCTTTAGCAAAGCACATAAGATGAAGGAATTATTAAAATGATCATGAAAGATATTGATACATAAATATACAATAACAATGAGAATACTTATCATAATATTCATATATTTAACATTGAAAGTTTTACAATGAATTGGAAATGTGTAAGTTGTCTTTGAATTTACAGATTTAAGAAAAATATTACAAATGAACATGCATGTTTTCATCTGAGGCTTGAACGTACTAAAATAATGTCAGAATTTACATTTGATGTGATGGAACTGCTGAGACAGACAGGTGGAGCTTTATTCGGACCCCTGTTGGATTTGAACTACTCTGGGAAGGGCCAGTCTTGTCTCCAGAGACAGCATCTTTCCCATGCCCTTTGCACGCAGGGATTACACTTAGCTTTTTAACTGGGTGTTTATTATGCATACAGGTTGACTAAGCCCTCTGTGGGAACCTGAATCGTGGTAAAGCCCACTTCAACTGCTCTAATTAGAGTTATTTAGGGCTTCCTGGTTAAGGAAATTGATACCGATTTTTTTCTAGATAAAACTTTTACAGAAGATTCATATACTAAGTGCTTTTCAAGCAGATATGGGCCTCAAACAGTGATTATATT
Source organism: Anoura caudifer (assembly GCA_004027475.1). Classification (NCBI taxonomy): domain Eukaryota; kingdom Metazoa; phylum Chordata; class Mammalia; order Chiroptera; family Phyllostomidae; genus Anoura; species Anoura caudifer. The sequence continues at coordinate 106,954 of PVKU01003219.1, forward strand.
TTACAGTGGTTGGTCAAAACAAGTCATAATGGTTGTGGTCAGTTTGCGAAACATTTTTGTTAATTTTTTGTAACAGTAGCTATAATGTTGACCCAGGACACTGGCAATGACTAAACTTAATTCACTCCTCCTTAACTTTAACTGCTGGAAGTAGGGCAAGGGGTACTAAAGTGAAAATAGCTGATAAGAACTTAAAATCCAATAGTGTTGGTATTGCATCACACATGTGCATTTAGAAATCAGGATCTGACAGGTGAAGGCATCACATTGACAACGTTTACAGCAACAAAATAAATATTCATATCATTGGTTTGACTATTCTCTTTTGAGTGGCAGGGGGCTGGGTGAAAGGGGGAAATTTTGGGACAAGTGTAATAGCATAAACAATAAAGTATTTTTTTTTAATTTTTAAGAAAGAAAATAACCAAAATGAAATGGGACCTTAATTACTGACTGATTCTATCACAATGCATTGATGCCTTTTATGGGCAATTGTGAACTTCATCATGGTGACTCTTCAAAGGACTTGTTAAAGCCATCTTCTTACCATGGACAACACCAGTTCTGGAGAAAGGAGAGTTTGGCTCAAGGCTAAGGTGAGAAATTATCTGAGGTGTCATTTCATTTGCTGTGCTAGGATAATCTAAGGTTCTAAAACACCATGGAAATATTATACAAATAATCACCATAATAATGGATAATACAGAAAGAATGTTTTCTATGTGCCACTTTTCTAAAATATCTACATATGTTAACTTATTTAATTACTGCAATAATTCTACAAGATATCGACTATTATTTTCATTTACAGATTACATGCTAGTAACTCACAAGAGAAGATATGTACCATATTTTGCCATATATAATGCTCACCTTTTTGCCCAAACTTTTTAGGAAAAAATAAGGATGCACATTATACATGGGCACTACTAATGCCAAATCTATATAAGTGCTTATAATTCTTTTATTTACTCTTATGTGTTAAAATTGTGACTCTAGAAAGGAGTAACAATATCTGTATGCAAAATAACACCCTGGAATATGATAATTGGTTTTGTTTTTAAGCATAAATAAATAAATAAAGGAATAAAGGAATTAAAAAATTAAAACAAAAGACTTTGTTCCTGAAAGTTTTGGCCAGAAACTTTCAGTGTACATGGGAGTGCATTATACATGGCAAAATATGGTAACTTGTTTGAATAGAATAATGAATGTATTTACCAGAATTCCTCCTAGTCTTTTTGGAAAGAACACTTTGAACAGTCACCTGGTGTAGGAAATGAGATTACCAATCCTCCCTGAACCAAATAAACACTGCAAAGGATTTACTTAAAATAAATAAATAAATGGTCACTAATTACCATCTCAAGAGGATGCATCATGTTAACTGTGGGGCTTTGTGGAGTAGGCCAATTTTGTTCCAAATCTAAACTGAGCAGAGCCACACTATCCCCTTCACTCCACTTACAGAGAAGCCTTGGGCTTTGAGGGTGGAGGTGTTTCCACTGTCAATATTTAACCCCATGTTCAGAAATTCATCGGGCTTTGTTACTTCTTTAAATTGAAAAGTTGAGGCCAGATGAGAAGAAACGAAAAGAAAAGAAAAAGATATTAATCTCCAATGTCAAATTTACTTTTTAAACTTCCCACTGATGGAGATATATCAAAAGAAATTGTCCAGCCCTGGCTGGTGTGGCTCAGTGGATTGAGTGCTAGCCTATGAAACAAAGGGTCACCAGTTTGATTCCCAGTCAGGGCACACGTCTGGGTTATAGGCCAGCTCCCCAATAGGAGGCATATGAGAGGCAACCACACATTGATGTTTCCTTCTCTTTCTCCCTCCCTTCCCCTCTGTCTAAAAATAAATAAATAAAATCTTTTTAAAAAAGAGAAAGAAATTGTCCAATCTGAAAAACAAAGTAAAAATATCTCAATAAAATTGAACAAAGTCTCAGAAAACTGTGGAACAAATTCAGATATACCAATATACATGTAATGATAGTCATAGAATGAAAGAAGAAAAATTTTTTTAAATGTTTAAAGAAATAATGGTTGGAAATTTCCCAGATTTTATGAAAAAAAAATTATATAGATGCAAAAATTACAAGGAACCCAAATAAGATAAACACAAAGAGATACACATCTAAAAATATCATAGTCAAACCACTGAAGGCAAGGGGAAAAAAATCTTCAAACAGCAAGAGAACAAGGGCTGGTGAGATACCAGGGAACGACAGTGTGATTAATGGCTGACTTCTCATCAGAAACAATGGAGGCTAGAAGGCAGAGGAATGACATTTTCAAAGTGCTGGAGAAAAAGAGCAATCTGTCAACAAAGCAAAACTATCCTTCAAAAATGAAGGTGAAACAAAGACAGTCACAAATTAATAAAAACTGAGATAATTCATTTCTAGCAGACCTGCCTTACAAGAACTACAAAGGAAGCCTTCAGGCTCAAAGAAAATGACACCAAACAGTAACTTGAATCTACAGGAAGAAATGAAGGGCAGAGAAATGAAAAATATGTGAGTAAATATAAATGACTATATGTCATGGACTGACCATGTTCCACCTCCCAAATTCACACGTTGAGATTCTAACCCTCAATGTGATAGTATTAGGACATGGCACCTATGGGAGGTTGATTATGTCATGACAGTGGAGCCCTTGTGAAATGGATTAGTATCCTTATGACATCCCAGAGAGATTCATGTGACTAGCCCCTTCTGTCATGTGAAGTTACAGCTAGAAAGCAGCTGTAAATGAACCAGGAAGCAAGCCAGCTTTAAGAACTTCACAGCTTTAAGAACTGAGAAATGAGTGGTTATTGTTTATAAGCCACCCCCTCCCTAGTATTCTGTTATAACAGTCCAGACTAACCAACTGACTAAGATACTATGTAAATAATAATTTCTCTTTTTCTCCTAGTTTCCCTAAAAAACATGACACTTTCTAAGAAGCAATATTTATAGCACTGCTAGTTAGGTTTGTATGGTTTTTAAATATAATATACATTAATTTAGCATAAAGTCTAGGGGAGGAAATGGAGCTACACTGCAGCACAGTTTCTATTACACAATGGAAAACTACACAGCAGAAAGAAAGAAGGAGCTCCTACCTTTCAAGACAGTAGGAATGAAACTGGAGAGCATTATGCTAAGTGAAATAAGCCATGCGGTGAAAGACAAATACCATATGATCTACCTTATAAGTGGAAACTAATCAACAAAAAATGAGCGAATAGAATCAGAGACATGGAAATAAAGGACAAACTGATAGTGACCAGAGTGGACAGGGGAGGGGGATAATAGGGGAAAGAAGGGGAAGGGTCTAGTCAAGGAACTTGTAGAAAGGACCCATGGGCATGGACAAAAGGGTGGGGGATTGACTGTGAGAGAGGGAGTTGGTGGGGCAGGGGAGAGCAATGGGGGCAAAACTGGGAAAACTATAATAGAACAATAAAATAAAATTTAAAAATAAAATAAAAAGAATTGCATTAGTATTAACTCAAAGAAGATTTATATAAGATAAATTGTATATTATAATCTCTAGAGCAATCACAGAATAAACAACTCTAAAAAGATAGATAAAAATCAGAGAAATGAAAGTGGTATGCAGAAAAATATTTGTTAAATAAGAAAGAAGATATCAATGGAAGGGGAAATGACATGAAACTTATAGAAAAATAACAAAATGTCAGATATAAACCCAAACATAGCAATCATCATGTTAAATATGAATGGACCCAAAGTACTCTAATCAAAAGGCAGAGAATTGTCAAACAGAATAAAGATCCAACCATATACCATCTATAAGAATACACACAAACAGGTAAAAGTAAATGGATGGAAAAAGACAAACTGAAAATGTAGTCATAAAAGATCTGGAGGCATTGTATTAATACTAGAATAAATAGACTTAAAGCAACATTCCTAGAAACAAAAAATAATTTTATAATAATTAAATGGTTAATACATTAGGAAAATATAAAATTATAAAGGTATACACACCTGACAACTGAGTTCCAAATGCATGAAGCAGAAACTTACAGTACTGAAGAGCAAAAAAGACAATTCAACACTTAAAGTTGAATGTTTCAATATCCCTCTCTTAGTAATTGAAAGAAGAGTTAGACCTAAGGTCAGTAAGATTAATTAAAGTTGTGACCAACACTATCAGCTGAATTGATGTAACTGGCATTTTTAATTTAAGTATAGTTGGTACACAATATTGTATTATATTAGTTTCAGGTGTACAGTAGAGTGATTCAACACTTTTATGCCCCACTAATTATACTAATCATCTGTTACATGAAAACTTATCACAATAGTATTGGCTATATTTCCCCTCACCTTTTGTGTCTACTCCCCCAAACCGCTCCCATCTTATAACCGTCCTTTTGGTGTCTGTTTCTGAATCTGTCGTTGTTTTGTTTTGTTTTTGTTCATTTGTTTTGATTTTTCAGATTTCACATATAAGCAAAACCATATAGTATTTGTCTTCCTCCATCTGACTTATTTTACTCAGCATAATACCCTCTAGGTCCTTCTATATTGTCACAAATAACAAGATTTTATTGCTACATGATATTCCACTATACATACTGGGTGGGCCAAAGCAGGTTTGCAGATGTTTATATAGAAAATCAGTACAATAATTAATGAATACTAATACAACAATAAAATCTGTGTTTCACACACTCATGACTGCAAGCCTACCTTTACCCCACCCTGTACACCACACACCACTCATGACTGCAAGCCTACCTTTGCCCCACCCTGTACACCACACACGAAGCACTCTCTAGACTATACCGCACACTAACTCACATGCCACCCCATGTGTGGTGTCAACTACCGTGTGCACAGTCACATGGTTTGTTGGTTTGCTGTGGTGGAGTGAGAACATTGGAGCAGTACTGAATTTGAATCACAGTTTAGGAATTCACTGGTTTTCAAATTTTGGATAAGCTATTCAACCTCTCTAAAACTGTGGATGATAATATAGCCTACTTCACAGTTTGTTGAAAGAATTCAAGATAATATATGTAAGTATAGTGTCTGTGAAACAGGAAGTGCTCGATTAAAGGTAACTATCATTACTATCATTATCATAAACACCCAGAAGTAGCTGTTACTGTTTACTTATTTCACCATTTTAAGCAAGAAGAAAAACCTAATCTCTGATGAGATAACAACAGCTGGAAACAAAAAGTCGATGTGGGATGGAGCGGAAGTAATAGCACAGCACGCTCCTGGGTGTGTTGAGAACACCAGAAAGGAGGAACAGCCAATAATGGAAGAAGTGAGTCATCTGAGAGAAATGCTACTTACTTTATACATTTACACCAGTAGAACTTTAAAATCATCCTCCCATTACCTTTGGAAGAAATTATCGACCCAAGTTCTAAAATAATGCTGGAGACACACAAGCATAAGCACACACCCATGCACACACACAAACACCCCGCAGACATTGAATCCAAGCACTATGCCTAACAATATCCATTATAAAGCAAAGGCATTTAAATGGAATTTCTTTTTTAGTACAGAAAAATGCATAGTCTGATTAAACTAATATTGCAAATTTAACAATGAAAATGTCAAGAATGCTAATGTGTGTAGCTGAATTATTTCAAACAGACATTATTCTATTGTTTATAAGCATACTGAATGGTAGGGAGCAGCTTGGTAAAGCTCCTTAGTGCAGAGCCTCACGCACCAAACATATCCTCATTCATTGTGAGACTTTGGGCCCAATCACAGGATCAATTATTAGCCAAGATAATTAATGCTACATTTTATGAAGGCAAGTGATATCCCAGAATGACTAGGAAACAGGTTTTTTTCCAAGTTCATAATAAGTGGCAACAATTCTCTCATGCCTTATACTTTTATTTATGCACCTGTACCTGGAAAATAATGGCTACATTTGACTGGGATTTAATGAGTAGATTAAAAAATAAACACCATTCAGCATATTCAGTACAGATTTAGTAGTCATTGCTGGTTTTCTAAGAATTTCACACAGTGTATTATAAAACAAAAAAAAAATTATTTTAATCTACTCCAGGGAATCAGAATTAAATATCTTCCTGCTTTCTTTGGGTCTCAGGCAGGAGAGAAAAAGAAAACTGGATTTCAGAGAAGTAGCTCACTCAAAATCACAGGTAATCGTATTACCAGCACTAGGATCCAAGTTTCCTGTGTTTAGAACCAGAAATGGTAGAGGTTTTCATGCCAATTCTCATTCTCTAGCCTATCTCACAGTCTGTTTTGAGAAAACTTCCAACCTGTCTAATCTTAAATGTTTTTTAAAATGATACAGTTTTATAATGAAATATATCACTTCTATACTGTTATTGGATGGTCAATTAAATTAACTTCTGAAAAACAGGAAAATTGCTGTTTTGGAGATTCTCTCTTTTTTTTTTTATTTAATCTTTATTGTGTTTTTTTCCCATTACCATTTAGTCCCCTTATCCTCCTGATTCCCCCAGCCATCCCCACACTGTTATCCACATCCATGAGATTCTCTTTTATCTTTGCTTTTTTCCCTTCTTTTTATAATTTCTCTCACCTTTTTCTATATGCTGCCTCAAGAGGGCAGGTTTTCCATTGTGTATATGACCTCGCATTGGCGAGGGCAGCCTTCTAAGTGGCGTGGGCCCAATATTAACCTTGATTGACTATGCTCGTCATAGGTTCTGTCTCAATGGTAAATCTGGTTTGTTTCCAGGGTCATAATTATTTCATGCACCAAACATTATGTTAAATATTTTACACTTATATTTTTGTGTAAGTCTATTACCTTATAATGTAGTTAATAATATTAAATCTATTTTATAAATCAGAAAAATAAGTTTTAAAATGTTAAAGTACTTGCCCACGCTTGTACTAATCATTTTTGAGCAGCAGTTGAAATACTAATAAAAGGACTCCAGAGTTATACCCTTAACCACTCTTCATATGGTTGGCTTAGCTTAAATGCTCCCAGGAGCTGAAATTAAGTCACCAAGACTAGAGTGATTAATTTGATGTGATGACTAAGAAAACAGAAGTAATTATTACAAGATTGATGCTGAACCTATCACTCAGCAGCACAACAGACTCACCATTCAATAAAGCACCATTTTTATCTTCTGTTTCTCCCAACTTCCATACAAGGATGATGATTATATATGAGATCAGTAACTTTCTAGGAGCACTGTGAATGATCAAATGAGAGTGAATGTTGAGCTACATAAGTAGTAAAGCACCAATTTATGACAAATACCTCACTTACATTTAGTAGCTGACCAGCAGGAAGAAAATAAAATTTGAACAGAAGATACCAAAGATTATTTTTGTGGATTGAGATTATCATCAAGTATAAAAGAATAAAATCAACGCCACAATTGAATATTAGAAAAATGACCCCCACTATTCTAATTAACATGTAACTAGGTCTCATACATAGGGTACAGTGTCCATTTAGAATAACGGAACGTTTGCATGCAGTTTATCTTAGTTTTGCCCTTCCAAACCCATTTTCAGCCTTTCTCTGCCCTATTTGCTGCCTCAGAAGGTTGACTTCTAAGTCAAGGTCTGCTGTCACTAGCTCCCTTGCTCTCTGTCTCCCAGCATTCAACCGCTGGGAGGTTCTGGCAAGTTATCCAAAGGTAGGGCTATAAATAGGTCGAAGAATTTATTCCCCCTACTCCCTTGCTGCCAGCATGGTTTGGCAGTGGTTCATTCCTCTTGTCTGCAGCCACAATTCTTGTCAGAGCTGCATTTCCTGAGACTTCATGTGACTGCCCCCACCCCTTGCCTAGAAGTGGTAACGTCCCTTCACTAGCACTAGCCTATGTTTCTGGCAGGTTTCTTTCTTCCTTCCCACACCTCTATAGAGAATCCCTCAATTAAACTCTTCAGCTATCTCTTTGAGTAAGGCATCTGCATTCCAGCTGGGACCCTGAGCAGCATGCCCTGTTTAGAAAACCAAAAACAGTACGCAAACAAGGAAACCACAGTGTCCTCTCCGGTGCAGAAATGGCCTCTCACCGCAGCACAGTAACCAGAACACAGTCAGTGCGGTCGATGAGTGTTCAGCCACCACACCTGAGACCCACTTGGAACCGCTAGACTACTTCTCAATTTGGGAAAACTTTAAATTGTAAAAGCCTGAATTGTAAGAAGTTTCTTCCTGAAGAAAAAGTTTTCATTCCTTAACTGAAACATGAAATGAGAATTAAAAGGGAAAATACTGTTAGTTACAAGAGCTGTCTTCTTTTGTTATCTTTTAAATCAGTTTAAAAGTCACTTCATTTTGATAGTTGAGGTCATTTACTGAGAATTATTTTGTCTTAATTACGGAGACTGTCATCTTAATGAATCATTAAGTTTTATACCTTAATTTTATTAAATATAGATAGAAGACATATATTTCCAATTTTAGCTCTGTTTTAGAGAACAGAGAAAAGGGAAAATGAAAAGAGTAAAGGGCAAAGGAAACCAGCCATCCTCCTAGTAGCATAGTATTGAGCATCTTCTTTCTAAGTAAAATACTAGTTCTAGGAAATTCTGCCTTAATTCTACTGAAAGAAAATATAAAAGACCATATTAAAGAAACATACAAACAAAAGGACATGAGTGAGATCTTCAAAAATGATAATAGATTTTCATTGTTGAATATGAGGAAACAATGGCAGCTTTTGAAGATCTTATAGGCAATATGACAAATAATTATATCAATAAATATCTTAGTGTAGAATTTTATTTAAATTACTATCTTTTAGCATTTTGATAGAAATTTTATTTGGGGACTTTTGAATTTTTTAATGTTATTAGGGCCACTTAAGATGATTAGTAACAAGAAAGTAATATAATAATAAACATTTACTAGAAATTTATTATGTACCAGGCACTATATTACATTTTATACACTCTAATACTCCAAAATATTAGCTAAAATTTATAGAGCAATTAGCAAGTACCAAATATAGTTCTAAATGCTTTATACTCATTAACTCATTTTACTGTTTACATCGAATCTATGAGACAGATACCTTCATTTCACAAATGAGAACACTAGGCAGAGATAAAGCAACTTGCTCAAGATTACAAATCTATTAAGTGGTAGAGCCAGAGTAAAAAAGCTTGAGGACTCACTCCAGAACTCATTTAAACATTCTGTTTTAATCATTCCCATTTTACATTGGGAGAACTAAGATTTAAATTTTTTAAATAATCATCCCAAGTCACCCAGCAAATAAGGAATTGTATTAGTTTACTAGGGCTATCACAAGAAAGTACCATAATCTGAGTATCTTAAACAACAGAAATTTGTTGTCTCATAATTCCAGAGGCTAGACATCTGAAATCAAGTTATTGATAGGGTTGGTTTTACTGAAGGATGTGAGGGAAAGATCTGTTCCAGGCCTGTCTCCCTGGTTTGGAGAAGGCCATGCTCATATTCCCATGGCATTCGCCCTGTATGTAATGTCTAGTTATACATTTCCCCTTTAATTCATATACCAGGCTTATTAGATTAGGCCTATCCTACTGACCTCAGTGTAATTTGATTATCTCTATAAAGACTAAATCCAAATAAAGTTTCTCCTAAGGCACTGGAGATTAGACTTTCACACATGACTTTTGGGGGGACAAATTTAACCCACAGCAGTAATTTGAGCTATGGCTCAAGTGTAAGTGTACTCTCAAGGTTCTGACAAGGCAATCAGATGAATGAAGACCTCATTCTCCCAGCAACTCGAATGTAAAGATCGCCTGCTTAAAATCCCAGGATCCAAAAATGCGCAGTGACTAGTGACAAAGGTGAGTTCAGACCACTGTCCTCCAGGCTCCCCTAAATGCGGACACCATATTCTTTCTGGGACACTCAGACTTACACATTTAGGACTCTAATTCTACTAGTGAAGGAAGATGATAGATGAATGGACTGGCCATTTCTCTTCTACTAGTCACAGACTCTCTTTGGACAATAAATTCTGAGAACCTGTCTACGTTACATGTCTCTGCTCCAGAACCACTGCATCAATAGTCACAACCCTGGCAGGTCCAGCAAGAACTGCTGCCACATGTGTGCAAACAAGCTTCCATTATACTTCAGCGGGAGCCCTGTGAGGACTTAAGTACCTTTAAATTAACTCAAATTTGTTTTTCTTGGCATTTCATGATTTGAATAAACTTAAAGTACATTCCCTCTATGCTAATAAACTAATCTTTTTCCCCCCTCAAATAAAAGACAGCTTTTCAGTATTCAGCAACTAGGAAACGTGATTCTGGGGGCGTGATTGCAGATGCTTCTTTTATGAAAGAACAGAGATTACAGGGCTGCAATGTTCCCCTTAAAATCATTTTTCACTTCCATTGTATACTTATAACTGCTATTTTAAGAGAAAAAAATAAATTCAAATGCTGAGCCAGTATTTTTTAAGTCTTATGTTAGCAAGCTTATTCTACAAGATTAGTCCTGGGTATTCCATAAACCTAAAGCAATTATTTAAATCAGGGCCTAAAGCAGGAGCTGTGCTTTGCACATACATTTTCAATACTGCTGTACTTGTTCATTAGCATATATGAAAATCTGACCATGTGTTTTAATTACTGTTCAACAATAATAATAGTAATAGACACTCTGAGAATCCAAAGCTAAATTTCTCATACAAATACCATTACCATTTTCTGAAAACTTTGCCATATGTCTAGATTTTTAGGCACTTTGTATACATTTTATCTAATATCCATTTCACCCATTTCTTAAAAGCAATTACACAATACAGTTCTCAGTCTTCCTATTTTTCACATTGAGAGAATGAGACACAAGAGGCTGAGTAACAGTCCGGGGAATGGTATTAGGTGTGGAAATCAACATTTAAAACCTGATTCCTCTTTCCTGATGCCTCAGCTATAGCACAGGGTCCCAGAAAGACAGCTAGTCAGGAAAAGCTGGCCTTGGATTAATTCTAAGAAAAGAAAGAGTTCTACATGTATGACAGGATCCAGTAGACAAGGGGCCCGCATAAGAAATCGCTACTAAAACATGTGGGGTCAATTCTAAGCAAACACTGAGTTCAGTGTACACTTGGTCCAGAACAGCAGACCTGCTGAGCACAGTGCCTCAGACCAAAGCTCCTTTCATCTTTGGCTGATTAAAGCTGCCTGCAGGTGGTCCTTAATCTGTAGGTATTGACTGTAGCTTAAAGAGGATAATTAGGCTAGTAGGTGATTCCTTGAGCAAAGAAAGAGACAGAGGTGTGAATATTAAGCCACCATGTTCCCTAAATTAAAAGTGACAGAGTGACACCCCTGCTGTCCCAGCAGGACTCTCCCTATGAAAGCTCCTTCTTTCCAAGAATCTAGAGGCTGGATTAAGTCATTTCTTTGGTCTTTCCAAATCTACAGTAGGATTCCAGTTACTGAACATCTTGAACAGCCTGGCCGATTTGATCACTTTCCTTTGTGTCTATTTATTTATTTAATTTATTTATTTATTTGCTTGCCAGACATTTTACAAAAACAAAAATTGTTCTCTCAAAAAGCAGTAGGCAAATCAATTTTTACTAAATAGGACCTGTGGTACTTCCCAGGCAAAATGATTTAGAAGTGGTTATAATGGGTCTTGATATATGATATCTATAAATTTATTTTATAAAAAGAAATGTATTTTAATTGAAATGTATTCCTTGTGTATTGTTTAGGCTCAAACTATTTAAAAACATGTATTTTCTTCCCAGTTAGAAAGATTTATGATGGTTCATTATCCTGACAGAAACCCTGGTCTGCAGAAAAGTTGTTTCTGGCCCTGGCCAGGTGGCTGAGTAGATTGCAGCATTGTCCCCACACACCAAAATTGGGGGTTCAATTCTTGGTCAGGGCACATACCTAGGTTGTGGGTTTGATAACTGGTCAGTGCCCATACTAGAGGCAAGCAATTGATGTTTCTCTTTCACATTGATGTGTGTGTGTGTGTGTGTGTGTGTGTGTGTGTGTGTGTGTGTCTCCCTCTCTCCCTAAAATCAATAAAAACATACCCTTGGGTAAGGATTTTAAACAGAGAAAGGTATTGCTGGAATTAGTGCCCCACTATGGTATCTATACCGATTTTGTCCTTCTTACAGAAAGTACTCATTTCAGCATCTCTGCCAGGATCCACTGCCTCTTTAATGACAATAGAGTGATGAACAAGGCAAAGGAAACCATTAAGAATAATTCAGCTGCTCTTTGGATTTTCAACTTGTTCATTCAACTGAAAGGTGGCTTTTGCAACAGATAGAGGAAGCTTGTTGAAAACAGTTTTCAGGTCCGGAGGCAATTCAAGCCTTTCGAAGGCGTATTGGTCTGGTGCAGGAAAGACTCAGGAGCACGTCCGACAATTTCCATTGTCCTGCAATAATTGAATGAGGTAATCCTGACTCAGCAGGTCAAAGGGGAAGGAAAGTGAGCATTTTCCTCCAAATGACACGATGGATAAGGTCAAGTTCGTGAGGGATTTCTTGCTTTTTTGGTTTTTGTCTTGAAAAAAACACAGCTCAAAAGCAAATGGAGGGGTTAGTCGCAATTTAGAGTTTGAAGAGTCATATAGTAAAGAAATTTTTGAAATCAGTTTCTTTGCCTGCCCACAGCTGAGGCCCATGCAGCCAGCTCAAAGATGTGAGATATCACCAACGTCACATGCAAAGATGATGTTAGATATCACTGGGCATGAGGGGAAACTCAGCTGGGAATGGGTACCACTGAGGCTCTACTTCATTCTTGCTTCTCTCTGCATAATTTCTCTTTTTTCCCCATTTTTTTTACTCACGTTATTGTATTCCCATCTCTTTTTACACCTGGCTTTAACTTGTCAGGATTCCAGCACTAGTCTTTACCCAACATGATGTTTCATCTCAGCTTTCCTGATTCCAAATTCCCAAGAACAAAATTGAATCAAAACAGATGACCGTGTCTGGTCAAGTAGCTGTTGTGGGTAATAGATCACAGGACACAGGGACTACCTGGGTGTAGTAATATGTGCTTGCTGGGAATATGCTTCTGTTACAGAGCAACAGAAAGGTTCTTGAGACTGGCAAGAAAACTTCCAAAGTCTCACTTTCTCACCCCTGAGGGGGTCAGTCTGCCACAGGCAATTCAGATCCCGGACAAGCCCCCAAAAACTGTTACTGAGCAACAGAAGGTCCGTTATTGTCCGTCACCTTATGGAAAGATGTCTCTCAAAGCCAGAGATTTGTGAAAAGGAAAGGAAATGTTTATTTAATGCTACACAGAGTTAAAGTAGTGACTTAACATCTTCATTAAAATATCAAAGTCCTTTAGGATACCCACAGACACCCACAGTGTTTCCTATCTCCCTCTGCCCTAAGTCAGGGTACTATAATTGCAAGGAAGAGAAGCAAACATCTGGGATCCAGGCTCTTGACACTGTCAGCTGTGTCGTTGTCCAAGCAGGATCTCTGGTTAATCTGAAGCCATGTGGCACCTTCTCATGGCCCACTGGCAAGAGTTCTTTCACCCTTCTTCTAGGCAAAGTCTCTCTTGTTCTCAGGCCATGCAGCCAAAGGGAGAACCCCAAAGCCGCGTGGTCCTTCTTCTACCAAAGCTGTGGGGAAGGGGTCCCCACTCTGGCAAAGCCACGTGGCTCTCCCTCTTCACCAAAGCTGCAGGGGTCTGCACTCTGGTGAAACTACGTGGAATCTCTCCCTCTGGCAAAGCTGCGAGAGGGTCTCCACTCAGGCAAAGCGGAGTGGCAATTCTCTGCTAAAGCCACATGGTGATTTTCCCTCATAGGGCTGTAGGGGTCCTGACTCTGGTGAAACCGCATGGATCTCCCTAATAGCTGCCGCGTCTGTTTTAACTACTGGAGCCAAACCTCCTCTGCAGCCCTATTTCCGACTCCTCCTACAATCGGTTACACCTGCCAGCATTCCCGTATATTTCCAAGGTTATTGGGATGCTATCATGAGTTTGGCAGGCGTGTCCTCATTTTCTGGAGCCAATCTTCTCCGAGCTCCTACGCAGGTGCTGTAACTTGGGGTTCCTCCCCCAGTCACGTCCTAGGGGAAGTCCTTTCCACCGCCCTGGCTCAGAGCATGGCCACAGCTGTTTAACATATCTATGAAACCAGTTAAAGGTTACAGATAAGTTAAATGACCATTCTGGAGGTTATCTGCAAAACTGTTGCTATGCAAAACAACTCAATGGCCCTGCTCCATTTGTCCCTTCCCCCAACTCACACCTGAGGGGAAAGGGGTGAGGACATCTTATATGTCTTTCTAATATTTCCTGGACACCCTGAGTTCTGGGCCCCATTCCAAATCCCTTTTCGGGGGCCCCCCTCTTGGCTGCACCCTGTTACACTTCAATACGAGAAACAGAAAATTCATCTCCCAGCCTATCTGCAACATTGAGGTACCTGCATCAAATTTAGGCCACCACCTACCTACAAAATGAGGAAATTGCTGCCTTCTTTACTATCAGTAATGGGCAGTACTTCTACCTTGGAGCTCTGCTTTGCCTCACAGCCTAGCAGACTCTCTTGTACTCACTGTGGTTGAAAGGACTACAGACCAATTACAGGAACCTGGGAATTTTCATACCTAACCTACCTGGCTGTATGGTCTTGATTAAAAATACTTAACCTCTCTATGAGTCTCTGTTTTAGGAGAGAGAAAAAGAGAAATTAAACTAGATGATCTCTGAGATTTCCTCCAGATAAAATGGGTTTATAAAATATTTTGTTCTCAGTTATATCAATAGATTCAGCAATACACTCATTTTTATAATTGTCAGAAAACTGACTTTAGCTCTCTATCAGATTGGTCTATTTCCCAGTTAACGCTCTCCCATCTCACTACCTTTCTTCCCACACTGAACGTCACCAAGAGTGAACACATCAAGCCACTCTTGGCTTGTGTACTTCTTACTGCTGTTCCCTTAGCCAAGAATATGCCCTTTGAACTCTTTCCTGCTACTGAAGTACTACTTATCTTTCAAGACCCAGTTAAAATGTCACCTCCTCTCTACAGCCTTCCCTAATAACAAGAATTGTTTTTTTATGAGGCACAAGTTACTAATGCATCTCTTTCAGCATGAATTTCATTTGTATTTAGACTGTACTTACTTGGTAATTTATTCCACATCACTTACTAAATAATAAATGCCTAAAGCACATGGATTATTTCTGAGACATCTTTGTGCCTAGCAAAACATTTAGAATAGACAGTAAATGAATGAATGAATGAAGTGAATCTTCATTAACTAAAGAGATCTAAAATCAGGAATCCAGCATTCATGAAAGCAGAAAATATTTTAAAAACAATGTTTTGGAAACATAGTGTAAGGAAAAATAAATTTTTGTAAATAATATAATCACTTTGTATGATCAATGTTGTATCTAATCATGCTCACCAATCCAAGTAATCAGGTCAACAGAAAATAATTTTAATTATCTTTTCTCCACTTTTATAATATGGTTTCATATTCAAGCATTCAAATGTTGAAATCAATTTTCTTTGTCCATTGTCATTCAGCAACATGAATGTTAATGGAAATGTTAAGTGTTCTTTATTCAAAATCTTCTAAAAAGGCAAATACTTTATCTATGCTGCCTTTTATGCCTGCTCTCTAACCATGGGTACCTGACCTTGCTGTATTTCTGACTTAATTCTCAAGACATTTAGCCAATTGCTCTCATTTCATCTTGTAAAAATGCGGCAAGGTCAGCATGCGGGAATGTAAAACCATCAACCCCGTTGACTCCATGGCTGTGTGCAGTTAGTTCTGAAAAGACCAGTTCTATCCTTCTTTCGGGTGTTTCTCAATTGCACGACTCTGTGTCCTCAGATCTTGCACTGGAGTTGATTCTCTTCTGAGGCATAGTTAGAAAATATCACTGCCCCAGTACATGGGTTTGTAGTCAATCCCTCATTCTGTTGTTCTTGTCCCTATGGCTGCTTGACTTTAAAAATGGATGAACAAAAGAGTATGAGTGGCGAGAGGAATTTGCCTGTGATTTTTTAAAATCATCAAGTACTTCTCCAGACTAAGGCAAAACTGAGTTTCTCCCAACAATTTCACGTATTTTACTGCTCTGTCCTCACAGTCAGTGCTACCGCTTTCTTTCCTCCATTCTAGGACTGGTCGAAAAGTGGGATAGTTTTAAGAATAGCTGTGTTATCTTCCTTGAATATACTTCTTCAAAGTACAATATATTCTAACCTAGCTAAACTGGCTGTGTTACTGTAGTTGGAACAAGGGGAAAGAACGATGATATTTTAATGTTTCTTCCAGTTTAATAATTCTATGTCATAAAGAAATGAAAACAGTTTACTTCAAAATATCAGACATTCATAAGTGAGACCACAAGTTAACCCCAAAAACATTTAACATTGAGAAAGCCCTTTGAACACCAGCAGTCAAAGGATGTGGTTAATCAGACAGGGGAATACACTGAGATCATTAATAAATACGTGACAAAAAAGAAAACTATGACTCTCCTAAGGTAATCTAGATATCATCTCAGTTATGTTTAACTGAGATGCACTTGCAGTTGTTTGAGACTTCGTTATCTGCATTGCCCTTTATGGGCAATGAAAAAAAAATGATGAGACCAAAATGAAAATGGTCAGCCTGCAAATAAGAAACAGGAAGCCCAAAGAATTAAGAAGAAACACTGTTTACATAGCATCCTCCAGAGTGAGAGACTATGTCTGGGAGACACTAACCCAGGAATTAGGGGAAAAAAATAACTTGGTTATGTAAGAAAAATAAATCATAGGGCATCAACATCAACATATTCTGAAGAAAAACTCCTCTTGATTATTCCCCTGTCTATTCATTCATCCTGCACTCACTAAAAACATTTCTAATGATTAATTTGACCATAATAGAAGGGTTTACCTCACCAAGGGACTTGAATATTCCAATGAGTGAAAAAGAATATTACTTATGATAAATTAATGCACCTGCCTTAATTTATTCATTAGTCTTCTATAACTTCAGTTAAAATGAATAAATTTTTCTTAATCCAAGCAACACAAGGTGCCCTGGCAGAGATATGATTGTGAACATGCAAATTAAGGATCATATGCTGAACCGTGGAAAAATATGTATGAAGATACTATCAAGCACTGATAAAACAAACTCATCATTACTCTGTTTGCCTTTTTCACTTTATGCTAAAGTAATGTAATGTACATTAATAGATTTTTTTCCAGACAGTTTTGATTTGGGTCTATTGTAAATATTGCTGCTATCATCAAGTTTGGGGTATATTTTTTAGAGCAGAGTGGCTCAGTATGGGTATGATCAGTTATAGCAGATACTGCCCAAAACAAGTCTCTCAAATTGTACTCATGTTTCCTCTCACTAGGAATATGAGTTACAATTACTGCATCTCTTCTTCATGAGTGCTTTATTATCCTCTTTTAATCTACAATAAATAGTATGTCCTTTTGTGTTTTCCTAGTACATTGATTGCCTACAAATATTTGGAAATCAAAAAGTTATTAACTAAGTACACAATTTGTTGCATCAAATACTGTATTGAATTGTCATTGCTGTGTGAACTCTCATTATGCATTACAGGGAGTGAGACAGAGACTTAAGTAAACGTATCTATTCTACCAATCACTGGTATATAACAAGTTACAACAATAATTTCCTAGCAACTAGAGCTTTAATGCAAAATAGAAAATCTGGGAATCTCATTCATTTCTTCAAAGTAGGAAAGAGAAATAATGTTTGCAACACTGTAAAATACGAAACTCATTTATTCAAAACATGTTTTAGGGAACTTTGATTAGAAAATTTAAAAGTCTCTGATGAAAATTCCTTTTTGGTTTGACAGTGACTAAAAGTACACCATCAAGCAAAACTTTGCTTGAAAAGAATAAAGACTTCTTTCCTCTGAAAAGGAATGTTCAAGACAATTATGCAAATCTGCAGAAAAAGGAAAAGGCAAGATTATAAGCCTCCTAAAACGGCCAAAGACTGCATTTTCTAACCAAACTCAAATTATATAGCTATTATTCTATAAATCTAAAAACAATGGTAAAACAAACAAAATACAATCGTGCACACCAGTTTCTGGATCTTAATCTAAGACAACTGTGACCCCTACTGTCCACATATGTTTGTACATTTAAATTCTCAAGGCAAAGCTCATCATTACTTCTCATAAAAAAGTCCACTAGACTGGAAACCAATGCAACGTCTAAAAATATGCCTCTGGTTGTTAAGAAAGAGACTTCAGCAAAATTTGAAGTAAAAATGTGTCAGCATGTAATAGTTCTACTTTCCCCCAAAGCTTCCCTGCAAACTAGCCACAGGCATTTCACCGGGTCCTCTCTAGCTCCAATTTGTATATGGGTTGTAGTGTAAAAACAATGGTGCAGCCCTGGCTGGAGTGGCTTCATAGATTGCACACCAATCCGTGAACCAAAGGGTCACTGGTTGAATTCCTGGGCACATGCCTTGGTTGTGGGCCAGGTCCCTAGTTGGGAGCGTGTGAGAGGCAACCATACATTGATATTTCTCTCCCTTTCTTTCTCCTGCCCTACCCCTCTGTCTAAAAATAAATAATTTTTTTAAAAAAGCTCAATGTATTAAATTTAAAAGAGCATATTAAGAAATGCTATCAGTCACAGCTACAACTCCTATTTTGATTGGTTGTTTAGATTGCTTAGTTTTAACTTGGGAGTTAACACCACTTTCCCCAAGTAGAGAAAAACACTTAGTTGTAGATTAAGCATACTATTAGGCCCTCAAGAAACCTGTGTAGGGTTTTAATGTAACATTTAAAGAGAAAGGTTAACTTAACATCTCATCTGACTAAAGCAATGTTTATTTCCATATGCAGCTTAGAATGAAGGATGTGAATAAGAGAACTATTATTATTGAACATATTCTATGTGACAGTCACTGTACCAAGGGCTTTCCATTTACTTTCTAAAGTTAATATTTGGACCTTTATGAGCTACTGATTATTATCTCAATTTCAGAGTCTAAGTAAACTGTCAAAGATGACATGGTGGTTCACTCAAAGAGCCAGGACCCAAACTCAAACCAACCTGACTCAAAGCACAGACCCTCACATTAAACCATCCTGCCTCCCACATTCTACCATATTCAGGATTCAGAAAAGTGCACAGATCTCATCAGTTGTAACAAACCCACCGCTCTGATGCGGAATGTTCAGAATGGGGGAGGCTATGCATATGGCAGGGGTGGGGCAGCCAGAAACTATATGGAAAATCTCTGTACCTTCTTCCATGAACCTAAAACTGATATTAAAAATTATCTTCTTTAGAAAATCACAGAGAAGAAGATAATTTCTTCAAAGACCAATAGGACATATTTTTCCTAATTCTATGAATAAAATTCAATAAATATTTATGTATTGGCACTATGTAATCAGGATGTTGTCTTACTGTAAAGAGTAATCAAAATGAAAAAGTATGTAAACACATATCACAAAGGGCAAAGGACAAAAACAGGTCATTAATTCCCAAAAGGAAGATATGCCTATAAATCCTGGAAATACTTTCAACCTCATTGTTATTAAAGGATTGAGTTAAAACAGTAAGAAAATAATAGTGTTCACTTTTCACATTGGCCAAAGTTAACATCTCACCCCAGTAGTTACTGGCAAGGGTATATGAAACCAGCGGTACCATACATGGCCCGTACTATACAAGCGCTTCGATGTGTTGTGAGCTGTGGAGCAACGTGCGGAGTCTAATGAAGTTGAGAAGCAACGTACCTTATGTCCCAGCAGTTTCATTTCTGGTAACATATCCTCAGAGAAGTTTTTATGCAGAACCTCATACAAAATGTATATATAAACATACATGTTCAACAACTTTTATAATATTAAATAATTAGAAACACCTTAGAAGCTCGCCACTCAGAAAGTAGATAAAGATGATCTATTCATATAATAAAACAACACTATGTAGCAATCAAAAGGCATGAACGATGTCAAAAATATAATAATAAGTGAAAGAAGTAGATATAGAACAATATGTCTAGTATTAACAATAATATTCACATGAGCATGCTGGGACGATTTCTCCTAGAAACATGCCATTCCGTCAATGGTATTTATGTAGATTTGTTAGATGGACATTAATGATAGATTACAGATATAGAGACAGACAGAGAGGGAATCTGTGTTTGCATGCACCTTAGTGTGTATCTATGCATAGTCATATTTTATATCTATATATTTCTCTATTTTTGTCTGCAAGGGAATAACAACAAATAGAAGAAAACATGCCAAATTCATAATGAAACTGCATCTCAGAGTACACAGAAGTGAATTTAAAACGAAGAGCAGTTGTTGAAAGACAATTTGTTTCATTCATAATATTTTTATTTTCTTGAATGAAAATGATATTACCAAACATTAAACATTAATGCTATTCTAGGTGATAGATCAAAAGTACTAATTTTTATTCATTTAAAACATATAATTTTGTACATATAATATGCCATTCATCCTTCTTAGTGATGTAAGTACAGCACAGAAAAACAGGCCTAGTACGGGAAGCTCATATTCTATTTTTTCTTAATTTTAATTTTAAGTGTTTCAATTTGTCATCAAAACATTCAAAACCGAAAACATTTTCAAAGAAAGATAGAAAATTTTGTCAGAAAAAAAATAATCTACAAGGGGAAGAGCAGAAGCCAACTTATACAGAACCAACCAATGAAAAGTCAGGAAGCATTCACAACAGTGTTTGCCCAGGGACAGGCATCGTTGTGCTGAGGAGCCCAGCTCTTACAGCTCGAGACCCTCTCTGGCACTCCAGCTTCCCCTGTATCAGCCTGGTTTTAGGCTTTGAAGAGAGATGGAGAGGCAGAGGCGGAATTTACTCCGAGCCCTTTTCTGCTGTTATTTGATGGCACCCCAACCTCCCACCAACCTGCTAAGGGTTGTTACTACAGAGTCTGACTCTCAGAGCTTGATTTGCTTTCCCTCAGCACTTTAAACAGTGCCCTTCCACTGTCCAATGGCTTACAAAATTTCTGTAGAAGAATCTGTACTAATTCTTTTTTTCTCAGCATTTTTTTCCTCCAGCTGCTTTTAAGAATTTTTCTTCCTGCTCTCTATGAGTCCGCCTATTTTGCTTGTTAGTTCAGTTTGTTTATTAGATTCCACATATGAGTGAAATCATACAGCTAAGGGGAGGGGAGGGAAAGGGGTGGAGGGATTAAGCAAAAAGGGAGAAGGACTCATGGACGTGGACAACAGGGTGGTGATTGCAGGGGGGAGGGTATAAGGGGACTAAATGGTAATGGGAAAAATCTATTAGCAAAAGATTAAAACTTAAATTTAAAAAATTTTTAAGAATTTTTGTTATTGGACTGTAGCAATTTCATGACAGTATGCACTGATGTGGTATTCTTTTTATTTATCCTGCTTGGGGTCCATCGAGCTTTGTGTTGTAGGCCTGGATAATTTTCAGCCATTATTTCTTAAAATAATTTTCTTCCCCTTCCCCAGTCATTCTGGGACTTTAATTACACATTAGATCACTAGATAATTTCTCATAACTCATTAAGGCTATGTTTCTTTCCCCATCATATTATTTTCTAATTTTCATTTTAGATAATTTCTATTGTTATGCATTAAAACTGAATTTCTTCTGTAATGTTGAATCTTCTACTAGTTTCATCCAAAGAAATTTCACTTCTGATACCACATATTTCCATTGAAAGTTCCCTTTGGTTCTCGTTTATATTTTCCATTTCTCTCCTCATTATGTTCATGTTTTGGTTTACATCTTTGAGTACGTGAAACACAGTTATAATAGATGTATTTGCTAAATCTTGCTGAATTCTTATTGAAAATAAGAAAATAAGAATATTGATACTCTGAAAACATTATCTCCTGCCTTCGTATTTCAGAAAGTTAGTTTAAATTTGGAAAACCTTCATTTTCTTCCTATCAGTACCAGAGAACTATTTTATTATTCACTAGGATGACTGGGGTTAACCTAAAAGTAATCCAATTCTTACTGCAGTTTCTTTTCTCATAGACTGTGATTCTATCAACTATTTTTATGTTGTTTCTGTTTTCTGTATTATATTAATAAGTAATCACTATTGGGGGGATGCATAATTTGAGATTATACGGTCTGCAGCATAACTAGATGAATTAAGAAACTTTGAAGTTAGATTTATTTAAAAAAAAACTGGGAACTCGGGTGGGACTCTTGACTGAAGCTCCTCAGTTGCCTTCCACACGGCATATCTTGAGCTTCTTTCTGTATGGAGGATTGATTAATGGTGAAAGGGAATACCCCAAGAGCAAATATTCCAAGAAGACAAGGTCCAGGGCACAAGTATTATCAAGCCTTTGAATGCATCATGCTTGCATCAGGGAAAGTTAAACCCAGACTGAATACAGCAGAGAGTCTACCCAGCAGGGAGCCAATTCTCTGCACCCAGTGCCTGCATTCCAGGGCAGACTGTGCCAGGTCCCTTTGGTACCCCGCTGGGACTACAGAAGGCATGAATATTGCAGGCATAGTTCATTTGGAGGCCACCAAAGTAGCAGTCTGCCACTTGTGAGAGGCATTTTGAGGCAAAAGTCAATAAGGTTCAGCAATTGATTAAATATAAGGAATAAACAAAGAAACAAGTCAAAAGTTACAGTGACAACTGTCAAGTGTAAATGTCTTAGGATATTGGTTGCTTCTCAGAAATTAAATAATAATAACCCTGACCAAGATGTGTTTAGTGTAAAATGTGGACAAAATGTACAGGGGGGCATTTCCTAAATGTAATTGAAAATCGGTCTGTAATTTATGTTAAAGGGGAAGACTAGAAATAGGGTTACCTGTATGAGATATTAAGGCACGGAGAGAATGAGGTGAAGAAAACTGAAGCACTGGAGGGCCCTGACTGGTGTGTCTCAGTGGGCTGGGTGTCATCCTGCAAACCAAAAGGTCGAACGCTTGAATCCCAATCAGGGCACATGCCTGTGTTTTGGGCCAGGTCCCCAGCTAGGGATGTGCGAGAGGCAACTTATCAATGTTTCTCTCCCTCACTTTCCCTCTCTATAAAAATAATTTTTTCAAAAAACCTTTTTTATAAAAAAGCTAACAGGAGAAAGGTGAGTCAGGAAAAATGATTTAGCAAGAAGGAATCGGAACTAGGAAAAAGTACCAAAGAAGGAGAAAGTTTCAAAATGTAGAGGATAGTTAACTACGCCAAATGCCAGGGCAAAAACAGTGCTAAGTGATATCCAAAAATAGGCCAATTAACTTGGCCATTGGGGTACCCCTTCCAACAGAACATTTCAGTCGAATAGTGCAGAATAGTCAGATTGCCAAGGTAATGGAGGAGGAATAATGGCAATCTAATAACAATAACAGTACCTAGCATTGTGGTGATTACTACATAATTTGTATGGGCTTAGCATACACTATCTTATTTACCACAGCTACCCTGTGAGATAGGTCAGAATAACCATATTTCCTAGTGTCAGAAAAATTATCTGAAACTTGGAAACAGATCAAAGAAATTACTAGTTTGCTTTTTTTCTTTTACCAGTGCAACACTAGACTTGACATTTATTGTGAGTGCAATTTACAAGTCTGAAAGGCAAAGGTTAATTTAAAATTTTTTTTCCAGCAGGGATGCAAATAATTTGTCTGATAGAACAGGAAATGTCTGTTGGACATTAAGCCATTTGGTATCTAAACAAGTAGTTTTCTTATAAAAATTCTTAAATTGTTGATTATTCCTAACTTTTCAAACATTCTTTCTCTGGTTTTAAAACCTTATACTTACACCTCATTGCAGTTTTCTGTAGAGAGTGGCAATCAAGGACCAGAGAGGTGCGGTGCCCCCTCCTTCAGGACATGAGAGGTACATGTGCATATTTGCATTCCTAACCCAGAAGTACTCAGGGGAAAAAACTACCTTGGCTAAGAAACTTTTCTCTCCTCTGACTCACTACTTTTTCACTCCTCGTCCTAACCCTTCTCCCTTCCCTCAGCACCTTGAGTTCACAAAAAATGCAAGAGCCTGTTTTCATAAACTAAGATATGTGCTGCCTTGTGCTGCATCCATCAGAACCTCTTACCAGGTGTAATTCTGTGGGGGAAAGTGAAATTCTGGGGAACTAGTGCCTCTCTCTATCTCTCTCACTTTTTTTTTCCTCATGCCTGCAATGACCTAGTAAGTGAGTTAAGACTTACTACTTTCAGGTTGAGTCATTATTCTCATTGACCACCTCCACACCTGGCAGCTCATCATGTGCAAAGCACAGTATTGGCAACTTGATTTAACCAGAAATTCTTATAATTATGGATCCTGGGAAAAGGATACTGTGTGAGGAAAATAGCTTTAAAAATTACAAGAGCTAATATTTATTGAGTGATTACTTTTTGCCATTGTAGAGGAGGAAAAAATAATTTCCCTCTATCCTTCTAGGTTCCTGTCTGAGCACCCCTTAACAAAAGACAGATTAACAGGAAAAAAAAAAAAAACCAGAAGCTTTTTTGTATGCATGGGAGAGACCCAGGAAAACTGAGTAATTCCCTGAAATGGTCCCCAGCTAAAAACAAAAGATGTTGAGAGGCCATGGGAGAGGGGGAACCAATAGGGATAACCAAGAAAAATCCAGTTCACAAAGGAGTCATTCCTCTCCTGTGCAACAGAGACAGAGGCACTCTTACAAATGCAGATTTTCCTTATAAATGTAAATTCTCTTTCAAAAGGATAACTTCTGCTCACTTTTCAGATCTTTGCCTGTGTGGGCTGTGGGCACTGTTTCTTAAAAATAACTAGCTTGAAATAGTCAATAAGCCAAAGAGGCATATGTTCGGGTGGTATATCTTGCTCCCCTTCATCAGGAATGCTGCATTCTATTTTAAAGGGTTATTTATTATTTATTTAATAATTACAGCAGCCCAGATAGGCAGGTGTTATTGTTCTTACTAACTTTACAAACCAGTAACCTGGGGTTTTGGTTGGTTAAGTATTTGTCCACCTCACACAGCTAGGACTGCTGGGAAGAGACAGGATTTGAGTGCAAGTGGCCAATTCCTTGAGCCTACACCTTTAACCAAGAGATTCAATGATTGCCTACACATATTCACTACCAAGGCAGAGTGGACTAAGAGGGATTGATGGCAATACCACCAGCAAGACTGATGATAATAATCTGAACAGAAGCAAAAAAGGAATAAATGTGGGAAGAAACAGGAGCAACACACAAATCCAATGTCCCCTTTCTTATGTTACCAACATATTGCCATGTAAACATGGAATGTTTCCACCTTTACATGGGCTTGGTTGTGAGAGTAAGGAAGTGGTGGATTAAAAAAGAAGGGAAGACTCGGGATCGAGAGAGAAAAATTTATTTTTGACTGAGTCCAGCACATACATATGTATTCTGGTACTGGAAAAGAAGTGAGTTGCAGGGGGAGAAACTGAAGCTGCCAGAGAGAGAGAGAAACAGAAGGCGTTATGTAGAAGGAAGGAGAGGTGGGGCCAATGCACAGGAGAAGAGGTAAGTACTGTAAAAGAAGGTTACCTTTATTCTCTAAATTGGGAGGAAAGAAAGGGTGATGAGCAAAAAATGCAGAACTAGCAAGATGCAGCAGGGGTGACATGGTGACATGTAGCAAAGGGTGAAGGGATGAGGGAGCCTCACTCGATGACCTCAATCTGCTCAGAAAAATGAGAGACAAGGTCATGTGCTGAGGATGAAAGATTTGAGACTGATTGGAAGGGACAGGACTGGAGCAGCCACTCGGGTGATGCATTAGGGAGTGAACGTGACATAAATGAAAGGACTGTTTAGTAGCAGAGAGAGTAGCAGGCTGTGAGTGGGACCAACAAAGCAGTTTGAGATTGAAATGTATAAAGGGGGTTTGTTGGAACCCAGGATTGGGAGATCCTGAAAGTGATCCCCAGAGAGGGAAGCGAGCCTCAGATTTGAGGGTACAGAGAAAGAAGCACCCCTGGAATGCTTGGGCAGAGCATTCAGACAGGTGGAAGCAACGGTAGTGTGGGTGTCCCCGCTGTATGTCCCATGGCATCCTGTACTTCCACAGTCACAGCTATTCTCACAAAGGGTTGTAACTGCTGATTTTGTTACATGTCCCCAGCTCAACTGTAAGCAAGCCAAGGGCAGGGGTTGTGACTCCCTTACTCATCCTTCAATGTGTACCATGTACCCAGCACCTGCTCAAATGTAGTCAATAATTACCTGCTCAGACTTTGCCTGACCACCCTGCATGCCTTCTGGAATTTCTGCTGCTCGGGTTCTGGCTGTGTCTTCTCCCCCGAGTTATTTCCCTACTGGAAGCTCTGATTCTCATGATTTGTATATGTCCTGCCTTTAACCTGCCTAGGTGGCTTTGTCTAGTACATTTGTCCTTACTTTTCAGACTGATTACCTAATTCTAGAATCATTCTTCTCTGTTGGGTACTAGTTCCTGGATACTGCTATCTCAGCTCATTGCTTCCTTTCGCTGCATGTGCTGCAACTCTGATGCCTAGCACTGACTCTGATGCAGTAATATCGACACACCATGAGAAGATAACTCCAACGGAAGGTGTGGACAGCACCCAGAGACAGAGTTAATCAGGTCAGAGCTAGATTCAGGAGAGAGGTTCTCTCATCTCGCATTGGTAAAGAGAACAGAAACCGAAGTCAGATACAGGTCAAAAGCTGAGAGCCAGAAGTCAGGGAGAGAACAAAGAGAAAGTGGAGTTGAAGGAGATGAGAGGGCAATAAGTTACCAAGAATAAATGTGGTCTTGTGGGTCAGAGGACACAAGGACAATGACCCATGTATCTCAAACAGATCAGCTCTGACACCTGGGGCTTTTGGGGGACAACAAAATGAGCCTGGCACTTGAAAAAGTTCTAGTTATGCCTATGAGTATGGCACATGGTAACCGTTACTAGAGGACCTATGGGGTCAGAGCTGTTCTAACATTCAGAGTTGAAGGCATGAGTCCACGCATTCAAGAGATTTTTGTTGGACATCCACTGTGTGCAACTCAGGAGTACCCAGAATGATGAACAAGGTATAGTCACTGCTTTCAAGATGTTTACAATCTGGGAAGTGAGGCATAGGAATGTATCTTGGAGAAAGGTATTCTCAGATGGTAATAGAGAACAAAGGAGAAACTTCCCTCCCCTGAAGGGGTCACTGGGGACTTCTAGAAAAGGTGTCCCTACAGCAAGTCCTAAAAGATGATAGGAGTTCACTGTGTAAGAAAAAAAGTATGTTTCCAAATTTGTGTATGTCACTGTGAAATAACATGTTGCACGTGGCAAACCAGGGCCATTTTAGCACGCAGGGCACATAAAAGAGGTATCAGAACAACAGGCGGAGAAATTTTAAACAGTAAGCTGGAATTCGATGATTAGGGTCCTGGCCATGATAAGACATTCAGAATTTTATGAATGTAAAATTCTGTGAGAAGAAAGGTTCCATAAAAATATACGGGAACAGGAAAATTTCAGCCAAGGGAATAAAGAATTCATGGGAAACCATATGCTTTTGCAGATATTAATAGGGTGAAATGCAGAAATGTAAGCTTCCTGTGGTATTTTTTAAAACTTAGTCAATTTGTAGAATTTAAACAAGTGCTCTAGAGAAGAAGGATCTTTAGTTTCATGGAGGCTCTTTAGCAATGAAATATTATAGAATTGCAGGTAGTGAGCTTCCTATTGAAATGGGGTACAAAGCAAAAGGGACTCTGCTATACAGTATGTTGTCCCGTGGCCTTTGGTTGGGATAAGTGGACAATACGGCAGTTAAGATACTTCTCATAACAATGGCAAGCTGATGGCTACCGAATAGCTGTGCTACTGCCCCAGGGCAAAGGATGTGCACAAGACTTTCAGAAACTGTGGTGAATCATGACATAGCCGGGCTTGTACAATGCCTACATGAGAAGCAGAGAGGCTGTTCCCCCTGCATCATTAAATTACTCTTGCCCTCATTGGAGGTGGAAGCCATGAGAATATAAAGAATTCAGGAAACACAAATGTAGTTCACTGTGGGAGGAGCTGCATAGGAGGTCATGGAGGAAGCTCCAGGTCAGGATTTAAACTAAGGGTTGGCCCGCACTGTTGTGGCTCGGTGGATTGAGTGCCAGCCTGTGAACTAGGGGGTCACAGGTTTGACTCCCGGTCCAGGCATATGCCTGGGGTGTGGGCCAGGTCCCAGTAGTGGGTGTGTGAAAGGCAACTGATCAATGTGTCTCTCACATATTGATGTTTATCTCCCTCTCTTTCTCCCTCTCTTCCCCCTCCCCAAAAGTAAATAAATAGAATCTTTTTTTTTTTAATTTAAAAAATAAACTAAGGGTTGGCAGAGAGAGAAGAAGCTGGTGCACCCTGAGGATGGAGAGAATAGGTAGCAGCCCCACTGGTCTGTAGTGAAGAGGGCAGCCTTGTGAGAGAGATTTCGCCTTGCTGGCGGCAGTGAGATAGGAGCCACAAGGGCAGAGTGAGTGTAGAGGAGAGACAGCCTTGCTGTAACAGCTGAGCTCTTTATAGTCAGGGTTCAACCCTGCAGCCTGGCATCACAGGGACGAGAACAGCGTGCTGCTGCCCTGATCAGGCCCACTCTAGCTGACTCAGAAACGATCAAGGACCCTGCCTCGCAAACCGCTGACTCTTGGGGCTCGGGATACATGGAGAGGCCATTCTCTTGGGACTTGTGCCTTTCCTGGACTTCATCATGATCCAGTGCAACATGGCATGTGCTTTCCTGGACTATTAAATGGAGGCTGAGGACAACATACCCCAGATCCTGAAGGAGAGAGCAACTGCAAGAGGATAGAGACCTGCTGTGCAGCTGGCTTAAGATAAGGAGATGGGGAACTATTGGACTTGGTTTTGGCTTATAACCTGGTGGGGAGAAACAGGAGAGCTGGGTCTTGGAAAAGAACTGGGCTCCAAGCATAAGTGCTGTCAGTGCCCCGAGGTTGGAATCTTGTAAAGAAAAACCTGCTTCCCTCAACTCTGATTGTTGGGTCATGCACCACGGTGCCACAGGGACAGGCCCCTGTTTGCTCAGTCACACTGTCATAATAGGTATTCAAGTAGAAGCTGCAGTTTTTAAATGTAAAAGACACAGTACGAAAAGGTAAAATGGGAAATAAAAAAGACAACCAATCATACCCGCTCCCACTCAGATTATAAGATTTTGTATTCCTTCTGTACTTTGGAGTGCCGTGATGTTATATGCTGCACAGATATTGAGCAGTTGATTGTCTATAGCAAAATACAAAATTAACTCTGACATAAGCCTTTAACAAGCAATTTCTAGGCCTCAGTGACTCTGGAAATACATTTTAACCAAATTCTATCATCTAAAGAATTCTCAGACTTTAGAGTCTGAGATTTCAAGCTAAAAGTATGAAAAGGGAAATCTCCTAAATTACAGTAAGTCCTCACTTAACCTAGGAATAGGTTCTTAGAAACTGTGGCTTTAAGTGAAATGACATTTAACAAAACCAATTTTATCCCAGGCTAATTGATATAAACAAGAATTAAGTTCCTACAGCATATTTCTGGTCACAAAAACATCACCTAACATCTAAATAAAGACCCAAACACTTCTAATATTAAACATTGAAATAAACATGAGCTATACATGCATTAAGGAAAAGATGAGATTGATGGTATGGCTCAGTGGATTGAGTGCCAGCCTGCAAACTAAAGGGCTGCAGGTTTGATTCCCAATCAAGACACATAACTGGGCTGGAATCCAGGTCCCCCTGTTGGGCACATGTGAAAGGCAACCACACATCAATGTTTCTCTCCCTCTCTTTCTCCCTCCCTTTCCCTCTCTCTGAAAATAAATTTTTTAAAAATCTTTTAAAACAAAAAAAGAAAGAGATGAATAAAAACAAGTAAAATAATTCTTCCCAAACCTCTTATTCTAATGCAGGGTCGCAGGTGCCTGGAGCCTCTCCTTCCAGCTCAGGGCGTAAGGTGAGGACCCACCCCGGACAGAATGCCCTTCCATTGCAGGGTGCATCACACGCCGGCCTCACTCAGACTGGGACAGTGTGGACACACGAATCCACCTCACATGCACACGTTTGGAATGTGGGAGAAAACCGTGGTAACTGGAGAAAACCCTCACAGACATGGGGGAAACATGCAAACTTCACACAGACCATGGTCTCAGCTGGGAAGCATTTTTTTTTTCCTCGACAACATTATAACAAAACTATATTATCTAGGGACCTGCTGTATAGATTACATAGTTTAGCATCCTTCAAGGTCCACTTCAGAATGTTGAGGATATGTTAGACTATACCACATGAAGATAAAAAGTCAGTTGTATTCAAGTACTTTAAAGCTGCTTCTCACAGCTGGGGTTTCTTACATGGCTGTGTTCTTTAACCACAAAATTGTTCCTATATTCCTCTTAGTCTAATTAATCTTACTTAAATCATTTTCCATGGAGACTGAGGTCAAAAGTTATGTCAACCTTATCATATTTTGTCCCAAATGTGTCATCCATGTCTTGTACACACCTGGAGGTTGTTCCTTTTTATTAGTGAGTGATATTCGATTCTATAACATACCACAATTTATCTATTCTCCTGAAGATGGAAATCTGGATAATTCCAATTTGGATCTATTGTGGTGGTAGAGTTGTTATGAGAATATACATCTAAGTACATGTAAGGACATATATCTTCACTTTTCTTGGGTAAATAAGAGAGATGGCTGAGCTATATGGTACATGTATATTTATTATAATAAGAAACTTTTTAAAGTGGCTTACTATTTTAAATTCTCAAAAACAATGTTGTAAAGTTTCAGATGCTCCACATTCTCACCAAAATCTTGGTCCTTCCATTGTTTTTGCCATTCTGGTGTTGTACCACATTGTATCTCACTGTGGTTTCAAGTTGCAATTTCCTTCGGACTAATGATGTTGAGCATCTTTCTGTATGTTGACTGGTCGTTTGTATACTTTCTTTTGCTAGCTGTCTGTTCAAATCTTAAACCCACTTTAATTGGGTTGTTTTAGTTATATTACTCCATTGTAAGTGTTCTCTTGTGCTCCAGATACAATTTTCAGAAAGAAAGAAAAGGTGGGAGGGATGGAGGAAGGAAGGGACAGAGAGAGACACAGGAAGGAAGGAAGGAAGGAAGGAAGGAAGGAAGGAAGGAAGGAAGGAAGGAAGGAAGGAAGGAAGGAAGGAAGTTTTTTTCAAGTCAGTGGATTGCCTTTATCTTCTTGATGGTTATTATTAGATGAGCAGATGTTTTTAATTTAGATGCAGTCCTGTTTATCATTATTTCTTTTAGAATTTTTGTTTTTATGGTATCTTTGCCTACCATAGGTCAGAAAGGCTTTCTCCTATGTTTTCTTCCAGAAGATTTTTAATTTTTCCTTCTACATTTAGGTCTGTGCCCTATTCAGGTTTATTATTTGTGCGGTGCATGAGACTAGGGCTCATATTCATTTTTTAATTTATGCATCCAATTGTTCTGACACTATTTTTATAAGACTATCCTATCCTCATTTAACTGCCTTGTTACCTTTGATGAAAACCAACTGACAATATGTGTGGACCTATGACAGAAGTCTCTGTTCTGCTCTGCTAACCTACATGTCTACTCACATGCCAATACCACACTATCTTCACTCCTGCAAGTTTGTAAGTACTGAACCAGGTAATGTAGGACCTCTAACTCTGCTCTGCTTTCATAAAATTGCTTTTGGTGTGGTCTCAATTTTCACTCTAGTAACCAATGCATTTTGTGTTACATTAAGCTCATACGCATTAGCCTTTACTTTGACATTGGCACAAGATTAAATCAATGGATATGAAGGTGCACAGGCAGGAACACAGCATCCTCTTTGGATTCTGAATAATTATCCCTTTAAATTTACTTTTTAAAATATAGTAACTCCTACAGTAGCTTAACTTTATGCTTTGTGTGTTACGGTGCATATCATTGTCCTAAGTATTGAACTACTATCACATAAGACTCTGCTCCTATTCATTCACAACGAATCCTAATTGTTTTGCCTGCCCTGTAATCTTTTCTCAAAATTCAATCTCCTCAATACTCAAACATTTGAATTTCTTTAAACCCACCAGACCTGCTGTCAATGCTGATTTTCGTCATCTTAAAGACAGCATCTAAGGTTTAAACTTGCCAGAGCTCAGATGCAGAATAATCACCTTTATGACATGTACAAACGCCACTGCACATTTTGATGACAGTCTCACTGTGTCAGGGCAAATCTAATTTCTGGTCTGCTCTCAAGAGAAGTTTTCTTCTGCTTCATGGTTCATAACTTATGTAAACTATTGTTAATTCTTCCTTCCATGCAATTATTTTATGATAGTTTCTTAAATCATTATGGTGATTTACATCCACCTGTATTTATTTTTAAAATAAAGGTCAAAAGAGCAAAAGGATACCCTACTTTGAATTTGGATGCCCTGTTCGATGGGTAGCCATACTCAATTATTTCCAAGGGATGAGATGAGCCAGAGAAATTGCAAACTAAGAGCAGCGAGAAAAGAGGAAGAGGAGATCTGTGCTCCAGACCTAACAAGAAAGGGATGAAGAAAAAAGGAGTAGGCATTCAGAGACACAAGAAGTGTCTCATCTGTATATTTTGATATAGCCTTTCCCACAGCCCTTTCTCAGCAGCTACCATGCTATTGTCATAACCTAGATTTGAAAGCTTACGTCCTAACTCCATCCAGCCCCAGTGCAACTATACAGATCACCACTTCATTGCATCCTGCAATACCACCAGCCCTTACTGTAATTTCTGTAGAAATATAGAGGGGAGTAGAAAATATGTGCTTTTTTTCCTTAATGCTAAAGGAAATACACAATACAGCAATCCCACAGCCTACTAAAGTCCTCTGCCACAAACCACTAGGACCTGAATGTGCACTAATTAAACATTGATTGAGGCACAGACTGTGCAAGACATTGTAATAAATGCTGAAAGTGCCACAGATAAATGTAAGTAGCCACACTGTGAACTGACAAACTAGACGAGGGTAAATCAAGCTCATTTCTGATTATTAGCCTCTACTAATAATCAGAATCATCACTAACACAACTATCTAAATTCTTGACAAACTCTAGATTTTAGAATCAAAAGAGTCCCTGAAATCATCTAATTAAATTTTTATAGATGTAAAAATTGGGAATGAGAGAGTAATTAGGTGGCTTGTAGAAGGTCACATTACAAATCTAGTCTAAAAAGGAATTAAATGCCAGTTTTCTGTTGTTGTCTTACCAAACTACTCTATACCAAAAATATTCTATACCCTCACCTTTCTCAGATCTTTTTGGAGACATTGTCTCAAGCTTGGAAGAAGCATATCTAGAGTGTGAAGGAGAACGTCACTTTTCATTCAATAAGAAACATGAAATTGGGTGCACTTTCTGAGAGCTGATATAGAATGCGGCTTCAATAATGTCAAGTGTAATGGAATCAGTAATTTTGAGATTTATATATACACCTTAATGTCATCTAAAATTAAAAAGAGAAATTTCTCAAGCTAGAGTGAAGAACTCAAGTAATTATCTTCAACTATTAAAATAAAAACCTGCTCCACATATTTAGAAAAACAAACTTGTTGAAAGAACCAATCAAAAAAGGATTAATAGTAATCCAAGGAACATGTCATTAATTACATGACACAGGATTTTCAATGCACTTTCCCCAAGTTCCATCCAGAAACTTCTAGACGTGAGTAATCTATTCCAGTCTCCTGTACTCTGACAAAATGGTAAATTGTATGGGGATCTCTGCTGTGTACCAGCAGATTCTTTGGAAAAATTATTGCTGTAGTTCCAGGGATAGTTGCTAATAATATACTCAGATGGCCTATGTGTACCTCTCTGTTCTATCTTAAATAATAGAGAAAAATTAAGTACCTTCCTCCAGCACTTACTCTGCCAGACTGTCCCAGTTGATAGAGAAATTTTTCCTCATTATCATCACAGTAAATGCTCTGACATGCCCAACAACACCCACCATGAATGCAAAACAGCAGTCATTGTGATTGTGTCAGGGTCTGAAAGCCAAAGATATGGTGGCGTCCCAATCATAATAGCTCATAAAGCTGATAGCTAAATACACTTTTTGACAAAGGAAAGACATGAAGCCACACATACATTAGAATTTTGGTACCTACAAATAAAAGCTGCTGGTCTTTTCATTAACCACTTATTGTTATTAAAGGACAAAATCAATAACAAATGTAGTCAGCCAACTGAAAGTCAAGTTGATGTAATTTCATGTAGGGTTTCATTTTCATAGCTTTTTGTCCCTCCCCTTCAAATTCTAATAAAAGAATATGATCTGCCCAAATGCAAGTTAAATATAAAGACTGAGACCATTATAGACTTTGAGAGACACTGAATGAATTCACCTTTTTGTAGCTATAAATTGTCAGACTAAAAATACTATTTTCTTGAAACCACAAGGCAGTTCCTAGGGCAGCAGATTATTGACATGCCTCCAAGCTGGCAGCGTGCAGGCTTCTTTTTTAAACAGCTTTGGGGCACTTATCTTAGTGTTAAGACTATTTGCAATCTGGCTTTATGTCTATTCGAAACCACTGACATAAAAGCAGTCATCGTCCTCTTGATTACTTGTATTGTTACTGACAGTCTCCAAAGATACCCAAAGAAAAGTAAAATTGGTCAGTCAATTATCAGTCATCTGGTAATAATTTCAGTTCAGGTGAGCATTCTGTGAGCAGATCACAGTTTTATTTATAAAGGATAGCAAATTTTCTGCCAGTATTCCTATGTTAAAGAGACTTGCATATCCATTGTCCATTTTTAAGCTAAGCTATAAATTACAAGTGCTCAAGACTATTCATACCAACAAGAAGTCATCTTAGTGTAAATTACGTTTTTTAAAAAGAACACATTCACATGTGCATTTGAATTACAAGACAGCACAATGTTATAAAGAGAAGCATTAGTGTTCCCTCAATTTCCATGCCAACTATCCACTCCTCAGAGGTCAATGCTTTTAACCATCTGTCTTTAGCTCTGGTTACTTCCAAACCACTAAATAATATGCTTATGTCTTTGTTTCTTTCTTTATTTGTTTTTATCAAACTATATTTATGCCCCACTATAAAATAGGAGAATTTATTTCTTTATGGTATCTCTTCTTTCATCCTTCCATTTCTTCTGTGGGTTGCCTTAGTGAAGTTGAATAATATACATTAAATTCTGTATATTTTGCTATGAACTTTAAACCACCACTCAGATGTTCACTTTGTAATGTCTTTATTCTTTTTTGCCTGTTTTCTCAATTTTGATCTCCCAATTTCTGCTGTTTTCTCTATTTTTACATTAACATTAATGGCATAGACATTTTATTTTGTGAACATAATTACATTATCTATGTTTTCACTAAAGGTTAATTGCAAAGTTGAAAATGAATAAACAGAGGTTACACGGACATGTCTATATAATGATTGATCCCTATAAGAAAGATAAGGTGGATTCTGGGAAGCTATAGCATAACTGGCTTTATTTCCTCAATGGGCCTCTTGGCTGAAGGACTAAGCCAACTGGGCTAATGGGAGGCAGTTGTTGCCCAGGAGGCTAAATTTAAGTTGCAATGATAATGAATTTAAGGTGATAGCCTGCCCCCTACCAACCCAGGTGTCAAAATGAGAAGCACTTTGCTTTTCAATGCCAACATCCACACTAAGGTTCATATTTAATTTCTTCAGAACACTGGTTCTTGACATGTGGTCCCCAGACCACCACCAACAGCCACACCTGCAACTTGCTAGAATTGTAAATTCTTGTTTTGTCCACCCCAGAATAACAAAATCAGAAACTCTGAGGGTGAGGATCAGCAATCTGTGTTTAAACAAGCTTCCAGGTGAGTATGAGGCAAACTAAGGTTTGAGAACCACTGTTTTAGAGAAGGTTCTGGAGTTCTAAATTGAAGTAAATGCCAAGTGACATGCAGAAATAGGGTAAAATGAGTAAGGATGAATTAGAACAGTTGATTTAGACCTTTAATCATCCCTGCTCCCTTTTTTGAGCCCCACATTTAACTACTACCTTCTGGACCAGATTACCCAAAGCTTGGATCTTCTATGGGATTTCTCACAATGACGTGCTGGTAAATACTTAACAACCAGCTAAGAAAAAGAGAGGGGGAAATTGCCCTGATTTGTTCTCCTAGCATGCCCCATTTCAAGCTACCAAAATGACATCTCTGAAGTCACGGTTGAGAAAAAATGAGCCCAACCCCAGGTCGGTGAGACCTGGCTCCACCACACCACTGGTTCTCCAGGAAAACTGATTCTCATGCACCAGCCTCCTGCACGTTTTCAGCTCTGTTTTATCCACTAACATGTCTTAATTAGCTTTTTGTCTTCCAGAAACTTTGTTGACATCACTTTCAACTATGGACCCTTTACTGCCAAAGGTTATATAAGCTCTTATACTTCTCTACTCCCATTCCCCTGGGGTTTTAAAGGCTTCGTTTAGTCTACCACCTTAAAGCAGAAACCTAAACACATATTAATATCCACAGTTTATGACACATTTCACTAGGAAAAGAAGACAAAGTAGCCACTCACAACTGTGTTGTTTAGGTTACTGTTTTTTATTAATAAATAGGCAGTAATGCCTATGAAAATGATATACTTGAAATTTGAATAGTCCTCTACAGATGAATCACTCATCTGTTCATTCAACATGTATTCACTGAGTCCCCTCTATATTCCAGGAATTATTATAAGTTTTAGAAATGTAAAATTTAACAAAAGAGACTAAAATTATAGTGCACCCTAAGATTTTCCTCCTGGGGACATTGGGATAACATAAACATGAGGTCCAGCCTGGAACAAGAAAATCATCCTGGGCAGCTAAAAGGTGTGAAGTAGCATGGAAAGGGATTAACCCAACATTACTTCCTCTCTGATAAACTGTGTTGAGGAGCTATAGATGGGACTAGCTATAGCCATACAAATCAGGCATTTTGTGAAATAAGTATAAAGTATGCAATGGATATATGAGGACTGTTGGGCAGAAGTCCAGCTATTGTTAATATGAGGAGAATAGTTTGCATAACATCAATGTAACCTGGCAGCCAAGGAGAATAGATTGGAATGTGCATGTGTGAACAATGATAACTTCAGTATACTAGTCAGTGGAAGTGGTAGAGGCCATTGAGTAAGCGTGTGTACTATGTGGCCATCACATTCAAAATGACTGAGTGAGTAAATTAATGAATCTGCATCAAATTTTGCATTTGGCTTGAACATTCCTCCACAGAAACTATTTAAATGATTCAGAAGGCTTTCAGGGACAATGTAATGACTGCAGTGCAAATAAAAGTGTGGCACAAATGCTTCAAAGATGGCCAAGAATCTGTTAAAAGTGATCACATTATGGAAGACCTGCAACAAGCAGAACATTTGAGAATGTTGAATGTATACAGGCTGCAATCAACAAAGGTTGGTGACTAACGGTGAAAGAATTAGAAGCTGATATGGGGATTCCAAAAACTATATCT
The DNA here is from genome assembly GCA_004027475.1 of Anoura caudifer. NCBI lineage: Eukaryota > Metazoa > Chordata > Mammalia > Chiroptera > Phyllostomidae > Anoura > Anoura caudifer. The sequence continues at coordinate 144,505 of PVKU01003219.1, forward strand.
GAGATTTTGATGCAGGATCTTGGCATGAAACTAGTCATGGCAAAATTCGTTCCGCAGCATCTACTACCAGAGCAGAAGGATCATCATGCTGCAGTTGCTAATGACTTGATTCAAACCACTATCGATGAACCAGACTTCCTCTAGAAAGTCATGACTGGAATCATGGGTTAAAGGATATGATCCAGAAATGAAGGCCCAATCATCCCATTGGAAGTTACTCTAGACCTAAAAAAGTTGTGACAAAGTTGCGGCAAGATCGAGACCATGTTAATGGTGCTTTTTGATTGGGAAGGTATTGTCCATCACAGGAACACCCCTAGGCCAAACAATTAATAAGGAATACTACCTCATTGTTCTGTATCAGTTAAGATGCAATACAATAGAAACAGCCACAGCTATGGGCAACTGGTGAATAGCAGCTTTATCACAAAAATGCGCCCACTCATGCATCACATTTCATGCACAGTTTTTTGGCAAAACATCAAATCATCCAGGTGACTCAGACCCCCTAAAGCCAAGATTTGGCATCCTGTGACTTCTGGCTTTTCCCAAAACTAAGACCACTTTTGAAAGAGAAAAGATTTCAGACTATCAGTGAGATTCGGGAAAATACAACAGGGCAACTGATGGTGATTAGGAGAACTGTATGAGGTGCCAAGGTGTCTACATTGAAGGGAACTGAGGTGTCATTGTCCCATGTACAATGTTTCTTGTATCTTGTATCTTCTTCAATAAATGTCTCTATTTTTCATTGTGTCTGGCTGGATACTTTCTGGACAGGCCTCATATATTACATTTGATTTCTAGGAAGATTCAGCCCTCAATCATGATACACATATCTTTGACATACTAGATAGAGTCACTATTTAATTACCCAGAAAAGAGTGGAACAGAATCTTGTAAAAGGATGAAACAGAGATATGGCCGTGTTACACAGTTGTGAGCTGAGTGCCATTGTGATCTTCCTGGATCTCAGGTGCTCACTGCTGCATTAGCTTGCTCACTCTCATCCTACAAAGCCCAAGCCAGCTACACCCCCTACTTCTTTTAGTGCTGTTTTTGTGTTGTCTTGCTTTGTTCTACCAGCACCTATACAACAGTGTACACTACATCATGGAAGTTGAGCTTCTCAGCCAGACAGAGGGGAGTTCCCACCAATGAATGGGCCAATAACAGTCAGGAACCAAATTCAACAGGAGAGCCCACATAACCCACACAGGAACATTCCTAGAGCATACAGATCAGGATATCAAGGAGTCTGTACCACTGGGGCCCACAAGACTCCAAACACACAAGGCCATTCCACAAGACAGAGCGTCAAAGAAAATCAATCTAATACATAGAAACAAACACAAAGAAACAAGTAAAATGGGGAGACAATGAAACAACCACCAAACAAAAGAAAAGGAGGAATCTCCAGAAAAAGAGCTAAGTGAAATTGAGGCAAACAATTTATCAGAAATAGAGTTCAAATTAATGGTTATAAGGAAGATCAAAGAATTTAGTGAGAACAACAAGGAACTTAGTGGGACCTACATTGGCATGAAAAGGAATGTATAAACCTTAAATAAGAACCAGATGGAAATGAAGAATGCAATATATGAAATGAAGAACACACTAGAAGGAATTAAAGCAGGGCAGACAAAACAGAGGATGAATTAGTGAGCTGGAAGACAAGGAAAAATAACAACTATTCAAAGCAACAAAAGGAAAAAATATTCAAAAAGAATGAGGATAGTTTAAGGGAGCTTTGGAACAACATGAAATATAACTTTATTTGCATCATAGGGATACCAGAAGAAGAAAAAGAGCAAGAGATGGAAAACCTAATGAAAAAATGATGACAAAATACTTCCCTGACTTGGTGAGGGAAAATGTCATACAAGTCCAGAATGCACAGAGGGTTCCAATCAAGATGAACCCAAAGAAGATCACTCAAAAACACATTACAACCAAAATGGCAAAATATAAAGACAAAGAAAGTATCTTAAAGGTAGCAAAGGAGAAACAACTAATAACATACAAGGGAGCTCCAATAAGGCTACAAGCTGATTTCTCAATAGAAACACTACAAGCCAGAAGGGACTACATGAAATATTCCAATTAATGAAAAGCAATGACCTGCAACCAAGACTACTCTATCCAGCAAGGCTCTCATTTAAAATGGAAGGTGACATAAAGAGCTTCCCAAATAAATGAAGACTTAAAGAGTACACCTCCAGCAAGCCAGCACTGCAGGAGGTGCTAAAGGGACAGGAGAAAGAAGAAGAGGAAGAGGAAGAGGAAGAAGGGGGGGAGGAGGAGGAGGAGGAGGAGGAGGAAGAAGAAGAAGAAGAAGAAGAAGAAGAAGAAGAAGAAGAAGAAGAAGAAGAAGAAGAAGAAGAAGAAGAAGAAAGGAACACAGGCACAAAGGGGAAAATTGTTACACAAAATAGACCTCAAAACAGAGGCTATAACAAGAGACAAAGAAGGTCACTACAAAATGCTTAAGGGAGTAATCCAACAAGAGGGTATGACTTTCATATCATTTATGCACCCAACATAGGTGTAGCTAAATACATACAGAAATATTGGAGGACTTTAAGAAAAAGATAGACAGCAATACTTTCATTATAGGGGATTTTAACACCCCACTATCAACAATAAATAGATCTTCCAAGCAAAAAATCAATTAAAATATCAAAGAATTGTATGACACTCTAGATCAATGGATTTAATTGATATTTATAGAACATTCCATCCCAAAAAAGCAAAATAGGCATTCTTCTCAAACACATGTTGATCATTCTCAAGATAGACCACATGGTAGGACACCAAAACAGCTGCAACAAATTCAAGAAAATTGAAATCATGCCAAGCATCTTCTTGGAATACAATAGCTTGAAACTGAAGACCAACCACAAGAAAAAAAATCAAAAGTATTCAAATACATGGAGAATGAATAACATGCTATTAAATAATTAATGAGTTAATGAAATCAAGGAAGAAATGAAAAAGTATCTGGAAACAAATGAAAATGAACACACAACAACCCAAAACCTATGGGACCCAGTGAAGACAGTCCTGAGAGGGAAGTTCATAGCAATCAGGCCTACCTAAAGATAGAAAAATCTTAAATAAACAACCTAATTGTACATCTCAAGGAATTAGAGGAACAACAACAAACAAAGCCCAGAGCAAGTAGAAGGAAAGAAATAATCAAGGTCACAGCAGAACTAAATGACATAGAGACTAAAAAAAAAAATAATTCAAAAGATCAATGAATATAGGAACTGGTTCTTTTAAAACAAAAACAAAATTGACAAACCAGTAACCAAACACATCAAGAAAAAGAGAAAGGACCCAAATAAGCAAATCAGAAATGAAAGGTAAGTAAAAACTGATACTAAGGATTGTAAGAAATTACTATGAACAACTATATGCCAAGAAATTGGACAACTTGGTTGCAATGGACAAATTTCTAGAAACATACATCTTCCAAAACTGAATCAGGAAGAAGTAGAAAACTAAAATAGACCAATAACAACTAGGGAAATTGAAGTCACAATAAAAAAAGTACTGAAACACAAAAGCCCTGCCAGATGGCTTTGCAGATGAATTTTACTAAACATTCAAGTAAGAACTAACACCTCTCTTTCCCAAACTATTATAAAACAATTCAAGAAGAGGAAAGACTCCCAAACTCTTTTTATAGGGCAAGCATTATCATAATCCCAAAACCAGGTAAAAACACAACAAAGAAAGAAAATTACAGATCAATATCTCTGATGAACATAGATCCTAAAATTCTCAACAAAATACTGGCAAACATAATCTAACAACACATTAAAAAGATAATAAATCATGATCAAGTGGGATTTATTCCAGGGATGCAAGGTGGTACAACATTTGCAAATCAATAAATATGATACATCACATAAACAAAATGAAAGACAAAAATCACATGATCATATTAACAGATGCAGAAAAAGCATTTGATAAGATCCATCACCCATTTATGATAAAATCAATCAGTAAAGTGGTAGTAAAGGGAGCATTTTTCAACATAATAAAGGCTATATATGAGAAACCTACTGCAAACATCAGATTCAACGGGCAAAAGCTAAAAGTTTTTCCCTTAAGATCAGGAATAAGACAAGGGTGTCTGCGTTCACCACTCTTATTCAACATAGTACTGGAAGTTCTAGCCACAGTGATCAGACAAGAAGAAGAAATAAAAGGGATCCAAACTGGAAAGGAGGAAGCAAAATGATCATTATTTGCCCATTACATGATAATATACATAGAAAATCCTATAGACTCCACCAAAAAAACTACTGGACCTGATAAGTGAATTCAGTAAAATAGCAAGATGTAACATCAATATTCAGAAATCGATAGCATTTTTGTACACCAACAGTGAACAATCAGAAAGAGAAACTAAGAAAAAAATCCCATTTACTATTGCAGCAAAAAAAAATAAAATAAATTACCTAGCAATAAATTAACCAAGGAGGTAAAAGACCTATACTCAGAAAACTACACAGCACTGAAGAAAGAAATTGAGGAAAATACAAATAAATGCAAGCATATACCCTGCTCTTGAGCTAGAAGAATTAATATCATTAAAATTTCCATACTACCCAAAGCAATCTATAGATGCAACACAATTCCTATTAAAATTCCAAGGGCATATTTCAAAGATCTAGAATAAATATTTCAAAAATACATATGGAACCAAAAAAGACCCCAAAAGGCCACAGCAATCTTGAGAAAGAAGGACAAGGTTGGAGGGATAATAATACCTGATATCAAACTATATTACAAGGCCACTGTAATCAAAACATTCTGGTACTGGCATAAGAACAGACACATAGATCAATAGAACAGAATAGAGAGCCCAGAAATAAACTCATGTCTCTATGGTCAATTAATATTTGACAAAGGCCACACAAGCAGAAAATGGAGAAAAAATAGCCTATTCAATAAATGGTATTGGGAGAACTGGGCTGGTACATACAAAACATGAAAATAGACCACCGACTTAATACCATACACCAGAATAAAATCAAAATTGATAAAAGACTTAAATATTAGTTATGATACCGTAAAAGTCCTAGGGGCAAACAGGTGGTAAAATTTCAAATATCTACTCTGGCTGGTGTAGCTCAGTGGATTGAATGCAGGCCTGTGAACCAGAAGGTCACCAGTTCAAGTCTTGGTTGGGGCACATGCCTGGGTTACAGGCCAGGTCCCCAGTAGGAGGCACATGAGAGGCAACCACACATAGATGCTTCTCTCCCTCTCTTTCTCCTTCTCTTCCCCTCTCTCTAAAAATAAATAAAATCTTTAAAAAATTTTTTCAGATATCCCATGTAGCAATATTTTTGCTGATATGTCTCCTAGGGCAAGGAAAATAAAGGAAAAAAAATAGACAAATGGGACTACATCAAATTTAAAAGTTTCTACATGGCTAAAGAAACTGTCACCAAATTTAAAAGGGAACCAACCATATGGGAGAACATATTTAGTAATAATACATCAGACAAGGTTTTAATCTCCAAAATATATGAAGAACTCATACAACTCAACACAAGGAAGACAAACAGTCCAATTTAAAAATGGGCAAAGATTGTACCACTACAGATTGTAGTAACTGCCACCTTCTATTGAAGGATGCGGAGCTGGATCTCAGCCTTGGCTGTACATCCTGACTCAGCCCCTTCAACTCCATAGCTTTGGCAATTCACAACCTTAAGTTGAAGTTGCCTTGTCTGTAAATTAACTTGATACTATAGTATTAATACTTCAGAAACTTGCTAAAGGTACTGAAAAAATAATGCAGATAAAGGTGAGGCACAGAATGCATGATTATTAATTGCTTGATGTACATATGGATATCGTCATTCTCTACTCGACTCTACTGTATTGAAGGAAGTCTATGCTATCTTCTATCCACTCAACTTTGATATTGCTTAATTGTGATAATTTAATCTTCTTTTTCTTCCTCTCTCTCTCTTTTTTTTTTTTTACTAATGTGTTCCATGTCGGCTCTCAAAATTCTTTAATTTATAATGAGGAAAGCAGTTCCTTCTCCAGAGCCTCGCTGCTCAGTTAAGCCCCCTGTGCTGAGAACCACACATTGTAAGATATCCATCAGCAGCCTGAAGTTTCAAAAACTGGCCTTTTCTGATTTGTCTCTGCTTCAGGTAGAGCATCCATTCTCAAGAAAGGCAAATTTTGACTCTTGCATGTAAAAAATTCTTTAATCTTTTTAATTATAAAGTACAAATATACATACAATGTGAGTTATATGATAAATAAATGTTCTGCTAGAAAGCGCAAAACAAACAGTATTCAGTTTCTCTGTGATATTAAAATCTCATGGAGGGTGACTAGAAAAAAATTCTTAAAAGGCTAGCTAGTGGGAAGACAATAAAAAAAGTTTGAGAATGCCTGAATTAAAGGGAAATAGTCACAGTCCCAAACTTACAAAGAGGTAAATTGACCATAACTTAGAATTTTCATGGAAAAGGTGTCATGAGATCACAAGACTTTCTATTATCTAACCCACTCTACTCCATAATGCTTCTGCATTCTTATGTGTCCAGGCCAGGAAAGAGCATTTTCCTGCCTTTCCTGTCAGACACAAGACACTATCAAGGCAGCAGGAAGGAGCTTTCCCCCTCATAGTGGTAAGAAGTCCACAAGAATATAACTTGCAATTCAGGCCTGAACTCAGAATGGGAAAAAAGGATACACCAATGAGGAAAGGTCAGGTCAGACTATAACAATTCCAGAATCTCAGTGACTCATAACAAGCAAGACTGATTTCTGTCTCATGCCACGAGTCCCTGTGAATAGGTTGTGGCTCTGTCCTATTGTCATCTTCACTCTAGGATTCAAGAGGCTGGAGTGGCATCTTTCATGGAATATTAATGGCTATAGCAAAGGGAAAGGTACTTGGGGCTACATGCTGGCTCTTAAACATTTTCACCATATGTGACCCATGGCACTTCTATTCTTATTTCACTGTCACAGTAAATCATATGGGCAGGCCGAATATCATTAAACAGGGAAGTATAATCCTTCTCCAAGAGAGAGAGCAAGTAGGTATGCATAATCACCCAGTCTAGCACACCAAGTACACTGCCTTTTCTGTATGCATCATCTAACTTTATCACTACAACCAGGATGTGAGATGAAACAGTAGTCATTATATCCTCCTGCATTTACATAACTGAAATCAAAACAACTCAGTGTTTGGAGAATTTTCTAGTATTTAGAGTTGTCTGAAAATGGCCCTCATTCCCTTGGGTGGTACTGAATCCCCATTATTGGAAGGAATGAGACAGAAGCCAAACAACTACTTCTGCTAGTGCTGAAGGATCCTGTGGGTAGGCTGGCAAGGTAACCTTTATGATCCCTTTTATCCAAAAGACTCGATGATGCTGCAAGTCATCCAAGTTCACACAGCTATTAAGTAGCTAGTCAGTGGCAAATGTCTGTCTCCTCCAAATGAAAATGTACGGAGAAGGGAAGAAACAAAGCCCAGTGTCACTTAGTGATCTAGCACTTCGGTTCCCTTCCTTTGTTGAAAAAGTTCTATAACATATCACTTTTTAATCAGTATGCATCAAATAAATGTCTACTGTTGGTTTGGTGACTAAAATGCTATTGGTTATTACTATGCATTATCAAACTTTCCAAATACTCTGGGTTTGCTACTCTGATGTGGTTCTGAATAAAATATGAGTGTACTGACACTAGTGTGTTTCTCAGTCCCCCCAGACACAAACATTCTCTTGGGCTGCAGCATAAATAAACAAATGTTCCACTAGAGAGTACAAAACAAGTAGAACTATATGTCATTACTTAAAGGAAATGCCGTCCTTGAACAAATTGTACTGAGGTCCTGCATTTTAACAATATTTTTAGGACTTTATGGAAAACAATTAACTCACCAGTGACTCCCTTTCTGCCTCTTATTCTTTCATGCGGTTTAGGCTTTATTAGCACTAATTCTACATCACTATGATAGTAATATGATTTTTTGCCATACTGATCTGAATTTTTACTATGTGTTAAATGAAAAAGTAGGATTGGTATAAAAATAGAAGATAAACCTCATTTTAGTATTTTAAGTACTTTTACTTAAAAATAGTCCAACCATTGTTGTCTAATCATTTCCTATTATCAGAGCTAAGCAAGCATAAAAGCGCAAAGAGTGATGTATATATGCTTACTGTAAATGTGTTCAACTCACTCATTGTTCATTTCATGGTTGCAGACCAAAAATTCAATAATGTTTTGAAAAATTAAAATAATATTTTCATCTTACAGGAACAAAGAAATGTTCAACATATCAGAAACTAAAGATCCGACATCGGATCGGGAGGTTGGCTCAGCCCACCCAGGGCCTGCTCCGGCCAACTACCAGCACAGTGTTTGCAGATGAAATTCTTTTCAAGCTGGTCCTTAGCCAGTGACCCAGGAAATCATCTTCTTCAACCCCAATTTTAAGCGAGGCCAACCTTTTAAGACTGATTTAGGCTTTGGCTCTCAAGAAGTCAGGAGTCATGAGTAGCACAAAACTGAACAGGCTGTCCGGATGCGATATGCTCAATTTTTCCCTCAATAATTCTTCCAAGTTATCTTCTAATGACATGAACTTTGACCTGATTGTGCACACAGCTTGGATATGGCCAATACCAACACCTTCCAGGAAAAAAACTGCTGTCCCACCCTAAAAGTATAACCATTTAGGAAACATAAACACCTATATTTCCTCTTTACTTGGTTTGCTCTAAGGAAACTGTTCTAAACCCCAGAGGGGTGCTTTTCCTAATGTAATAACTGCTGAAGCGACCATAGCCAGCAGGGGGCACCACAGTGCTCAGTCACGGGAATCTGAAAAAATGACTCTGGTTGGAATCAATCCAGCTTCTGCAGAACCCACGGGTAATTTTTATGGCAAGGTTTAAAAGTTCACTTCATTGTATTTGACACATCCAAACTCAAATAAAAATGATACGGTGTAGACTAATAGCTCTTAAAGAATGTTTAAGATATTTTGAAAAGCTAAGGTGACTTGGAGGTGCTCTTTTCAAAACCACAGGTACATGTATAAAAAACACCTGGATAAAGCCAAAGGTGGGGAAGGATCAAGGGTGGGAGGTGGTGATGGCTGGAGTGGAGGGGAGCAGAGGGGGGAAATGGAGACAACTGTACTTGAACAACAATAAAAAATAATAATAATAGAATATTTTTAAAAGAGTAGGGGAGAAAAGTAAAGCCAATTTTACTGAAAATAATACATATTTAATGCTTTAAAAAGTATTGAACTCTCTCATCATTGAAGTTCACGTTTATATGTTTCAGATGCTTTTCAGGGTTGGCCATACATATAACCAGTTTTTCTTGCTTCCATAAGATTATATCATGTAAACACACCTTCTAAACCAGGTAGACAGCATTTCATATTCCAGAGCACTGTGGGACACAGAGCAAGGGTGTTTCATCAACATTACTTGATTTAGGTAATTTCCTTGGGATTTCTCCTTATATAATTATATTAAAATTCTATCTCAGTCTGAATAGTGGCTGTCCTAGCAGGTAGCAACTGCTCATTTTTTTAAAATAATAAGATACACATTTTTTTTGTGATTACTAGAACAAATAAAGGAAATAGAAGCAGAATAGTCTAGAGAAAAACAGGGATACTAGAATAAGCTTTCCTGAGTTTAAATCCCAGCTCTGATACCTCTCTGTTGAGCAACCTTCAGAAAATCACTTAATCTCTCCATGCCTGAACTTCTTACTGTTAAAATGTTGACTATAATAATACCTACATCATAAGGTTGTTTTGAGGCTTAATATTTATAATGCACTTAGAACAGAGCTCAGTGCCATATAAGTATTTGTTACATAGTTAACACAATAGAAAGCAAATAGATTATCAAAGTTTGTATAATTTTATACATTCTCAACTTTCATTCAAAATCTATTTAATAATTGCTATTTTCATCCCTTTTAAATCTATAAAATTTTCTGTCCCCACAGCTTTTTAACTGTGTGATCTTGGACAAGTTCTGTAACATCTATACACTTCAGTTTCTTCATCTGTTAATTGGGGATAATATAAGTAACATCATAGAATTATTGTGTATAATAAATAAAACTATACTGGTAAAATGCTTAGCAGAGTCCTTATCATAGAGTAAAAGCTTCAAACATGGTAAGTAAAATTAATACTCCAATTGAGTTCCAGATATATAATAAATGTGATATTTCACATTAGTGATGAAAAGATAGATTACCCAGTAAGTAGAATAGAGGCAACTATAATATAGGAATATAATGTTGTTATATTTTACATCATATCTTATACCAAAATAAATGCAAATGTAAAAATTTAATCTTTAACCTAGCAGGAAATGTAGGTACATACTGTTTTTGATCACTCCCAGGTGCAAGCAAAAAGACTATTTCAGGGGTCGGCAAACCTTTTTTGTAAAGGGCCACATATTTTAGATTTTGGAGCCCTTAGAGTTTTTGTTCCATCTACTCAACTCTGCTGTTGTAGCAGCAAAACATTTATAGAAAATAAGTAAATAGATATCATTGTGTTCCAGTAAAATTTTACTTATAAAAGCAGGCTGAGGGCCAGTTTTGGCTCGACAGACATAGTTCTCCAATCCCTATGTATTTCATTCCAATGTCCTAACCAAAACCTACATAATGCCCACTAAAAATCATATTGGTTTACCAAGTTTATCATATTATCTTGGGTCTAGGCCCTATAGAACCTCATGAAAAAGAAATAGATAACGTGTTCTCTAACTTTAAAAACACTGTAATCTAGTCAAAAGTTATAAATAAAGTAATACAATTTATAAAGAAATACACTGCCCTGGCTGGAGGATCAGGTACTTGGAGCATCATCAGTACATCAAAAAGTTAAGTGATACGCCACCAGGGCACATACCTAGGTTGCGGGTTTGGTCCCCAGTCGGGAGACTATGGGAGGCAGCCGATCGATGTTTCTCTCACATTGATGTTCCCGTTTCCCTCTCTCTCTCTCTGTCTCCCTACAATCCTTCCTCTCTCTCTAAAAAACAAGAAAACATATCCTCAAGTAAGGATTAAAAAAATAGAAAAGAAAATACACAGATGTGTGTTTTAAATTACATATGGCTTGTAGTCAACCCAAGTCATGTCAAAGCCTGAGGAAAATTACATGAAATTCAACTGAAAAATTTCCCAGGGGAATAGTAATTCTATCTGTGGCTCAACTTCTATAAACACCAGACCATCTTTCTTCAAAAATATGAAGGAACTTAAAGATTTCATATTCTTTCATAAAGTGAATCAATCATTTATGTAAAATGTGATACATTTTAATACACATACTCTTTGAGAATTTTATATTCTTTAGAGCCCCAAACAGGAAAGTATCCTCTCTGGGTTTTTCCTTGCCAGATATCTAAAAACAAGGCAGTTCCATAATCTAATTTGTCTGTGTTTTTCTCACCCCATAATCAGAAACTGACTCATCTTTGGTGCCTTAACAAATTGGATGGTAAATTGATTTTCTAAAATGTAAGCCTGAGTTATCCCTCAATTAAACTGTTAAATTAAATATCAACTGTGCCATCAAGGAATTCTTTCCTAGTGACAATTGAGTTTCACAAGCACTATTCTGTCTGTTTATTCTGGCATGACAAATGTAACATTTTAGGCATCAAACTTTAACAAACTGTCTGTTAACATGTAATCTAATTCATTTTGAGAACATTAATTTTTCCAGGGGGAAAAAAATTCTCCATGATGCATATGTAAAGAATGGCAGAACCATGCTGTGCTCTGATGCTTCCATTAACCATCTCAAGTTCTTTAAAACCTCCCCATTCAGTCTTACTTTGAAGGTATGACAGTACAGTCTCTGACTCCCACCAAGGGATTTATTCTTCCCCCAGAAAACAGCAGTTATTAACTTGTTTTTCTACAAGTGTGCATCACTATATTCCTGCCACACCGGGTTTCTTGAGCGCTCAGAGTCTTTCCTGAGTCTTTGCATTTGCTGTTTCCTCTGCCTGGAAAATGGTATGTTTAACCTTCTCCCCCCACAAAGGAATGGAGGGTTCCCAGGGGTCTCAACCACCCTCACTGGCAAGAGTGGTTGACAAGTGAAATGACTTGACTAGAATATTCTTCTGGTTAATGTCTTATTAATGAGTATTCTACAGGTCTTAGCTTATCTTTAGTTACTCAAAGTGCCTTTTCCAGATGACATAATCTCAAGTGGGACACACATTCCGTCAACTATTATGAGATCACCCTATACCATTTTCATTGCCGAGATCTGAAATCACCCATTTTTTGTATGTACATTCATTTACCTATTTCATGCCTCCCTACCCAAGAATGTATTGCCCATGAGAGTGGGGGTATATGTTGTCTTCTTTTTTACTGCTTCTCCAGCTCCTAGAACAGAGTCTGGTACAAGACAGGCCCTCACTAGTGGGATAATAAGAAGTAAAAGGAAAAGAGAGGAAAAGGAAGAAAAGAAAGGCAAGAGGGAGGAAGGAAAAAGAAAAACAGGAGATAGTGAGTGAGCCAGTTCAGCCTCTTCTGGAATTGCCAGAGCTACATCAATTCTCAAGAGCTCTTTCTTACCTTATCTACTCTTGTAGGGTAAAAGGCCACCGTAGGGCTTTAATGCAAGGGTGTTTCCCTTAGGGAAGTCTCTCGTACCGTGAAATGCAAGCCAGTATGTTAGGGCTACTGTTTTCTTTGCTTATGAGTTACCACTGTGTGCATGTGTGTGTTTGGATTCTATTCTACTCAACATTCATTAATTGCCTGCTGGATCCAGCCTTCTCACTTAAGCCCCATGACAGTCTCTTGATCTGTATGTTTATACATTAAACAAAATAAGACTTAAATAACCACTTTCCATTTTTTTCGGATTTTACCAAAAAAATAAATTACCAAAATATGATTTTTTCATATTTCTGGCAGCATATTTTTTCATTATGGAATTTGTTCCATTAACTTTCTTTTTCATATTTATATTAAATTAAGCAAAAAATGTGTTTTAGCAAAGAGCTCTTGTAACTTAGTTTAGCATTGACCACATTCTCCCTCAAATTTGCAACTCTTTTTAGTGTACATTGTAATTATATAGATTTATTTTTTTGATAGGCAAAAGAGGGCACAACTTGGGTATATCACATTAGTGGAAGATTTAAGTAGCACACAGAATATCTCTTGAATACAAAACCCCATGCAGCTATTAAATATGATTATGATGTGCCAATATAAGTTCTTTAATTGCAACAAATGTACCACTTTAGTGAGTAACGTTGATCATGGGGGAGGCTATACATGGGGAGGGATGGGAGAGACAGAGTATATGGAAAATCTCTGTACCTTCCTCTCAGATTTGCTGTGAAGCTACACTGCTCTAAAAAAAATTAAATCTTTAAAATATAAAAGGGTAGGTCTTTATTATAATCAAAACTACAAATAATTATGTGTGCCTGTGATACAGACAAGGATAATATAACACTGTCAGAGAAAATGGTCAAAAGTTTGATGCTTTTGATTGATAGAGATGTCTTCCTTTAGCTTTTAACCTTTAATTAATATTATCATTAATAATAAAAACAAATTACAACAAAATTATATTTCTACCTAAAAGTCAATACCTATCAAAAGTAGTTTTCAAATCAACATGAAAAATCATTTGCATTTACTGAACAAGAAACAGCTTTGACTGCCTTGAACATTGTAGGAATTTACTGTGAGGTTTTAACATGGTTTATGATCGCCAAAGTTTATGATACAATAGCAGAGTTTTAAAAAACATGCACAAAAATTACTATGCTGTCAGGTAGCACATGAAAATTTTTAATGTGAACTGCTGAACTAAAGTCATTTTATATTTCAAAAGTGAACAAGAGAAGGCTTCACATTGAGGAAAAGAGAAAAATGTCACAGGGATAAAAGCTTTCAAGTTGGTCCTTGAAAGAGGGAAATAATGTTCATGCCTAACATCGGAAATGAGAGAATTTCTAGTCCAGTGAACACAAATCTAGCTCTGATTTCCACAGAATCTTGTTGAATCATTAGCATAAGCAATTGGTTAGATTTAGTAACTCCTTCTTGACAGAAAAGCAGCCTTTCAGTCTGTGAAACTTTTTTCTGGCAAGAATACACAGGTAACAAAGCCGGCTGTTGTCATAACTAACATCAGCTTTTCTTGAAATACGTTTTCTAGAATCCTGGCTCCTGAAGACATTGCATCCAGCCCACCCACCCCCAGCACAGACTAACAGTCCTGAGATCTGCATAATGAAATCAAGCCTTCTAATGTTATTTCCCCAAAACCCTTTTAGGTTAATAGGTAATACTTATTAACATCTCAGCAGTATAACTGAATTAAGAGGCAATACAGTGTAAAAAGCATGGACTACCCTGGACTATAATTCCAGCTATCCATTTACTAGCTGTGTGACCTCAGGCAAGTTACTTAACCTCTCTATGTCTTATTCCCCTCATCTCCAAAATGATAATTAGAACTACCTCATAAACTTATTGTTGGGGACTAAATGAGGTTTTGTATGTAAATTTCTTATAGTTCCTGATACATGGTAAGCACTACTGGGTAAGGGTTATCATCAGAACAGCCTCCTCTGGATTCACTGCTGGAGGAAGAAATTGAGGTACAAGCAAATGGAAAGTGGACTTGTCATTGCTGCTATAAAAATCCAAGAAGGCTGCTTCACCCATAACTCTGGCCCTTGTGCAGAAGCTTCTGATTTCTCCTGCAGCCGAGGACCTCAGGAACAAGAGTGACATGCTCAGATGTATGACATGTTGTTTGAAATGCCACTAGTACAGGGAGTCTGGGTGAGCCCTAGGCTGCAGCCCTGTGGATTTCCAGTCTAGAGCTAAAGACAAAGCTTTAAAATAAATGTCCACCATTTCCTATCCTTTGGGCATACTCCTAGCAAGTACACTAATGGCTTTTAGAACTCGGATCCTGCCACCCTCTTGTCTGTTCTCTTCCTAAGAATTAAGTCTTGATGGCCTGCTGACAGACTTTCTCTAAAGCAGTTCCCTTTTTTGTGCTCTCTGCACATGTGAGTATATCCCCATCCCACTCTGATGGCCAAACCCAATGTCAATGGCTGTAATGAACTGCTGCCCCATTGCCATTAACATATCTGTTATACCTGTACAGCTGCTGACACCACTTTCCACCAGTGGACAAATCAAAGTCCCAGGTCCTAAATAAGACAGTATGTACCATCCCCTGCATAAATGACTAAGGGTGCCCCAGAAAACATTTCCTCAAACCTGACAAAGTTGGAAATGGTTCAGTCAAGTCAAATTGACCTGGAGTTTGGCTCTACAGCTAAGCTGGTTTGGGCATGTCCAAACAAAGTTGACTCAAAATCTTAATTAGCAGAGGATGAACCAGAGCCAAAGTTTCAGAGAACACAAAGGTTCAATGTTGGGAAGTTGACATCAACCACCAAATTCCAGCAATCATCTCAGGTATTACAGATCCCCTGAACTGCTCATCCTTCTTTAATGAGACTGTAGGGTCTTCCTATTTAAACAGCATTGTAATTGACATGTTGTAAAAACAGTGTTATCTCAGGTTGGACAATAAGCTACATCTATATTCCAGTAGTTCTCTGGTCTGCAGAACCACCTGTTTCTGCCGATCAGCCAAGAATGGGAAGCCATGAGGGTGTACTGGGATACATGTCCCTGATTCACATTTGTTTGGGTCTCAGTTACCTGCACTTAATGACATGCTCCCATCAGCAACAGTCACACGTGGATTAAACACACCCCTGTGGTCTGAATGTTTGTGTCCTCCTCACCCCCCTGCAAAATTCATGTGTTGAAGCGCTAATCCCCCATGTGATGGTATTTGGAGGTGGAGGTTTGGGGAGGTAATTAGGTTTAGAGGAGATCATAAGAAGGGGAGCCTCATGATTAGATTAGTGCCATTATAAGCAGAGCAAGAGACCAGAGACCTCTCTCTTCCTGTCATGTGAGCATACAGCCAGAAGGCAGCCATCTTCAAACCAGAAAGAGGGTCTTACCAGACGTTGAAGCTGCCTAAATCTTGATCTTAGACTCTCAGTCTCCGGAAGTATGAGAAATAAATATTTGTTATTTAAGACTATATATTTTGTTATGGCAGTCTGAGCTGACTGAGGTATGTACCTTCCCCAGGTAGACATAATTTTATGGCATGAGCATATTAAAAAATATACACATGGAATTCTGATACTTCCCATACTCTATCTCTGGGAATCACTCTTGTATACAAATGAGCCTAATAAACACTTATTCAAATGAGTTATTAGCTAAGCTGTCTGTGCATATAAAGATAATATAATTTTTTAATATGTAGCACCTTGTTCTTCTTTCTCTCTCAGTGAATACAAAATTCTTTAGCAGAGAACACTCAATGAGTTTAACATCAGTAAGTGGCAAATAGAAATGTAGCCTTTGAAAACTCCCATGTCATAATTACTTCTCCTTCCCATTTTTCTGTCACAGGACTGTGAAATGTCAATAGGTCTTTCTAGACTTCAGTCTTTTCATCTCTATAATAGGGAAAATGATATCTTGCTCTATCTCATGAAGTTATTATAGAGAGCAAATTACTTCTACAGAAACAAAAACACAAATGTGCCCAGAAAGTATAAAATAATCTATTTGAGCTGGAATTTACATTAGTTTAATTTTTATCACCATTACTATTAAGAAAGTAATACTTAATTTTGAAAGTTTATTCTTTCACTGGGTCACTGTTGACATGAATCAATTCTATTAAGGGGACCAAAGAAAACAAGAAATAGCCTGTTTTCTAAATTCTTTACGAGCAAACACTAAATTGATATGCAAATAAATATAATAAATAATATGATAAAAATGATATTTACTAATTGCTTTTGCTTTAACCTTAAAATAATCCACCATAATCTCCAACCATTGCAGGTGAATCAGTTATGTGATATACAGTATCAATCATTATATCAGTCACCCTTTAGACATGACCTAGGACTTCATGTTTTAGGCACTATGTCTATTTCCAAGATGATATTGATTATGTAGTAGTACTTTTGCCCTTGGACAAACTGTGCCTTTTATCAGAGAATGGGGGCAATTCTGTAGTTTCTTAGTTGACTGAGTGAGAGTTGACAACCCTTCAGAGACATGAAGAAAGTCAAGTTTTGAAAATCTGCATGTAAACATATCATCACCCCAAGAGACAAGAAAGATTACTGAAATGGAATGAAGTCACGGGCAATATTGCACTGAGCACTCTGACACATTTTTGTTATTGCCATTTGATGTGGCATTCTCTAAGGACATACATTATATGACACATTTCAAGACTGCAAATAATTCCTTAATCTTTAATCAAAAAAACTGAAGAAGGTTCCCCTTACTCATTGCCCTATTTCATTAAAAAAAGAAAGCCTTTTCTTAAAGCTCTGCTTTGTTTGGAAATCAGATTATTCCTTGTAAAATAACATTGAAATTTATAGTATATTAAAAGTACCATCTACGGAATTATTTTCATCATATTACTGAGAATACAATATTATGGATGACTCAGTGGAAATAAATAATTCATTAGCAAGTTACAATGCCCCTTTCTGAATTTAACTGTCAAGCCTGCCTGAGATATTATAGACTGTGATAGAGGGTGAAAACCTTAGCATAAGACTTAATTTTCATAAAGACACAGATATTTAAGCATTTGAATATATGCAGAATTTAAGTTGTCAAGTTACTGACAAGGAGCTAGTAAAAGATAATTCTACAAAAGCCACTGGTTAATGCTCATTATGTGTCATATGAGCCTGCTAATTTATGGCTTGACTTTGCAAAATGAAGAGATTTGTAAGGGCAAGACAGGGCTTGGCTGGAGCACCAAAAGCAGACTTAAAGTACAACTAGCTTTCAAAAAATTCTTTAATAAGTAGCATAGATGGCGGGTAGAAAATAGATAGGGGGAGGGCAAGAATAGTGTGGGAAATGTACAAGCTAAAGAATTTATGACACATGGACATGAACTAAAGGGGGGAATGTGGGTGGGAGGGGGTGTGCAGGGTGGAGAGGAATGATGGGGGAAAAATGGGACAACTGTAATAGTATAATCAATAAAATATATTTAAAAAATAAAATAAATCTTTAATGTAAAAGTTATTTTTATAATCAGATAAATATGTTGTAAGCAAGCAACACCTTTGCAAATAATGTTCACCTTTTACACAATGTGTGAAATCTTTCTAATCACATTTTAGTCAGTAAACTTTTAATAAAACATATTTACCTGAGGTCTACAATACAAGGTATAACATATATATAAATGTATAAACATCAAAAAGGAGAAATATGTTTCTCAACTCCATGAGTTAAGATTACTGATTGCACTTCTACCCCTACATCTAGTAATCATTAAGTCTCAATTTAAAGGTTTATCAGTAGGGGTTTAATTAGTGAAACCAAGTGCATTCTGGCTGGTTTAACCAAAAAGGATGACTGAACCACTTATAGGATCATTATGTAATTAAAGTGATAGAGCTCTTAGGATAGACTTTCAAAGCCACATCAGAGGGCTGAGTCACCGAAAGGGCAGCTGCTCTTCACAAGATCAGAACAGCTCCCACCAAGTTAAAAAACCACACACCTAACTGCTGACTCCAAAACAACCTCTTCTTCTGCTTAGGCATCCACCAGCCAAATGGGGAAGCCATACTACAGGGGCAATCATATCATTGCAACATTATTCATGGTGGCCAAGACATGGAGACAACCAAAGTGTCCTTTGATAGAGGATTGGATAAAGAAGATGTGGTACATGTATACAATGGAATGCTACTCAGCCATAAGAAAAGATTAAATACTGCCATTTGCAACAACATGGATGGATCTTGGGTTATGCTAAGTGAAATAAGTCAGAAAAAGCTAAGAACTATGTGATTTCACTCACACGTGAGATATAAAACTATAACAACTCATAAACACAGACAACAGTATGGTGGTCACCAGAGAGAAGGAGGTTGGATGGTAGTAAACGTAAAACAGGTGAAGTATATGGTAACAGAACGTAATTTGACTTTGGGTGGTGGGCCCACAAGGCAACATATAGATCATGTGTCATAAAATTGTACACCTGAAACCTATATGACCTCATGAACCAACGACTCCCCAATAAATTTAATTTAAAAAAATAAAAATAAAAAAACTAACTTCCTCTCTAAAGAAAAAGTTCTGCACAAAGCTGAGAGATTTCATAGTTAAGATACCTGGTCACAGCAAAAATGAGCTGAGTCACCTTGAAAAACTAATTTAATATCCATTGTGTTTAATTATACCCAACCCACTCTGTGTATGGTTCTTAGCTTGTTCCTAAATGTATTTACCTCCCACTGGAGACTGTCAAAATTATTGGACAATTTGTTGAACCCAGATTCCAAGAAGATTTAGGATTGCTAACTGTTATAGATATACCTTTATCATTTTACTAAACATTTTAAGTATAATTATTAATTCTAGGATACTGTTTAGAAATCATGGCATATAAAAACTTTGCTATTTGATATGCAAGAATACAGGGGACTTACTATGTGTCTGCAAGATCATAAAACCCAAGAGTTGAAAATGGCCTTAAAGATCACCTGGCTCACCCGCCTTCTAGGCAAGCATGTCTGGAGGGTGGTCACTCAACTGTGTCTGGCACTCACCAGTAAGGGTCACTATGGTAGATGAAATATTAAACTCAATTCCTCACATCTCCTTGCCAGAATCACCACTAACAAGATGGAGTGTATTTTTCCACCCTTTCTTTTTCCTCAAATCAGAAATGATTAGTTTCCTTATATGTGCTTTCACAATGTCTTTCCCATCTTTTTTCATTTATAACATCAGACATTGTTGGTGCCATACCAAGGCTTTTACAATACCCTTTACCAGTTACTGTGTCTATTGCCACTAATAACATTTTCCTGCTACCTTTTCTGAAGGAGTACAGTGGAAGTTGTCTTACCCAGAAACATAGGCAAGGTTATGACTACTTCCATTATGTCTGGTATCCAGTGACTCTTTGGTATGAGGAGTACAAAAGCCCAACTCTTAAGGACTTCTGGCCAAGAGAGAAGCATAGGTAGATATACTTTGCCTCCTCACACAACCAAAAGAAGGACAACAAATTTAAAAACAAAAAAAATAAGCAGAACTGCCAGAAAAATCAAACTGTATGGAAGTCCAACAACTAAGGAGTTAAAGAAGAAATATTCATTCAGACCAGTAGGAGGGGTAGAGATGGGCAGCCACGGCTGAAAGGACTCAAGGGCAAGGTGGCAGCCGGTGGCTGGCAGGCTGGCCAGTCCCACATTTGTGTGAGGATAAACTGAGAACAAGTGGAAAGCAAGACAGTGTAACCCAGGGTTCCAGTGAAGGGAAATAAAGCCTCAAAACCTCTGGCAGTAAAAACCGGTTGGGTTTGGGGCAGTGAGAGAAACTCCCAGCCTCCCAGGAGAGTTCACTGGAGTCCTAGAATGTACACAAATCTACCCACCCAGGAATCAGCACCAGAAGGGCGCAATTTGCTTGTGGGTATCAGGGGAAGTGACCAAAGCTGGCTAAGAGCTGAGCAAGTGGCATTGTTTCCTCTTGGACCCGTGCCCCACATACAGTGTGACAATGCAGCAACCTGGGTTGCTCCACTCTGGTGAATACCTAAGGCTTCATCAGTTACAATGTAACAGCTGCACTGAGACAAAAAAAATATATATATATATGGTCCTAATGAAAGAAGAGATCAAAGCTCCAAAAATAGAACTAAGTGATAAAGAGATAGCCAACCCATCAGATGTAGCATTCAAAACACTGGTAATCAGGATGCTCACAGAAATAGTTGAGTATGATTGCATGATAGAGAAAAAAGTGAAGGCTATGCAAAGGAAAATAAAGAGACATATACAAGGAACCAATAGTGAAGGGAAGGAAACAGGACTAAATCAATGATCTGGAGCAGAAGGAAGAAGTAAACATTCAACCAGAACAGAATGAAGAAACAAGAATTCAAAAAAATGGTGACAGGCTTAGGAACCTCAGGGACTGTTTTAAACGTTCCAACATCCAAATCATAGGGGTGCCAGAAGGAGAAGAAGAAGAGCAAGAAATGGAATACTTACTTGAAAAATAATGAAGGAGAACTTCCCCAATCTGGCTAAGGAAATAGACTTCCAGGAAGTCCAGGAAGCTCAGAGTCCCAAAGAAGTTGGATCCAAGTAAGCACACACCAAAGCACATCATCATTACATTAGCCAAGATTAAAGATGAGGAGAGAATTTTAAAAGCAGCAAAAGAAAGGAAGATAGTTGCCTACAAAGGAGTTCTAATAAGAATATCAGCTGATTTCTCAAAAGAAACCTTGCAAGCAAGAAGGGGCTGGAAAGAAGTATTTGAAGTCATGAAAGGCAAGGACCTATATCCAAGATTACTCTATTCAGCAAAACTATCATTTAGAGTGGAAGGGCAGATAAAGTGCTTCCCAGATAAGGTCAAGTTAAAGGAGTTCATCATCAGCAATCCCTTATTATATGGAATGTTAAAGGGACTTATCTAAGAAAAAGAAGATGATAAAAAATATGAATAGTAAAATGACAACAAACTTACAACTATCAACAACTGAACCTAAAAAATACAAAAACAAACTAATCAAACAACTAGAACAGGAATAGAATCACAGAAATGGAGATCTCATGGAGGGTTATCAGCAGGGAGGGTGAGGGGGGTGAATGGGGAAAAAGGTACAGGGAATAAATAGCATAATTTGTAGCTACAAAATACAGGGTGAAGCTAAGAATAGTGTAGGAAATGGAGAAGCCAAAGAACTTATGTATATGATCCATGGACATGAACTAAGCGGGGGGGATACTGGTGGGAATCGGGATGCAGGGCTGAGTGGAATAAAGCAGAGAAAAAAATGGGACTACTGTAACAGCATGATGAATAAAATATATTTTAAAAACAGAAAAAAATAAATATCAATAAAATTAAAATAAAAGAAATAAAACCCCGGACTTCCGGCCAAGATGGAGGCATAGGCAGACACACTGTGCCTCTTCTCACAACCAAAATTAAGGACAACAAAGATTTAGAAACAAGAAAACATCCAGAACTCAGAAAATCAAACTGTTTGGAAGTCCAACAACGATTCATCCAGACCGGTAAGAGGGGCGGAGTTGCAGCAGGAAAAAGCGGAGGTGCGGACCGGGCATGCAGGCAGCAGCGGCTGGCAGCCCCCAGGTGCACAGGCGGCAACTAGCAGACCCTGGGCACCGGGCAGCAATGGTGCAGAACTAGTGAGGCCAAGCAAGGCAGCTGGCTGACCGGGTGGTCCCACATTCACGGGCAGATAATCCAGGCAAAGGGGAAGCAGTGAAAGGCACTGGAATCCGAGAGTGAGCAAAGCAAGCGCCATTGTCTCCTCTCAGACCCCACCCCACATACAGTGTCACTACCCAGCAACTGGGCTGTCCCACCTGAGGCTCCACCCCTCACTATGTAACAGCCGCAACTAGACCAAAAAAAAAAAAAAACAGAAATAAAAATGGCTCAAACTGGAGAACAAATCAAAGCCCCAGAGCCAATTTATCTAAGCGATGAGGAGATTGCCAACCTATCAGATGCACAATTCAAACCCCTGGTGATCAGGATGCTTACAGAATTGGTTGATTTTGCTCACAAATTAGATGAAAAAATGAAGGCTACAATAAGTGAAATGAAGAAAGATGCATGGGGAACCAACAGAGATGGGAGGAAAACTGGGACTCAAATCAATGGAGTGGACCAGAAGGAAGAAAGAAACAACCAAACAAAAAACAAAGAAGACACAAGAATTCAAAAAAATGAGGAGAAGCTTAGGAACCTCCAGGACATCTTTAAATGTCCCAACATCTGAATTATAGGGGTACCAGAAGGGGAAGAAGAAGAGCAACTGGTGGAAAACTTATTTGAACAAATAATAAAGGAGAACTTCCCAATCTGGCAAAAGAAATAGACTTCCAGGAAGTCCAGGAAGCTCAGAGAGTCCCAAAGAAGTTGGACCCGAGGAAGAACACACCAAGGTACATTATAATTACATTAGCCAAGATTCAAATGAAGGAGAGAATTCTAGAAGCAGCAGGGGATAAGGGCACAGTCACCTACAAAGGAGTTCCCATCAGACTGTCAGCTGATTTCTCAAAAGAGACCTTCCAGGCAAGAAGAGGCTGGAAAGAGGTATTCCAAGTTGTGAAAGTCAAGGTCGTACATCCAAGATTGCTCTATCCAGCAAAGCTGTTATTTAGAATGGAAGGGAAGATAAAGTGCTTCTCAGATAAGGTCAAGTTAAAGGAGTTCATCATCACCAAGCCCATATTATATGAAATGTTAAAGGGACTTATCTAAGAAAAAGAAGATACAAAATATGAACAGTAAAAAGACAGCAAACTCACAGGTATTAACAACCAGACCTAAAACAAAAGCCAACTAAGCAAACCACTACAACAGGAGCAGAAACACAGAGATGGAGATCACATGGAGGGTTAGCAATAGGGGAGTGGGAAGAGGAGAGAGGGAGAAAAGGTACATAGAACAAGTAGCATAGATGGTAGGTAGAAAATAGACAGGGTGAGGGCAAGAATAGTGTGGGAAATGTAGAAGCTAAAGAACTTATGACACATGGGCATGAACTAAAAGGGGGAGGGAATGTGGGTGGGAGGGGGTGTGCAGGGTGGAGGAGAATGAAGGGGGGGAAATGGGACAACTGTAATAGCATAATCAATAAAATATAATTAAATAAATAAATAAATAAATAAATAAATAAATAAATAAATAAAAACCCAAGTCTTTTAACAGTTGGAAACCCACCACAGGATCAGACTGAGGCTATATTTCCCTTGAAAACACCTCTTTGGCTAGCTTCTCTCTCCTGCTTCCTCACTTCCCTTCAGGTTTGTCTTGAAAGCACTGCTTTCGATCTCTAGCACAGAAATCTCTATCTTGGGCACTATTTCCAGAGACCCACCCAGAACATTGCCCTTCCTCCAAACTGTCCTCAGGTATCTTTTCTCAGCCGACTTCTTTGTTCATTTTGTGTACAGGCAATAGCACAAAGGATCCACTCAATACATGTCTAAAGAATGAGTATGGATAACACTTCTCATTAAGGAGTAAAAACTGTACTTTTCAATGTTTTTTAGTTTACTTTATTCTTAGCATCTCTGACCAGGAGATCATAGCTATTTCTCCCTAAATTGTTTTGTAGTTTTACAATATAAACATCACATATCCAATATGTACTGGATTTCTTGCTAAACACAATTTTTAAAGCACAGTACCATACAAAAAAAATTACTTCTCCCCTAGAACTTTTCTAGTACTTTTCTGCAGATTTTTTTTAATCAAAAGACAAGAATACTAAAAAGAGACCAAAAGAGAAATATAGCCTCTGTTTTGTGTCACAGCTTGTGCCCTGTGACAGGATTCAGCATCCAGACAAACAGCTACGCTGGGTTCATAGTATTAGAGTGTTGTATGAATGCCAATAACTGTTGGGCAATGTTATACAGAATTGCTAGTTTCTGTGAAGGGAGGGAGAAATTGCTCTCAATAAGCCACATTACAAAAATTCCTGTGTTAGGTTGGAAATGACAATCTAATATGAAATTTTTTCAAGGAAGTCATGTGTAGGAAACTTTTTATCTGCAAAAAGAGATTAACACAAGTAGGTTTTGCTGAATCTTTTTATAGACTTCTCCAGATACTTCTATCAGTTCTTGAATACATTTTGCATTTTTATAAATTTTTAGTATACATTGGAGACAATGCCACTGACATATTTGCATAAATTGATATAAAGGGAATATTTTTAGGTAAAGGATTTAAAAAACTAAAGTCCCTGATATTTACATGAGGGAATAATAACAGTTGTATTAAAACTAATTTTATACCAATTTGGGGAAACATTTTATTTTGAATATATGAATATTCAACTTGGTATGATTTCCTCTCTTAAGGGTTTAAGATTAAGCTGGAAATACCAGACAAAAAGGCCAGGATCTGAAATCCTCTGACAGTGCAAAACCATACCATCTTTACACATCTGTTAAGTGTTTTAGGTGCAATATCAACCATCATGACCACGATCAAAGAAGGAAGGAACAGACACGGCCACCGAACTCAATATTCACCACAGCCCGAGAGAGATATATCTGGGAACAGAGCGTAAATCAGTTGGCTGTTTTCAGCAACTTCATTAAGTGATCCTGAGGTCTCAAAATATCACTCAAATGTCAGATTCCGCCTGTCAACTGCAGGCAGCCTGCCCACCTACATCACATGGGCGATGTGAAAAGTGAAATAGGGAAATAGATATGAATGTACTTTGACAATGCCAACATTAGTAGCAATAAAGACAGGGGGTCTGCCTGACCGGGCCTCGGCCTGTCCTCACACCGCTACCGCACACAACATTGTCCCTTAGCCTCTGCACATATAATTCATTAGGGTTGAAGAGTTAAAAGTCATTTTCAACCAATGAAATGGAATTTATATTTTTAAAAGGAAAACCATTTTTCTTAAACTTTCATGCATTTACAAAAACTAGAGAGTTACCAAGTATCATGCAGGAAAAGATTTACAATTACATTAGTATGTTTTTCATTAGGATATTATATTAAATACTATTCTTACAGTGCTTGAAAATTATTCTTTGGTAGTTTTAAATATTTCCTTTATTGTCTTTACATTATTGATATTTTAGCCAATCTTTTACCTACAAATAATATCAAAATACATTTTAGTGCAGATATTGCTTTTAAAATGACAAATTCTGAATATACAAGATTAAAATGGTGATTGTAGTTAGGTAAACTTCATTCAATCAGACTGTCTTTACTTTTATATTTAGAAATAAATTTTATGAGAATTGTATTTTAATGGAAAGAAATCATAGTCTCATCAGAGTTGATCTTTTTTTTCTAACAGTTTCTCAGTTCACATAGAGACACTGCAAATGCAGAAGCCACATAGAGCTCAGGAGATATTTATTAGTTAAAATGTGTCAGAAATAGAAGCTCCTTTTCACAGAGATAAACCAGGTTGGTTTTAGAGAAGCCTGTCCAGTTAGCAGAGGCAGAAACCCGTGAACTCAAGCATCCCCAAGATAACTTTGACACTATACATTTTAAGAGGCAGTTTTTTTTCAAATTCCAAGGAAGCATTTTTTTTCATCTGATTTCATGAATATGTCCTAATTACCATACTGATGTCTCAGGCTGGCTTAACCCCAGGTTATGGCTCCCAAAGGATTCATATCAACCACCTGAATAGACCCCGCACTAACCATAGAGCTAAGAAGTAATAACTTTCCTTGGATAGAGATAGTTTTAGTTGGAAGTAAGAATCTATTATTTCTTTTTCTCTGGTTCAGGTATAAATGATAATGCATTTAATCCCAAGTTTCCTGGTTTTCCAGACATGAAGTTTAGAGATTTATTGTTCAATATTTGTGCTTTGATTTTATTATTATACAATTTATTTTGTGTTTAAACGAATGGAAAAAATTATTTTCTTTGATGAGGATCTAGAGAATTAAAGTATTAATGTTCTGAGAAAGAGATTATAATTTTTGACTGATCTTTATAAACCTGATAAATCTTTCTACCAGGATATACTGATGGTTGTAATGTAAATTGTTATAGCCTTTTTGAAATGCAGTAAAGAATTAATTAAAACTTCTGGGAGGTTATATCATTTTTTGGGCCTTATGCCATAGATAAAGACTCCAGCACAAAAGATACATGTAAAGGGAAATTTATAGCAACTATGTTATAGTGCAAAAACAAACACCTACGCACACACAAAAAATATTTATCACTAAGCAAAAGGTTTGAATAAATTTGCAACCATCCCACAGAACACTTTGTGGCTATTCAAACAGGGCAGGAGAACAGGCCTCAGACCTCCATCAGGGAGGGGATTGGAATGTAGCACACTGTACATCACTGGACTCTGGATGTCTACAAGTCCAGTGCAAGAAACATTCATTACTCAACTCACTGACCCAGGGAAATGACAAGGAAGTTTTGACATATATCTTCAATACCTTGTCCATGTCTCTGGAAAGCTGACAGCCAATACCTGGAACTCTGTTAAAATGTAATTGTCTGAGGAAATGGTATGGATTTTTGGCTTGGTGCATACATAGGGCAAGCTCAAAGTGCTGGAGAGGATGTCCCTCAGAACTGCCCCCAGCCAGTGATGGGGTAACTCCTTTGCTGGGGTAACTCTGGGCTAAGTTCTGCATTTTTCTCCAGCAGGGTTATGCTCCAATTGCCCCCGGTGATAACCTGATTGTATATTTTAGCAGTCAATCCTTTGTGGACCAAAATAATGTGGAATTTTAGGTGAAGTAATAACTTGGTTTTATTTATTATTAATTTTTCGTGCTGACACAGAGAAACCAATTTTCTCCAATAATAAATGTATACATCATCCCTCTTTCCAAAAAAGTCCTGAAAGCTCTAACTACTGCAATAAAGCAAGAAAAAGAAATAAAAGACGTAGAGACTGAAAAGCAAGAAATAAAACTGTGCCTATTTGTAGACAGCAAATAGGCACATGATTGTGCCTATGCAGAAAATGATTGTCTATGCAGAAAATCCCAAGAAATCTAACAAAAAAATCTCATAATCTAATAAGTGAGTTCAGCAAGTTGGCGGGATAAAACACACAAAACCTCAATTGCTTTTTTGTATATACTAATCTCAAGTGAATTATGTTGAGTGAAAAAATCTAATCTCAAAAAATTACATGTCATAGAATTCTATGTATATAACATTCTCAAAATATTTTAGAAACAGAGAACAGATTAGGAATTCGCAGGAGTTGAGGACAGCAGGGAAAGGCAGTTGTGGGGGGAGGTGTGTTAGGAATATAAGGGCCATGTGAGGGATACAGGTGATGGAAGGAAGGGCTCTGTATCTCAAGTACAGTGATGAATGTACAAACCTACCCATGATAAAATTCCATGTGCTAAAACTAGGCACAGACATACAAATAAGCACAAGTAAAAGGGAGGAACCTGGAATAAGTGGATGGTATCAATGTCAATATCCTGGTTATGACATTGCACTACAACTTGTAAGATATTATCATTGGGGAAACTGCATAAAGGGTACAAGGGCTCCCTCTGTATCATTTCTTACAACTGCCTGTGAGTCTACAGATAGATCAAAATTAAAGTGAAATTAAAAAACAAGGTAATGAATACTTGAAAAGTATACAGAAATGTGTGAAAAGAAACATAATCCATTAAAAATATATGTTATAAACACTTCCCGCTTTTTTGTAATTCCTGTACTCTAGTTTGCAATAGTCTTAGCCAGAGAACTTCTTAGGAAGGGCTTACAATTGATGTAACAAATTAAATCACAGTAAATAGCACCACAAGATATCATAATGATAAAGAACATGAAATTTTCTTAAAGATTTTATTCATTTATTTTTAAAGAGAGGGGAGAGGAAGGAGAAAGAGAGGAAGAGAAACATCAATAGCCCCTCATACGCAACCCAGGGGCCGGTGCCCTGGCCTGGAATCAAACTGGCGACCTTTTGCTTTGTGGAAGGATGCTCAACCAACTGAGCCACACTGGTCTGGGCAAGAACATGACATTTTGAACACAGTAACTAGGTTTAAATTTGATCTTTGCTACTTCTTGGCTGTATAATCTTAAAAGAGTTCTTTAACCTCTCTAATCTTCAATTTTCCTGTCAGAAAATGGAAATAATTAGTGTCCAATTCACTGAGTATTGTGAGGATCAAATGAAAGAATCATGTAAGGCACTTAGCACAGAGTTGGCACGTGGCCCAAGTTCATCTTACTTAAATATGGCTTCTACTTATATTTGTTACGGTGTTGTTCTGGTGGCAGTATGGGTTGTACATAGCTTCTAAATTATCGTTTAAGGGGACTCTCACACACATACACATATACACACACTATTTAATAGAGAAAGGTTAGATAATTGTGACAAGAAAATTCACTTAGTTTTTATGGAACCCCGAGCCTCTGATTTAATCCATGGGAGAAGGACCAATTTACATATCAAAAGACAAGTATGAAATGACACATTGACACCCAAATTAATCTGCCATATTTCTCATGTATTATATTGATGTTTCAGGGAGATTTACTGATTAAAATTGGGGAAGCTGCCAGCTAGCCTCCCTCCTTGTATATCTTACATATAAACACATGATATCCACTTTTATGTAAAGCTTACAACTATTCTAGGGGGTAGGTATTGTCATCACTTTACAGAAGAGCACACTGAGGTTTAGAAAGATTAAGCAACGTGCCCAAGGTCAGAAAGCTAAAATCTAAAAGCAAAAACTTAAACACACATCCCTCTGGCCCTAATGCCAGTATTCTTAATTGTTTCATAAAACTAAATATCAAATTAGAAATTTATAAATTTTTGTAAATATTTTCCTCTTTTGTCTGTGAGGTGGGTTGCCTCATATAGGCAATTTTTAAAAGGTAAATGTGTTCCCAAAATTTAATAGTTGACTTACTACAAAATGAACCATTTGGTAACTGCTGCAGGAGAACTAATAATGTATTTGCACACACCAGGGGTGTCCTTTTGTAATGAATATTTTATTTCCCTTAAAATTTTAGAAAATTATGCTTCCTCAAAATATACTACCTTGTGACCAGCTGTGAAAGTTCATTGGGTTGTCATAAGTGCATCAGATTCATCTAAGGCCTCAAACCCTAATAGGCAACAGAGCAATATCCTAAAACGTATACATGGTTTTGATTCCTAATTTTGTCACTTTAATAACAACCCTCCTTGTGCTACACACAACATAGGCCTTGTCCCATATTACCTTGACCACAGCCCTTTAAGACAAGTACTTTTGTTATTCCCATTTAATAAGTAAAAAAAAGAAAGAAGAAGAAGAAAAAAGATATTTCAAGAAGTAGTGAACCTTGCCCAAGGTCACAAGATCTCAGTGTTCAGACTCCAGAGTCAAGCCAGGTAGTTCCGCTCCTCAGCAGCATTCAGTTTATAACCAAAGATTTCCTGACTCCTCCACCCTCACCTCAGCCATGTGTATCACCTAAGTTCCAGTTTGCTCATCTATTACATTTTAAAGTAATACCTTTCCTAAAACTACGAATTAAAAGAGATAGTGAGCATAAATGACCTTACAATAAAACGTAGAATCTTACTGCCACCGTAATTGCCAAAACGTGCCCACCGACAGGAAAGTATGAACCAATGAACTGATTCTAAACATATAAAAATAGAAGTACAAATAATAAATATTCCTCCTGAGGCTGTTAGAAGGAAAGCCAGAATGTTCTCCCTGGCTTGCACAATGCTGGCTCTTTCTTCCTTGGCCCATTTCAACTCCCAAAGCCAGAACTTAAACCAGATAGCTTTGAATATGAACATCTGTTCACTCCTCCTTCGGTCCCCACAAAGCAGTATATGAGCTTGCTATTGTCCTAGTTAATCCTCTGAAACATGAAGGAAATTCCAAAGGAGATTTCACTGGCATTCCTTTTCTATGCCTGAAAGCACTAGCCCTTCTGTCACAACTCTACCATCTGGCAATAAATGCTCTCATGAATCTGTGTACATTGTTCTAACAAATTACGCCCCCATCTTTGCACACAAGAAATAATCTGGCAATTCTGGTTCCGAACAGGAAACCTAGTAAACATAGGATGTAAGGGATATACAGTTTTGCAATGACCCACCAAGGAAGACCATGAACTCTAGCCCTGCAATGATCCCATGAAACACTGATTAAAAGAGAGAAATACAAATTATTGTCCATATGTAGTAAATGCTGAGGATGTTAGTGAGCAGGTTTATTTTTCCTTTTTCCTTCAGAAGTGATCATCTGGTTTCTCACAGCTCCTTGAACAACCAAAGCCCATGGATCCCAGGTGTTTACCTTCCATTTTATCTCAAAACTCTACACTTCACCAGTCCTCTCTGTGTGACAGCTCCAGCTGTGACCTTGGAAAACTATTTCCAGCTGGTGATCAGGGTTTACTGCGCAGAGCCCTGCCAATATCAAGCACATCTTGGATTGTATTTAGAAAGCCAATGTAAAAGTTTGCAACTAATTTGAATTTTTAAAACCCAGTACCATTTCTCCCGACTGGCATTATTTTATATACATTTATATACATTCATTGAGGACCAGGCACAGAATATTATTCAATAAATTTTGAAGTAATAAATGAATATGTCAAACCTAAGTCCATTCACTAGCTACAGGCCACTAAAAGTAAACATTAAAGAAATGTGACTGTGGGCACTTCAGCTATAAATCTGATAGGGTAATAATTTCTGGATTCATTAAGATTGAACTGCAGCCTCAATTAAGACTGAATTACATGAGTGTTGGTGGTTTAGAAACTAAACAATGAAGTAGAATGTGCCAACTTCCTGATGATTAACTCATATTAGATATAGATGGTTATTAGATTGCTTTCAATCTATTATTTTTATATTCAGAAATAAAACTGAGTGCATGAATCATAATTTTTTAATGTATGGGATCCAAGTTTTAATGTTTGCCTTTACCCAAAAATTAAATCAAAATTCATAGATAATATATCTCAGTTTTTAATTATTTTTGTTATCATTATTTATAATAACCATTTTTAACTATTGAACATTTTTGATGTCTTACAGCATTCTTAATCTATATAAAATAGAAATATTTATATTTAGAACATATTGATGGTTATAAGTATTTAGGAATTCAATATACAGGCTATTTTAATATCTTTGGAAAAGGGGAATAATTATCAGTTTTCTAAATGGACTTTTCATTTGTCTAGTCTTCTTTGAGCATCTACATGTGCCAGGCACTGTTCTAGATCATCTGGATTTAGTACGGAATAAGAAAAAGTCTCTGTCTTTACAGGAGTTTATGTTCTGTTGAGTGTGACAAGGAAAGGAAATTGTGACAAGCAAAATTTGCCTAGGTTTTCACTCAGAATGGTTATTTCTTCCTTTTCTATTGTTCATATTCTTTATTCATATTTTACAAACTGAAAAAGCATTAAAAATCAGAAATCATAATGTCATACCTATGAATAGAAATGAACTTTGATCAAATTTTCTTTTAATTATAACTGATCTCTAGTTTAAGAGGATCTGTGTTTCATTTCACTGGAAATGTTGACTTGTGCTTAGTTTAAAACCTTACTGTTAATAACAATAGCCAAACTTGATTGATGTCTAATTCGGTTGTATTACATTAACAATCTAGTTCGGACAGCATGGAATTTAATCATGTTCAATTATTTTAAACAGATACTCATTAAACTAAAAAATGAATACTATAAAACATGTTCCATGAGAATTAATAACAGATTTTGCGTAAGTTCATTGCAATTTGACATTTGTTCTGACTGACTAAAGAGTCAAGAGTAATTTGTTCCCTGAATAGCTTGGCTTATCTTAGCAGTCTTGTTTTGAAAATATCATGTTCCAATTCAATGTTTGTTTATGTTCAGTCAAATAAATAGAGACTATTATAGACACTACATTCTAAAAACCCAAATTACTACCTTTCCAACCCTTCCCTGATGGTTTCAATGGAAGAAGACTTGTTAAATTGGCTAAATATCCACTCAAAAAGTGAAAAATAAAGTAGTACATCACAAAAGTATTGCAACATGAAAACATTCATAGTTCATTACCCCATCTTCCCTTTTACACTATAACATATCATGGATAGTCTTGTTGACTCAAAATCTCATATTTTTATGTCATCCACTTTATCTCTCAAGGTCCAAAACAATCACCATTATCATTTAAAGATCAGGATTTGATTCAAATATTTTTCCAGCCACACATTTTATGAAAAACTCTTGGAAGAGAGCAGGGAACACCATCCTAAAACAGCACAATTTAAAGCTGGGAATTTTTTTAAAAGTCTATGTCCATTATGCCCTTGACCTTTGTGCCTCTGATTGTGACTAAAAGCAATAAATGCAGAACATTGAGAGTAGCAAATGGAAGATATAAATGTCTAATCTCTAGGGAGCAAAACTGAAGAAAAAAGTGTTAGTACCAGAATATGTATCATCATCTGATGCAGTAAACATTTAATGTCTCAAATTTCAGTAATTTTTCACAAGAAGCAACAGCTGAGAAATGTCAAAATCCATTTGATTTGAACCTTTAAGTTTTAACTCAGATCAACTTTGTAGAAGGAGTTGTCAGCATCATTTCTTAAAAATAAGCTCTGCTTAATTAAAATATAAATATTTTATGGGACTTTAAAATTTACACAAGATCTATATATGGGGGGCCAAAAACTGAAATTTATTTATTAAAAATTATGCATTTATTCTTACATTTAAACTTCATTCACCTTCAAAGTACTCTCCATTTGATGCAATACACCTATCAAGATGTTTTTCCCACTACTCTAAACAGTTTTTGAACTCATCAATTTTGATGCCTTTTAGTGCTTCTGCCATTTTTTGTTTCACCTCTTCCACATTGGCAAAATATTCCCTTTGAGAACTTATTTCATCCAGGGAAACAACAAAAAAAAAAAGTTGCTCAGGGTAAAATCAGGCAAATAGGGTGTGTGGGGCACAGGAGTCATGCTATTTCTGGTTAAAAGCTGCTGAACATTCAGCACAGTGTGGGCAGGTGCACTCATAAATCACCCATCATGAAATGGGCAAATGTGTTGAGTTGTCAAAAAAAGTACTAAAGCCAAACACAGCCTCTCACAACAACACCAGCTGGTACACTGATACAGATGGGTTCCTAGAACACTCGCCTAGTGGGAGAAGCCTGTACTACAAGAGGCCTGCCCTCCAGAAGACAAGTCCAGGTTTTTTGGGCTCCCCCACCGTATACCAAATATATCATATTATACCACTAAAATAACAATCTGTAGAAAATTATTCAAATCTTTGAAACAAGTTTATAAATCCTCACTTTTAGGGTATAAAAACCTGAAAGAAAACCAAAAGAATCATGAGAAAATATGAATAAGAAGGACTGTGAAAAACATGGTTTGGCTCCCAATGACTTTGGGTTACAATTTTAAGTTTCAATAAAAACAGCAAGGAAATGGTAAGACAAATAGCTTAGTTACTCAGAAATTTTAAATAACTTACACTCTCTATTTCTTTATGAGCCTAAAAGCAAGTAAGATAATTAAATTGCTAATCTGTGGGTCTATCCATACAGTTTGGAGTTCTGGAGACTTTAGGAAGTCTTTCCTCATTGCACCATTATACAATGACTTGCATTCATACTGGAAGACTATACACATGAATTATCATTGCCTGAGAAACCCTGGGTAAATATATAGATAATACTCCCTCTCAAATTAAACCAATTTATTTTAAATGCCCATCACAACTCTATGTGTTTAACTAAGACATATGAGGTCTGTCCAGAAGATATCCAGCCATGTAGTATGAAAAATAGAAGCATTTACTGAAGAAGATAAAAGATACAGTAAACATTGTGGATAGGACAATGACACCTCAGTCCCCTTCAAAGTAGGCACCTTCGGACCTCACACAGTTCTCCCAATTGCCATCAGCTGCCCCATCATATTTTCCTGAACCTTACTGACAGCCTGAAATCTCTTCCCTTTCAAAGGTGATTTTAGTTTGGGGAAAAGCCAGAAGTCACAGGGTACCAAATCTGGGCTGTAGGGAGCTGAGTCACCTGGGTGATTTGATATTTCAGCAAAACATTCTGCATGAGATGTGATGCATGAGTGGGCAAACATTGTTGTGATGAAGCTGCCAATCATCAGTTGCCCATAGCTGCAGCCTTCTGAATCATCCAAATACTTTCTGCAGAGAAATGTTCAAGCTTAACACAAAATCTGATGCAGATTCATTACTCTACTCACTTGACCATTTTGAGTGCTATGGCCACACAGTACACATGCTCTCACTCAATGATATCTACCACCCTCACTGACTAGTACGGTGAAGTCATCATTGCTCACACATGCACATTCTGGTCCACTCTCCTTGGCTGCCAGGTTACATCGATGTGGCATAAACCATTCTTGTTATACTCACAATGGCTGGGCTTTTTCTGGACAGACCTCATAATCAGCTCCCAGGCTGAATTATTTATTATGGTAAAAATCAAAAATGGTATCTTTTTAGGCTTAATTCTTGATAAAACACCAGTAACATGACTTTTCTTGTATGTCAATGATACTGTTTCCTTTTCTCTTTGTTCAGGAAAGGGATGGTGACTAACACAAAATCCAGTTTCTATTTTTTATTCATAGAACCAGATCTGCAAGTTTGAGGCATGTGATTCACATAATCGAGTTTTAAGTGGAAAGTGGACTACCTGACCAAGTTCCCTTCTTTCTATAATTGTGAATTCCAGTGTCTATCGAAGGCCACAAAAATATATTTTCTACTACTGAACAATTTATCCTGTGAGGAGATCTGAGAATTTCTTGCACTGTATAAAGGGTGAGGCTTTAAAAAATAAATTCACTCCATAGAGCTGAGTCACAAAGTGTTAGACCAAGCTTCTCCTGATTCGCAACCTCAATAGACACCAAGCTGTGTGTTACAAAAGATATTGGTTTCCACCCTGGCTGGTGTAGCTCAGTGGATTGAGCATGGGCCTGTGAACCAAAGAATCGTGGTTCAATTCCCAGTGCCTGGGTTGCAGGACAGTTCCCAGCAGGGGACGCACAAGAGGCAACCATACACTGATATTTCTCTCCCTCTCTCCTTCCCTTCCCCTCTAAAGATAAATAAATAAAATCTTTAAAAAATTAATTTAAGATATTGGTTTCTAGATATAATTAGAATATATTTTTTATGTTCTGGATGTATTTATTTCAATTATAGTCAGGAAATATGACTTATCTTCAACTGACTGAAGAAAAGGTCAGATCCTCTATCAAAGACAAAAGGATAAAGCAGAAATCCCAGATCTTTCTGCAGATGCATTTTCCTGCAGAAAAATCTATTTTAGCATGTTTTCCTGAAGTCAAGGTTTTTTACCCAAACTTAAAAGATAAAGAAAATGATCTAGCGAGAGTTTTGGTAGGTTCTGATAGGTTCTGAGGGCCTATTCAAATCAAGCAGATCCTGTTCCAGTAAGCTACTGGACTGATTTTGAAAATAGGTTAGATACTAGATAATACATAATTTTCTTGTTGCAAATGACAGGCATCCATCTTGAATAAGCTTAAGCTGAGAATATATTAATAATCATAAGGATGCTGGTTGCCTCAGAGAACCCAAGTCGAGGAGGGGGACAAGGCATCAGTAGCAAGCTAGAACTCAGGACTCAGAATACCACTGCAACTATTCCTGCTCTACTATGTATACCTGTCTACAAGTCTGCTCTGCTATCTCCTCTTTCCACCATTCAAAGAGATTTATCTCTTCCTCAGCACCTCCTCAGTTACTCAATCTTGAATCACTAACAACCCCAGACTTAAATGGGGCTAATCAATCCCTCTTTCAGAATTCAGGAGCTAAGATTAAACATGTAACATGTAAATTGTGGGGTATTTAAACTGCTAATGTCATTCTTCTCCATAGGATACTCTGTCACAAGTGAAATGGCCAACTACTGCCTCCTTCTGGAAACTTGCCAACCCTATTTAAAAATTAAATTTAACATAAATAAGATTTGCATAAAGTGGTGAATGCTTCCTCAACCTTGATAGACTTACAGACCTAGATTTTTGAAAGGACCACAAGAAGTGGGAAGTATTTCCGTAATCTTTAATTGTTGCAAATGTTTCCTCTCCCCACCCCTCCTGAGAAACATAAAACCACAAAAATGACACAGCAAAAGATCCTAACAAAATGAAAGTCATAGATACAAACAAAGGGTGATGGTTACCAGAGGGGTCAGGGCGGGGGGGGGGGGGGGGGTGCGTGGAGGAAAACACAGAGCGTAAAGCAGGTCAAATACAAGCTGGCAGAAGGAGAAAAGACTTCAGATGGTAAGCACTATACCACACAATAAAATAAATCAGTGTTGTATTATAAAGTGGAATCCTCAAAGAAATTTTAAATAACATATTTGCAAAGCACATTCTCAAACTGTAGGCTAGTGACTCAGGACAACATACATGGAAGGACAAATAGGTGGTTGGAGAAATAAACAAAAGCTTATTTAACATGAAATAAAAAATTTCTGGTGCTTATAATTAGCTTTAGAAATGAATGCTATTTCTAACATGTAAATATGTGTATACTGATATGAAAAAAATGTACTTAAACTTTGAATTAGGAGATAACTTTGTCTCACTGTCAGTTTGGATTGTCAGTACACACCTGGTTTTCATAAGATCCCAGTAAATAAACATAAGATAAAATCAAATTCCTTAAAATAATAATAGGATGAAATATAAATTAAAGTTTAAGTTTACTCTTCAGGTTTTTATTCAGAAGTTTACCCATTTAATTATTAAAAGAATCACTGAGATAATCCACATAAATATATTCATGATTATCATTTAGGAAATTCATGTTTATGGGAATCAAATATTCATACTATTCATATCCTGATTTTAATTTAAAGTTAGAAAATTTAAAAATTATACAATAAATGTGGTGAAAATTAATCAGCTAGAAAAGTTGAAGCCTAATACTGTAATTTGGGGAAGATTCTTCCAGGAAGGCATTGAGGATTAATTAAGGACAGAATTTTTAAAGCCTTAAGCCATTTTAAGCTTTAATTTACCTATTAAGATTTTGATAAATGTAATATTATGCTAACCAAACTGAAATTTTATTCAGAAGGCAAAAATAAACTAGTATCTGCAATGGCAGTTTGGAACATTCTGCAAAATATTGGATTTACAAGTCTCCAAAGCAGCCTCTAAAACACATGGATGTGAGATTAAATTTTTGTTTTGCAAATATAAAAAACTCAGGAAGAAATTTCCATAAGCTAATTATTTAAACCAAATGAAACAGAAATCTTAGCAACTAGACAAAATCGCCTAGATCTAGTTTCCTCCTGCGGTAATTAACATACACCAATATCATGGTGATGTTGTAAGGCTCAAGTGACAACACTTCGGAAAGGACAGGATTCTTTGCCCCCAGGAGAGTCCACGCTGCATCCTGAGTCTTGGCTGCAGTCAGTGCTGCGATCAGCACGACCCATTTCCTTCTCCTCTTGGGCCTATGGTTACACTACACTCTCCCCCCTGCCCCCATGTTTGCATTCCAGAAACAGCAATGTAGCAATTCTATGCTTATTGATGATTGCAGAAAAGCTCATTGCATACTTTTTTTTAATTTTCCAAGTTTTTAATTAAGTAAAAATCTAACTGTGAATAGCATGCAGATATTATACCCATAAGCATGAATCTCCTAAATGGCAATAATGAATATTTTATATGAATCATTTCAGTGATACTTTTAATCAATGAACTTGGAAATTTCTGAGCTGTAACCTGTAAAAGTAAATTTGGTCTTTAACTTATCTCTTCAGTGGATTTTGAGCATAGTGATGTGTGCCACTTCCAGCCACATCTACAAAGCTTCCTGAGTGACCTCCGCAGGCAATCATATGCAGAGGACCCAGCGGAGGACTCCAAGACCCTGGAGGATGGTGGAGCCACTAAATGAAAGGACCCGGTCCCTAAATGACGAGGTGAAGGGAAACCCACTGCAGACCTGCACTGGCCGGTCCAGTGAGTGAAAAATAAAAGTGTATTGTGTTAAACCACTGAAATTAGGAAGTTTTTTCTCACAGCAGTTGGTGTATACTGATATAAGAGCCTGACTTATTTCTACTAAATGTATCATTAACTCTAGAGAATAATGAACTAGAGATTTTAAGCTAAGAAATTCAAACCCATTATCATTAATGAGAAGTACACAACTAGGCTCAAAAGTATCCTTGTCATATACTGACTTATTTTGTAATAATGTTATTTAATGAACTGTAATAGCACAATAAAAATTAATATTTATTATGCACATAATTGGCAGACACTGAGTCAATCATATGTGATCTCAATAAACCTTAACATGAATTCTATACAAAATATCATCACTCCTCCAACACAAACATTTAATGGGTGATCTTGGGGAAATCATTTCATCATCTGCGCCTCAGATTTCTAAGAGTGCTTTGAGTAGTAAAGTTTTGCAATTCTAATCTAGAATTAGGATGTTTAAAACTGCTCAGATATTAACATCGTTCTAAATCAAGTTTTCTCATATTTATGTGTTTTTTCCTGATAGAAAGAATTTAAAATTCTAAATTTGGGAATTGAGATAAAAATAAAGCTGTTACCCATTAGAAATATGTGAATTTTTTATAATAGAGTATTGCCCCTTGGAGTAAAAACAAGCAAACGTATTTGTTATCTTTAGGATTTAGAAACCAAGTATCTCAGGCTTACAATGAATAATAAATCATACATTATGAGACAAAGAAATATGAGACCTAGTTTGAGAAACTATTTCAACTGTAAGCTTGGGAACCACCTTGACTGAATCTCAAGGATAAAGATACTGAAATAAGCTCATTTCCTAAGCATCAGTCTTAAGGAGAAAGGACCAGCCAGGAAAAGACTGGACTCTGTTTGAAGGGGCAGAAGTGGGCTTTCACACCATGGAATGTCTTCAGGGAGCACCCTGGTTCTTACAAGATTATTTGAGACCCAGCTCAACCTTAACCCCTGCTATGCAAACTACCCAAATAATAGGGTCCCAGAAAAAAGGTAAGAAGGATCTTCTATGCATTGTAAATCTTAAATACCTTGAGGAAAAAAATCCCTTCTTGAGAAACTTCCTACCTAAATCAAGATATAAGAATTGGGATATAAATGATTCCTGCTACACTATCTTTTCCCATTTCTTTCCTTAATACCAATAAACTTATTTTCCTTTTGCGGGTATCTGGTGTTAGTAACTTTTAAACTGAATATAACATGTGAGTATACAGGAAAAATTGAATGGGTATTTGTACTATATTAGAGATCATTCAAAACAATTCTACTATAACTGGTTATGCACATTTTGTTCACGTATGTGTCTTTTGTAAAGCATTCCTCCAAAAGTTTCACTACTATTATCTACATTAGGACCCCTGCTGGTGGGGGGCTTTTTAACTTCCAGGCTTGGCTTAGGGGTTAGATAACTGAGCCAAACTGGAATCACATACTTCCTTATATCTTGCCAATCATGATTTATAATTTGATACTGTTTCAAACAGAATTATTGCAGCTTTGGCTTGTTATAGCTTTTAAGCACTCCTATTTTAAATAACTGGAGTGATTTTAAACTATAGTTTAATATAATTTATCTTTTAATCATGTTTTCCCATTCATAACAGGCATTTATAAAAATAAACTGCTCTTCCATCTCTGTCATTCAGAACTAACTGTTTCTAATTACTACGTGGATAGCTAGAGTGCCAAGGCAGAAAAAAAAGACAATTAAATAAGGAAAAAAATAAAAGGAGGATTCAAATCTACTTTGAAACTAAGTTCTGTGGGTAAGAACACAATGTATAAAAGGATCTCAAAGAAGTTCTTTATATAATCACTCTATAAAAATATTTCAGGTACCATAAACAGCAGCATCCTATGTCAGCCTGGAACTGCCGCACACCCCACTTGCTATGGGCCAGAGGCCCTTCCAGTAACGTTATTTCCAGGAATGAGATAAGGAAACCTGCCAAGCCAGGCCAAATGTGCCTTGGATCTAGTTGAGTGGCAGTAAGTCCTTATGATATGGAAGAGATGGGGACAGACTCTAACTTTCTTAACTGGATTAAACCCAAAGGGGAAAAGGATGTTTATCTTTTCTACGTTGCTTGTCTAAGCTGCTCAAGCTATCACCGTCAGTACGCGAGCCCTTCCCCCAGTCTCCCATGCTCAGCAGCTATTCACTGCATGTGTGTATCGGCGCCACGTTCTCGCTTAGAAGTATTTTTTCATAAAACTCTTAGCAGAGTCAGAGGTTTGCCAACTGCTAAATGCTTATTATTCAGCTTCTCATTACACTCAGCTATAAGGCACAAGCAAGGAATGGCTCATTTGCTCTCATAATTATTTTAAGGATCAATTCTCACACTCCTGCTACAAACTACCAGCTAACAGTTAAAGTCTTTAGGTTCTCATTCTTACACTTCAATTCTTATATCTGCACCACATATGACAAGGTATATGGTCACTCAGAATTTTCTTTCACACCTAATGTGTTCCATAGAATGTGGAACCCACCAGAATGTGTTCCATACTTCTACACGAAACTACTAAATTAATAAATATTGAACACTGATGAGGAAAATTAAAAGTCTAAATAAACTAAGAGATTTACCATGTCCATGGATTGAAAGACTCAGTATTTTCAAAGATCCATTATAATGAAAACCTTCTTTTCTTCCAAATGTACCATGAGGTAATTAAAAAGGAAATCCATAGACTGGGAACAAATATTCCCTGATATATATATTTAACAAAGGTTTCTATACCAGCTATATTAACAGCTCAATAATAAGATAAACAACTGAATAAAAATAGGGCAAAAACTTAACATATATCTCATACACACAAGTAGGCACTTAAAAAGATGCACGCGACATCATTAGTCTTCAGGGAAATTTAAATTAAAAGCACAGTGAGAACTTCCGGCCAAGATGGAGGCATAAGTGGACACACTGTGCCTCCTCTCACAACCAAGATTAAGGACAACAAAAATACAGAACCAAAAAAAAAAAAAAAAAAAAACCTACCAGAACAGATAGAGGATTGAATTGTACAGAAGTCCGACAACAATTCACCCAGACCAGTAGGAGGGGCAGAGTTGGCAGCCGCCAGAGAGGGGTCACAGTGGGAAGAAGCAGTAACTGGTAGTTCCGGGTGCACAGGTGGTGGTTACCAGGTGCAAGAAGGCAACGAGCAGACCAAGCGAGGCGCACAAGGTGGCTGACCATGGTCACACATTCGCGTGCAGATAAGCCAGGTAAAAACGGGCAGCGAGACAGACTGCGCAACCCAAGGCCCCAGCACCAGGAAATAAAGCCTAAAAAGCACTAATTGAGAACACTTGTGGGGGTTGGGGTGCTGGGAGAGAATCCCAGCCTCACAGGAGAGTTCCTTAGAGAACCCACGGAGTCCTAGAACGTGCATGAGCCCACCCACACGGAGATCAGCACCAGAAGGACCAATTTGCTTGGGGAAAGCAGCAGAAGGGACTGGAATCTGAGAGAGAGCAGAGTGGGCACCATTGTTCCCTCTTGGACTCCACCCCCACATCCAGCATCACAACCCAGTGACTGGGTTGCCCCACCCTGGTGAATGCCTAAAGCTCTGCCCCTCACTACGTAACAGCCACAACCAGAAAGAAAAAAAAAAAAAGAATGGCTCAAAAGGGAGTGCAGATGGGGGCCCCAGAGCTAATTCATCTAAGTGACCAAGAGGTAGTCAACCTATCAGATGCACAGCTCAAAGCACTGGTAGCCAACCTATCAGAAGCACAGTTCAAAGCCCTGGTGATCAGGATGCTCACAGAATTGGTTGATTTTGGTCTCAAATTAGATGAACAAATGAAGGCTACAATCAGTGAAATGAAGAAAAACGCACAGGGAACCAATAGTGATGGGAGGAAAACTGGGACTCCAATCAATGGAGTGGACCAGAAGGAAGAAACAAACAACCAAACAGAAAAGAAGGAAGAAACAAGAATTCAAAAAAATGAGGAGAGGCTTAGGAACCTCCAGGACATCTTTAAACATCCCAATATCCAAATTATAGGGGTACCAGAAGGGGAAGAGGAAGAGCAACAAGTGGAAAGCTTATCTGAACAAATAATAAAGGAGAACTTCCCCAATCTGGCAAAGGAAATAGACTTCCAGGAAGTCCAGGAAGCTCAGAGAGTCCCAGAGAATTTGGACCCAAGGAGGAACACACCAGGGCACATCATAATTACATTAGCCAAGATTCAAATGAAGGAGAGAATTCTAGAAGCAGCAAGAGATAAGGGCACAGTCACCTACAAAGGAGTTCCCATCAGACTGTCAGCTGATTTCTCAAAAGAGACCTTCCAGGCAAGAAGAGGCTGGAAAGAAGTATTCCAAGTCGTGAAAGTCAAGGACCTACATCCAAGATTGCTCTATCTAATGAAGCTGTCATTTAGAATAGAAGGGAAAATAAAGTGCTTCTCAGATAAGGTCAAGTTAAAGGAGTTCATCATCACCAAGCCCTTATTATATGAAATGTTAAAGGGACTTATCTAAGAAAAAGAAGATCAAAAATAGGACAGTAAAAAGACAGCAAACTCACAGATATTAACAACCACACCTAAAACAAAAGCAAACTAAGCAAACAGCTAGAACAGGAGCAGAAACACAGAAA
>PVKU01003220.1:0-68085 GCA_004027475.1 Anoura caudifer
TGGATGACGACACAGCTGACGGTGTCAAGAGCCTGGATCCCAGACGTTTGCTTCTCTTCCTTGCAAGTACGGTACCCTGACTTAGGGCAGAGGGAGATAGGAAGCACTGTGGGTGTCTGGGTATCCTAAAGGACTTTGATATATTAATGGAGACATTAGGTTGCTACTTTGACTCTGTATAACATTAATAAACATTTCCCTTCCTTTTCACAAATCTCTGGCTTTGAGAGACATCTTTCCATAAGGCGGTGGACAATAACGGACCCCTTCTGTTGCTCAGTAACAGTTTTGGGGGCTTGTCCAGGATCTTAATTGCCCGTGGAAGACTGACCCCTCAGGTTCGAGAAAGTGAGACTTTGGAAGTGTTTTGCCAGTCTCAAGAACCTTCTGTTTGCTCTGTAACATTTCTAGTTGCAATTCTTTTGAGTAAAACTTAGACAAAACACTTTTTAGGGGAAAAAACTGATTTCAGAGACAGAGGGGAAAGAAGAGAGAGGAAACATCAATTTGTTGCTCTGCCCACTTATGTATTCATTGGTTGATTTTTGTACATGCGGGGAGTCGGAGGCGGGTGGGGTGGAGAGAGGAATCTGAAACCTTAGCATATGGGGAAAATGCCCCAACCAACTGAGCTACCTGGCCAGGGCCACCTTTTTCTTTTCTGTCTTTTGGAAATTGTAGGATTTTGATGATTTGCCTGAAATATAATACTCAATGGTTTTAATGAAGCAATTCCATTTATACTTCACAACAAATTTCTCTTTTCCCACCTCTGTCACTAAATCTAAACTAAAAGAACAGTTTAAAACTGTTCTAAGTGTTGTATTGCCATCCTTAAGCACCCTCACCAGTGGCCTGCAGTCATGATGCCTGGCCCGAGAAGTCAGTTTCTGTCTACAGAAATTTTAGCTTTCACTTACAGTTGACATTCAATATTGTTTTATATTAGTTTCAGGTGTACAGCACAGTGATTAAACATTTATATAAATTACGAAGTGATTTCCCCCCAAAAGGCTAGTACCCATCTGATACCAGACACAGTTATTACAGTGATGTTGACTATATTCTCTATGTTGTACTTCATGTCCCCAGGACTGTTTTGAAACTACCCATTTGAATTTCTTAATTCCTTCACAATTTTGTAATTTATTGATTTTAGAGAGAAAGAGAGGAAGGGGGAGAGAGAGAATAAAAAGGGAGAGAAGGAGAGATCGATTTGTTGTTGCACTCTTCTGCATTCATTGATTCATCCTTGTATGTGCTCTGAATGGAGATGGAGCCTGCAACCTTTGTGTATTGGGATCACCCCCTACCAAATCGCACCACCAGGCCAGGGACAACCTCTTCACGTTTCTCACCTAACCCCCTCGGCTCCCCTCCCACCTGGCAACCATCAGTTTGTTTTATATATCTGTGGGTCTGTTTCTGTTTTGTTTGCTGATTGTTTTGCTCTTGAGATTCCACGAGAATGAA
This sequence comes from Anoura caudifer, assembly GCA_004027475.1. NCBI lineage: Eukaryota > Metazoa > Chordata > Mammalia > Chiroptera > Phyllostomidae > Anoura > Anoura caudifer. The sequence goes on from PVKU01003220.1 coordinate 1,474, forward strand.
ATACACTTATTTGAGCTCTATTATTGGATTATTAGAAACTTCATCTTGATTTCTCACAAGTCTGAGTTCACATACAAGTCAACCCTCTCCTTAGTTTGTTCTTTTACCATATTATTGTACCATAAAAAGTGGCACATTCATAGACTGTTCATAGTAATGCAGATCCACAACCATTCCCTCAAGTATTCTTGGATTACCTTATTATATAAGTGTTGAAAATATGTTCTTGAATCAAATTTTATTTAGAAAAACACTTCAAGGTTTGCATTGATTGTAGAATGCATTGCTACTTTATTTCTGTAAAGTATGTCAACCAAAATATAGACCGTTTGCGTTGTCAAATTTGCTTCACAAATGCCAGATTTTTTCATAAGAGGCAGTGGTAGTTTATGTTTTTATTGGTAAGTAGGACTGTCTTTCCACATATAAATAACAAAGAGTTAAGAGGATGTTTTAATCATTTAATGATAAATGATCTCTTAAATTTTTTTTTTACCATTCAGAAAAACATTCTAAATCATGAGGTATTATTGTCAATTTTAAAATAGCTTATTTCTCTACACAGTTCTAGGTTTTACACACAATTTGAATTTTAATGCCTGCACTTGAAATTTCATACATTGGTAGCTGACCCTCAAATCAGGATTTTAAGGGATCAATTACATTTGCTGTTTTTTCCCCAATACAAACAATGCCAAGAGACCAGTTTATTAATGATGGAAGACACTAAAACCCAGGATAGGGATAGTTGTAACCGTTAGTTCCACAATACTGGCTTTCTTTTATATCATGTTATATAGTATAGCATGTATTTGGTTCGAAAATGAGAGTGGATTTAGATTCTTTTCATGATGAGTATATAAAGAATTCTTAAAGAGAAAAAGAGAGCTCCTGCATTGGGGGCATGCCTAGTCGGCCTCTGCTCTATTTACGGATGTGTCACCTTTCTGCAATAGGTGGTGACTGAGCCGCATTTTTGCCATCAAGTTAAAGAATTCCACAGCAGCCTTCAGCACTTAAGAGCAAGTGTGTGAATACTGGTGACTCCTTGAATTTTTTTAAAAGAATAATATTCTCCTTTGTTCAATTCATTTTGCATTCCCAACTCTGTGTCTTCACAGGCACTGAGTCCTATGCGAGAGCTGTGCATCCAGACACATTCTGGTCTGTGGTAACTTGCCCACGTTGTTCCTCAGGCATGAAGAGATACTCATGTGCTAAACTACCTACATTAGACTACAATGGTCTGCTTCCTCATTCAGCTCAATGAACCTAGAAAGGTGACACTCGGTAATGTGAAAGATTATTATCCTTCAAGCTCCCCTTCAGAGAGATGATTTTGAGGCTACCCTTGCATTCTGGTGTGCCAAATTAAGAAGTTTCTTCATTAAGAACCTGTTGGTAGAGAGGAACAGAGGAATGAGGGACAACTCATTAAAGACTTGCAGGGGTCTCATACAGGATCTAATCCAATCCTAGTTTTAGAAGAGAAAGCCTGAAAATAAATATGCCTTTTATTTACTTTAAAAGTCTTGTTTGCTATTGGATAATATTTTTTGGCCAGTATTTTACTGTTTTGAGATTTCAGTATAATTTGAACAGCATTTTAATGCCATATTAGAAATAAGGAATGATAATTTTAAAATCCTTCAGAAATGAAACTAGCTTGCTATGTTGTGATTCCTCTAAAAGAGGGATAAGAGGAGCTTTATTAGCATCAATTTTCTACTTTTGATGCATTCTGTAGGAGGTACTAGCAAAATTTAGATGTTTCCTAGGCCTCAACTCAAGGGCCCTGCTAAATGACTTATCCAGGTGGAAGCCATAGATAGACTGTTCTTTCTCATCATGTGAGCAATCAGCTTATTGAGGATCTTTGCTAAATAGGGTGCTTGCTCAGAAAGAGGTTTTAAATCTTGTGTTTAAGATTACCTGTTCATACATACTACTCACATTACCTAACATTCTGGTATGTCAAAAATTACATCTGTTGGCCACTCAGGAAAGATACGTCCCTTCAGAAGGATTTTTTCTTGTAAAGATTTTGTTTATTTATTTTTTTAGAGAGAGAAAGGGAGGGAGAAAGACAGAGAAAGAGCAGTGTGTGGTTGCCTCTCACACATCCCCCACTGGGGACCCAGCCCCACAACCCAGGCATGGGCCCCTACTTGTAATCAAACAGGCAACTTTTTGGTTCACAGGCCAGCACTCAATTTAGTGAGCTACACCAGCCAGGGCAGAAAGACTTCTTTTTTAAAGTGGTGAATAATGCTGTTCCTTGCTACCTTTAATACCTATGTATCTTGAAAAAATGTTATTGTTTTCAGACCAGATGGCATTATTACATATCTATGATCAAATAGACAGTTAATATATTTTTATGGAGTAGATCACACTGCACAATTTTGTAAGTTTATTAATTTCAACAATATATTGACCATTAAACACATTATTAAATTTACATCTGAGATAATACACTACCATTAATAAATCTACAAACTACACATCATCTATTCAAATGGTACAATGTTACAATTTATTGTATACTATGTGAATTTTGTCAACAGGGAATCCCCTTTGAGAAAAATAGCATGATATTAATTTCCAGCACCATCTGTGTGAAACAATAGGAAAACCAATATTTTAATACAATGAGTTCATGCATGTCAGTTATCTTCAACATTAGGTGCTGAAGTTTTGTTGATGCCACTTACCTATTAATTTAATAAATGTCTCACTGAAGTTAAAACTATGAATAAATGAATTAAAATTAAATTAATAAGACATTTAAATGGGTATAATGTGAATCTGGTTCATTCTCCAAGAATATATCCTGTATGCAGGATATACATATATCCTGCATACAGGATATGTATATACAAATTACTGTACCATCTGCTGGGTTTTTACAGGCTGAACATGCATTTTTCTTTCCACACATAAAAGGCATATTGTAGATTCCTCATAGTGAAAAGATTATTCAGTTGAAAAGGTTGAGCCAATTGGTCAAACTACTGCCTAGAAGTGGTCAGACTTGAAAAGTACTTTCAAACGATGGGGACAGGGGTCATCACAGGAAAGATCATATTCTATTTAAATTCAAATCTCCCAAGCTAACATTTTTCTAATTATGACAACAGATGCTGTTTGAAGTAACACAGGACCCCCTTTTATTCGCCCTTTTAAACTATTGTAACCTGCCACCTGGTAATTTCTCCTTTTATCTCCACTGAAAGTTCTGGTTTCAACAAATAGAGGGTGGGGCATGTGTAGGTTTACAGCTGTGTAAACTAATACATTAATTAATTAGTAGTAATACAACCACAATCAGGAGAGTAAGCAGACACAACAAAATTTAAGTTAGCAATTTCCAAGAGATTATTATTTTTATATTTTAAATAATTTAAGAAATAAAGAAATAAAAATCTCAGTAAAAGAATAGGACAATATAAAAATATTAGACTTGGGTAAGTATGAAGTAAAATATATTCCATCAAAATAGAAAGCTCAGTAGACTGATTAAATGATATAGCTAGACACAGCAGGAAATGGAGAAAAAATAGGGAGAGAGCTTACAGGGAAAAATCCCCAAAAAGGCAATGCAGGCATATAAAGTGGTTGAAGACATGAAAAAGCAAAGCGACGTAAAGGCTAAAATGGGAACATACAGCATATATCTAGGATTCCTGGATTGTGAGACTAGAGAGGGAAGAGATATCTTTGGGAAACATATAACAAAATGTCCAGAACTGGAAAAGACATAATTGCTCAGATTGTAAGTGGTGCAGTGAGTTATAAATAAGAGAAACAGAGTAGTTCTCATAACTTAATCAATTATCTTGCCTACTCAGCAAATTAATGTGCTCTCCCCATTCTCTCCTAATGATTCTCACAGTGTGATAAATGCACAGAACTAGGACATGACTATTTGGTACATCAGTGCACTATTGTTCCTCTGGTTGAATCCTGTTCTTAAAAAGTCAGTTGTGTTTCATCCCTAACTGCAATAGAGAGCTGTTGTATGTGTTATGTTAATTATCCAAACCAATAACTTATCAATATAAAAGAAAGAACTGTGTCAAGGAAAACTAAATTGAATGGTGTGGAGGGAACTCCATAAAGACATGCCACTTAAAAAATTATATGTAAAATTAGGTTTGGGCACAGAAACAGTAAAAATGGTGGTTAAAAGTAAAAAAAAAAAAAGGAGATATAATAAATACAAATGCTTCAATGTTTTTATCTTCACTATAAAGATACAGAAATTGGAAATTTTAGATAATTCATTATGCATGTGGTTCATGAAATAAAGATAACATGAAAATCTGACCACAGACCCATCTCAAAGGAAAGGTCTTGTGCTACATCAAAAACTTACCAAATAATATAAATTTATATATTTGAGCTGAAGTAAAGTGATTAAGATGATCATCAATCATTTTTTAATGATTTTCAGTTTAACAATTTTTTATTTCATCAATGACCTAATGTCTCATATTTTCTAAAGTCTGTAACCATAAGCAAACCACAGAACATCAAAGTCATAAAAAATGAGAAATTACCCGCTAAAAAATCAATAGCAGAGTTCAAATTAGCAACGTTATCTAAGAATCCACCCCCAAATTCATAATTATGAAGATTTCCTTCTGGGGTTTTTTTTCCAGGAGCATTATGTTTTTAGCTCTTATATTTAGATTGTTGTCTCAGTGCCACTTGGGGAACACTCTTTTCCCATTGAATGGGATTGGCACCCTTGTCAAAAATCAATTGGCCATAAATGTATTGATTGATTTTAAGACTCTCAGTTGTATTCCATTGGTCTTGATATCCATCCTTATGTTAGTTCCACACTGTTTTGATTTCTATAGCTTTGTAGTAAGTTTCAAAATTTCACCTCTTTTGCTAAATTTATTCCTAGATATTTATTCATTTACATACTAATATAAATAAAATTACATTCTTAGTCTCATTTTTGGATTGTGTATTGCTGGTACACAAAAATGCTACTTAATTTTGTGTTGATTTTGTTCCCTGTGTCTTTATTGAATTCATTCATTAGCTCTAACATCTATCTTGTGAATTCTTTGGTTCTTTGGGGTTTTGTGTATATAAGATCCTGTCACCTAGAGACAGAGATAGTTTTGCTTTCTTGTTTTTCACAATTTGAATAATTTAAATGTTTAAATGCCCATTGCTTCTTTTTCTTGTCTAATTGCTCCAGCTAGAACTTCCAGTGCAATGTTGAATAGCAGAAGGTAAAGCAGGCATCTTTGTCTTATTCTTGATCCAGGGGGAGAACTTTCAATCACTGACCACTGAGAATGATATTAGCTACACAAATGGCCTTTTTCATGTTGAAACATTCATCTTTAAAAACAAGAAACTATTTGGGTATTTCAAAAGCAAAAGAATTAAAAAATGATGATTAAATTTTTATAAAAATTAGACATTCTCAGATTTGATTTTTTTAAATTCAGTGGAATGTAACTGAATAGTTATAGTGTGAAAGACACATCTAGAAATTCAAAAAATTTTTAAGTTAAAAAGTTGGAGAAATATGTATTAAGAAAATAACCAAAAGAAAGTTGATCTACACTTTTCATAATGGGCACAATAGAACTTACAGAAGTCTATTCTACATACTATTGAAAGAATAGTAGCTCACAGAACCAGTGGGAACAGGATAAAGACATTGGAAACACCAGGAAACAAGGAAGCTCAGAAGGAAATCAGGAAGCAGGAAACACTGCAACATACTTGTGCAGGAATAGCCTGGCCAGTGTGTTGCCACAGCTGCCACTGCTGTCATCACCTCTGTTGCTGCTACTGTGAAGATTCTGACCCTCAAAATTCCTTAATTCCTTGCCTGACTCACTTCCTGTTCAGAGTCCCAGGAGCATGCATCTAGCCGACTGAACTTGTGTCTCATGCTTCCCCTGGCTGTTAGAGAGGCTGGTAGGAAGGAGTGGATTCCAAGGTGAAGACAGGCACTAGGAAGTGGTCTCTGGCAAAGATGATCCCGAGTTTAGAGAAAGAAAATGGGGAGGCTTTATGGGGAATAATATATGAACATTTTTTAAATGTCCGGAGACAAACAATTAGAAGCAATTATCAGTGTGGAAGGCAAGTGTGGAAGGCAAGGTATAGACTAAGCTGTGTTTTGAAAATTCTACATACCTTTAAACCATTTTGCAATGTTTTAATGATGAAATTGCACTTGGGCATAGCCTGTATACATTTTAAAATATGTTTTAAAATTATACTTAAAAAAGAATTTTTGCCTTTAAGAGTGAGAATTACATACTCACAGCACTTTGGAACTTTCATGGGAATAATTGATGAAAACCCCGCTTCAGCAAAATTCAAGGGAAGAGAAATCTCCCTGGGAAGGCAGAGATTTCACCATTGGCTAATCTACTTTTTTTTTCTCCTTGAAATGCGTTGGCTTCAGCTACCTTTAGAAGTTCCTTCTGTTGAAAACTCTGGATGATTTTTTTTCTCTCTCTGAAGCCAGCCAGATACTTTGTAGTGGAATAAATTGTCAGAAAAATTGCTGCATCTAGAGATTTTGCTCTAGTGAAAATTTTGCCACCGCCTCCTCAGAGTGGCTCACCATTTGAGATTATAATTAAAAGTACCATCAGAAAATAAGAGCTGCATTATGTAATTTTTAAATTAAACATGCTGTTAGGGAAATTTAATTTTACATATGCATAGGAGAGTTGGTTGTGTGTGTGTGTGAGAGAGAGAGAGAGAGAGAGAGAAAGACAGACAGAAAGAGATAGAGAGACAGAGAGAAAAACACTCCAACTCTGTAAGGCTAATAGAGATATTTATACTCTAAGAGAAATAACCCGAAGCATACAACCAACTGAAATTTGTAGTTTACTAATAAAACTTATCGAACGTTGTAACTGAAGTTAGTTGTCTGCAATATAATCCAAGAAGGTCACATTTGGGGTGGCTCCTCTGTGATGCCAAATTCATTCACCCACTACTTGATTCATTCATTTATTTCTATAACAAATCTCTTTTAAGTAATTCTTATGTGGAAGTTTTCATGCTGGACAATGAAGACCCTGGAGTGAATCAACACAGTGCAGAGGAAGGACATGCAACTAACCAGCCAATTTATATAATACGGTGTGATATGTGTGCTAGAATGTCCCAGATGCTTTGTGAGTTCAAAAAGAAGACACAAATTCTAGACTGGAGTAAAGATTTGGTGAAGGAGAAAGTCAGGAGTGTGTCACAAAAGCAAACTTAAACTGAATCTAAGGGTGGAAACTATAACAGAAAAGATAAGAGATTTTAAATAGCTAATAAATTGATAGTAAGGGCTCTCTTGAAGATTCTGGGGCAGCAAGACAGAAGCTTTTAGGGACATCATTGTTTTCAGTGGGTGGGAAAAATTTCACTTGCATGTATGACTCTGGGTTGAAAAGAGGGGGATTATAGTGGATGTATGCTAATTTTACTCTCCAGTATCTAGTCTCCTTCTTTTCTAAGAAGTATAACCTCAAGCCATTTGAGAAATTAGCTCATTGCATGACATACAACCCATGTACACACATACAGCATTTCTAAGAGGGAGCACAGGATTTTGGATCCGTGACTGGTTCCTTCTGCCACAGTGATTGTTCAAGACTTCAGCATGTGACCCAATCAGAACTACAGCAAAACTTACTTGGCAATTTCCAGAAAAGAGATTCTGTTAGGCCTGAAACCTGAGAGGATGTCGGGCAACCCGTTGCTACCATGTAATGCTGATGCCGAGGCCAACGTGACAGAAGGCAGAGGAAAGAGATGGAGAGAGACCAACTCCTAATTATATTTTCTGAACACTGAATCCAATCTTGTCATTTTTATGTAAGCCAACAAATTTCCTTTTTTGCCTAAGTGAGTTGGGTGGTATTTTCTCACTTGCGACCAAAAAGTCCTACTGGAAGCAGCCTCCCAAGAGGAAGCAGTGGGATGAAGATGAAAAGAAAGTTACATTTATTAAGCAACTATTTTGTCCCCACCATGTAAATCGAGGCACTGCTGATTTTGTTGTTTCTTTGTTTTAAATGAGAGAATGTATCTTCGCACAAAGTTCTGCCTAAATCCAAACCCTATTCCCTCTCCATTACACTGCGCTGTCAGATTGAGGTTTACCTGGGCCAGCATTTCCTATACTGTGTTCCAGGAAACATGAGTGTTCAGTAGGATATTAGTAAATGTTATATGAAGAAAAAATTCTCAGTATGTAATAAACTCTTAATATGTGAAAAATTTATAAACACGTATGCATTGATCTTATTTTATATGTTTTAGAAATAGCTGAAAGGTCTGATGAGAGATCACCTGCTGAATGAAATAAGGGTAACTAAAAATTATGCACTGATGCACAGGGAACATGTTTAAACCATGCAGTCTATTTTCAGACTAAGCACTGATTTAGCGTTTCTATTGGAGAATTTAAGTCTGTGTTTCTAACTTGCTTTGGGGAGTCACTCCAAGTGGATTGTTATTAAAGGGTCATACTAAACACTGCTGTGTGGCTGACAAAAGGGTATTTTAAATAAAAAATGTACTCAAATAATTATCAAATAAAACAAAATCAGGATGATTCAAAGTGACATGATTAATGGCAATTTTTAAATTTCCAAACAAAATTGTGAGGCTAACTGTCCAAGATAAATGATTAAATATTTTGAGAACTGCCATGTATGAGTTAAGGCATTCAATTTTTGTTATATATTTTGCTAAAATTTGCTTTTGAAAATGAGACTTGTATAATATACTGGAATTGAAACAAAACATTGGAATATATTGGATGCGGTGTTTAATATGAAGACCTGACTCAAAAACATCATTAATTCTGTAAGATATGAATTATGTGAAAAAAGACACAAAAGCACTATTCTCAAAGGATAGGTGGTTTTATGTCATATAACAAAAATGCTTAATAAATTTACTTATCATTTACTTTATCTAGATATTTTAATTCCTTTTGTTCTATTTTTTAACATGATTTAAAGTCTGTAATGGTATTTTAGTTCACTTATAGAATTTTTTAAACATGAGTAATTTTAGATTTCTCGTAACAGTTATTTCATCAATGTCTTTTCAATGCCTTAACTCACCTCCACAACTGATCATCATTTCTAGTTTGTGGGCAATGAGGAGTTGAACCTTACCAAGGCTATGCATCACAGCTGTCTACTACCCAAAAGAGAACTAAAAAGAACTTGTTAATTATCTCAGCCTCATGGGTTAGAGCTAGTAGTAGCACTGGGAAAAAAATCAGTCAATCAATTAGAAGACAAAAGACCCCACCCACTACTCAGTACTCTGCAAACTTGGGAGTCATCTGGAAATCCAGATTCTAAGAAAGAAGAGTGAGAAAATGACTAGCATGGTAGTAAATGGAAACTTTTTGCCACGGTGAGAAGAATGACTAAGAGTGACAATGAAAGGATGTACCTATATGGCCATATGTTTTCTCTTCTGTGACAATGTACTCCGTCCTTACGAAACCACAGGAAGGGCATACACATATACATTCCCACCAACGGGGTGGGGATTGGCAGATGGACCTCCATCTCTGCCTCATTCTGTTTTGTGCTCGTGGGTCTTTTCTGACCAAGCCCACACTCTACGCTTCATCAAGCCCCAGTGCCAGCACTATTTCATAACCACAAGTATAGTGTCACAATTTAAAGTCTTTCATAGAAAAAAGGAAAGCTAATTTGGGTCAGATATCCAACTCTGACCCCAGATGTTTGGTCATTAGGATCAAAATCAACATAGCCTTCTTGGAATGGCAAGTAAGATATATTTTTTAAGAGATTTGAGAGGAATCTGGAGGTTCTCTAGTTTAATTATTGGATGCTTTGTATCATAAAGTATACTATAAAAGATTTTAGGACCTACTCCACAATTTTGAAGTCTACACCAGGTATACATATGTAGAGAGAGCTTATTTGTTCTACTGGGTTGTGGCAAAGATTACCTCCATGCCTCCTAGTTGACCTGGGGATAAATACCCTTTATAAATCAAATCATCTGCTTGGATGTCACAGTCAGTAACATGAGCAGTTACTCTTCATTAATCATAAAAAACTTGGAAGTAAAATTTGGTAAGCTAAGGATACCATGTAATTAAACTGATATATTTTCACCAGAGACTGAAATTACTTTATGTTGTTGGGTTTGATTGTTTGCTAGTTCTCCAAATCCTGTAAGTGAGAAAATCAGGTTATATTTTGATATTTGTTATATAAGATTATTTATTTTAATGTTTTCTCAGTTCCAAACTAAAAATAGATTATCAAGTGACTTCTGAATAGGAACTTAAATACTTATTTCACACATTTCTTATAAGTACTGAGGCACTACAAATCTCTTCCCAAAGGATGACAAATAGCTCAATTGCTTTGTGAGCAATTATAATATTCTTAAATTATGGGCCACCATGATTCAATCTTGAACTGCATCAAAGGACACATAGGTTACTTTATTTTATTTCTGAAAGTATTTCCTACATTTAGTTTGTGCTTGTTTATGCTTACTAGAACAGAGACAAAACCATATGTATGGCAGTGCTAATGTTAAAAAACAAAGGGAGAAATTGGGTAAATTAGTAGAGGATATTTAGAATACAGAATAGTCTGTTTAAAATATTAATTCTCATTAGTTTTATTACTATCTATACATAATTTAGAATTAATTTTTGAGTAAGAGGGAAGAGGCTATTAAGGTTACTTGTCTGTGTTGTACTTTATTTCAAAATATTACAGTATGTTCTTAAAATTGCTTTATAACTGTGTTCTTACTAATGGTATTAGATACCTATTGCTGTATGACCAATTGGTACAAAACTAAGATGCTTAAAATAACAAATATCTATTACTTCACAGCTTCTATGGGTCAGAAATTCAGGTGCAACTTAAGCAGACTTGCTTACATCACATCTAGACGAGAGAGAGAGAGAGAGAGAGAGAGAGAGAGAGAGAGAGAGAGAGAGAGAGAGAGAGAAGGGAAGGTAGGCAAAACTAAGAGTTTTTAATAACCTATTTTCAATAGTGAAATACCATCATTTTTACCATATTATAGTCAATAGAATTAATTCAGTATGTCCAGATCACACCCCAAATGGAGTATTGTAGAGGAGCATGTACACCATGAGGGGAAAATCATATGGGGCCATTTTAGAGGCTGCCTACCATGTTTTTCATTGTAACAATAGTAAATAGCTATTATTAGAAGTTTTAATGTTAAGTTTTGTAGAGGCTTCAATTGAAGCACAGATGAGTGACAACCTACCTGGTATAGTATAGTTTAATGTGGAAATCAGAAGCCCAGGATTCTAAAAGTAGCTTTATCACCCATGACCATTGATGATTTGTGCTTTAAATCTTTCCTGAACCATAATAAGATGTGAGGAGGCATTCTCAGAAACACAGCTCAGTACAAGAATGAGGAGGACCAGGCAAAAGCTGAAGCAGAGGAATCCAAAAGATAATCTCCAAGTGAAGTGGTGAGAACATTACCCTGCTACCAAAGCCAGGCAAAAACATACAAAGAAAAAAAATACAGGCCAGTAGCTCTAATAAATGTAGATACAAAAATCCTCTACAAAATACTAGCAAACAGCATTCAACAGCACACTGAAAGTTTATACACCATGATCAAGTATGATTTATCCCTGGGGTGCGAGGATGGCTTAAAGTCAATCAATAAGATACAGCACACTAATGGAACAATGGATTACAACCACATGATTATCTCAAAAGGTAAAAAGCATTTAAGAAAATTCAACACCTTTTTATAATAAAAACACTTTAAGAAACCTAGGAAGAGAAGAAAATTACCTCAACCTAATCAAGATCATCTATGAAAAGCCCACAGCTAATATCAGACTCTGTGGTGAAAAATTGACATATTTTCTCTAATATCAGAAACAAGGCAAGGATGTCCACTTCTGCCTTTTCTCAAAATCGTGCTAGAAGTTGAAGGTAGATCAATTCAGCAAGGAAAAGAAATGAAAGGCATCCAAATCAGAAAAGAAGTAAAATCATTTCTGATAATAGATGACATAAACTAAAGATTCCACCAAAAAAAAGTAAGAACTGATAAATAAATGCGAAAAATTTGCAGGATACTAATCAACATATAAAATCAGGTATGTGTATATACACTAACAATATATGATCTAAAAATAAAGAAAAACAATTCCATCAACAATAACATCACAAAATAAATCTTAGGAATAAACTTAACCAATGAGGTAAGAAATTTTTATACTGAAAAATACACAACATGGTGTATTTTCCACTTATTTATGGAAAAGCATCTGTTTTATGTATGAGAAGTCTTAATATTGTTAAAAATGTCAAACTTTCCAGAAACAATCTACTGATTCAGTGCAAATGGTGGGGGGGAAATGAAGGCAAGCATATTTGAACAACAATTAAAAAAATAATAAAAACAATCCCAATGACATTTTCTTTCAAAAACAGAAAAAATAACCCTAAAATTCATATGAAACCACAGAGAATTCTGAATAGCCAAAAGAATCTTAAGAACAAAGCCAGATGTCTGACACTTTCTGACTTAAAAACATACTATAAGCCCTGGCTGGTGTTGCTCAGTGGATTGAGCACTGACTTTGAAGCAAAGGATCACCAACTTGATTCCCCATCAAGGCACACACCTGGGTTGTGGGTCAGGTCCCTACTAGGGGGCATGTGAGATGCAACCACACATTGAGGTTTCTTTCTCTCTCTTTGTCTCTCTCTTCCCCCTTCTCTAAAAATAAATAAATAAAATCTTTAAAAAACATACTATGAAACTTCGGTGATCAAAAGAGTGTGGTACTTGCATAAAGATAGACACATAAGCCAATGGAACAGAATAGAGAACTGAATAATAAATCCAACTGTATATGGCCAAATGATCTTCAACATAAGTACCAAGAATACACAATGGAGAAAAGAAAGTTTCTTCAAAACATTGTGTTGGGAAAACTAAATAACCATGTGCAGAAAAATAAAATTGGATTCTATCTCATATCATACACAAAAGTCAACTTAAAATGGATTAAAGGCTGAAATGTAAGATCTGAAACTGTAAAATTCCTAGAACACAGGAAAATCTTTATAATATTCATCTCAGCAATGATTTCATGGGTATGACATCGAAAGCACAGACAACAAAAACAAAAACAGACAAGTGGGACTACATCAAACTACAAAACTTCTGTGCAGTGAAGAAAACAATCAACAGAATGAAAAATCAAACTAAAAATAGAAGAAAATATTTGTAAGACTTATCTCCTACAGGGCTAATATCCAAAATATATTAAGGAATTCCTACAACTCAATAGCAAAAAAAATGATTTAAAAATTAACAAAGGACTCAATAGATTTTTTTTCTAAGGAAGATATACAAGCCTTGCCTGTGCAAAGGGGTGAATATAGGGAAAGAACAGGCTGGGAGAGTACTCAGAAATCTGGTCAGGATGGCAGAGTAGGTGGACGCTAAACTCACCTCCTCCCATGACCCATCAAAATTACAGCTAAATTATAGAGCAGCCAACATATGAAGACTAACTGAACAGAAGTCCTACAACTAAAGAAAAAAGAAAAAGCCTCTTTGAGACTGGTAGGAGGAATGGGGACACAAAAAGGACTGGCCTTGAGCCCACTTGTCATAGTTGAGAATCTGGATGGAGTGGTACCCGCTGTGGTGTGAGGAAAAGTGCTGAGAAGAGAATCCCATATAGCCTGGCAATGAAAATTCATGGGGATTTTGTCCATCTGGGTAGAATAAAAGGTTCCTGGAAACCCAGGCATCCACTCAAAGGCTAGCACACAAATTCTCACTTGGAGGCTCTCTCCTTGAACTCCAGCAAAGGGACAGTGGCCTCAGAGAGGGGGTGAGGGGATGCCAAGGACATACAGGGAGAGTCTGAGTTGTAGGACTTCAAGGTGAGTGCTAGAGTGCCATTGTCCTTGTGTTTCATTTTTGTGTGTGTTTCCATACAAATTTTGGATTAGTTGTTCTAGTTATGTAAAATATACCATTGCTAACTCTATAGGAATTGTGTTGAATCTGTAGATTGCTTTGGGTAGCATGGATATTTTAATGATGTTCTTTCTTCCTCTCCAACAGCTTGGTGTATGTTTCCATTCATTAGTATCTTCTTTGTTTTTTTTTTCTTCAATGTCTTATAATTTTCTGAGTATAGGTCTTTTGCTAACTTGGTCAAATTTATTTCTATTTTGATGTAACTGTGCATGGGATTGTTTTATTAGTTTTCCTTTCTGGTAGTTCATTATTGGTGTATAAAAATGTAACTGATTTTTAGATATTTACTTTGTATCCTGCTACTTTACTAAATTTATTAGTTCTAGTTTAGGGGTTTTTTTTGTGTGTGTGTGGAATCTTTAGGGTTCTCACTATAGTATCATTTATATTTTGTCCTTTTTCTTTCCATCAAATCTTCTCTCTGCACACCCTCTATTCACAAGGAAAAATTTTCCTCCTAATGAGTAGAGCATTTCTGATTTTGCAAGGCAACTTTACTCTCCTTATTTCTCATGACTGTACAGTCCTATCCTGGCTTTGCTATCTGTTACAAAAGTGAAAGACCCTTCATGTTTTTCTTTTCTGATTACTGTGGCTAGGACTTCTAACACTATGTCAAATAAAAGATGTTAAAGTGGACAACGCTGTCTTGTTCTTAATCTTAAGGACAAAAGTTGTATCTTTTCCATTTGAGTAGATGTTAGCTGTGAGTGTGTCATACGTAGCCTTTATTATGTTGAGGTACATTTTCTCTATTCCCACTTTGCTGAGAGTTTATGTCATGAATAGATGATGCATTTTGTCAAATGTTTTATTGCATTTATTGGTATGATCATATGATTCTTATCCTTCATAAACAGGATTCTTATCCTGTTTATGTGATGTATCTTGTTTATGAATTTGCAGATATTGAACCAACCTCCCATCCCAGGAATAAATATCACTTGATCATGATGTATGATATTTTAGTGTATTGCTGAATTTGGTTTGCTAATATTTTGTTGAGAATTTTTGACATATGTTCATCACATATATTGGTCTATAACTTTTTCTTTTTTCTTTTGGAATGTCTTTGTCTAGTTTAGGAATCAGTAATGGTGAACCTTCCCTCCTTTTAAAATTTTTGAAATAGTTTGAGAAGCACAGGTCTTATTTCTTCTTTGAAAGTTCAGTAAGATTCACCTGTGAAGCCATCAATCCAAGACTTCTGTGTGTTGGGAGTATTTTGATTACTGTTTTTTGTTTGTTGTAATCAGTCTGTTCAGATTTTCTTTTTCTTTTTGATTCAGTCTTGGAAGATTCCATATTTCTAGGGGCATATCCATTTCTTCAAGATTGTCTAATTTATTCGCATGTAATTATTCATAGTATTTTCTTATAATCCTTTGTATTTTGATAGTATCAGTTGTAACTTCTCTTTCATTTCTGATCTTTTTGGGGGGTACCCTCTCTCTCTTTATTTTTCTCAATGAGTCTGGTTAAAGGTTTGTCAATCTTGTTTATTTTTTTCAAAGAACCAGCTTTTGGTTACATTGATGTTTGTATTTTTTTACTTTATTTTATTTATTTCTGCTCTAATATTTATTATTTCCTTCCTTCTGTTTACCTTGGGCTTTGTTGTTCTTTTTCAAGATCCTGTAAGTGCAAAGTTAGATTGTTTATTGCATTTTTTTTTTGAGGTAGGTTTACATTACTATGAATTTCCCTCTTAGGACTGCGTTTGCTGTGTTTCATCAATTTTGTGTCATTGTGTTTCCATTTTCATTTGTCTCAAGGTAGCTTTTGATTTCTTCCTTATCTCATTGTTACCTGTTTAGTAACATGTTATTTAGCTTATATGTGTTTGTCTGTTTTTCAGATTTTTTTCTTTTTTATTGTTTTCTAGTTTCATACCATTGTGGTAAGAGAAGATGCTTGATATAACTTCATTCTCCTTAAATGTATTGAGAGTTATTTTGTGGCCTAACATGTGCTCTATCCTGGATAGTGTTCAGTGTGCACTTGAGAAGAATGTATATTATGCTGCTTTAGGGGTTCAGTGTTCTAAAAGTATCAAGGGAACAGAATGGCAGTAAGGAATTCTCCATGATGAATTGGACTGTAGCAACACTGATTATTAATGCTATTTTTTTCTTTTTTAATTATATTCACTCCCAACATCTCTCACAAGGCTGTTACATAGGACAACCTTCTGTTAGCAAAGTCCAATGGAGAACAAAGAAGGAGTGTATATTCAACCTGAGCTTAGGATAGTAATAGAAAAAGGGCTCCAGTACACTGTACTTCCCCCTGTGGTTTGCATGGCTCTAGAGAGTGACCAGCAGCAAACTGAACATGGCCATTGTGAAGTGAAGAGATATAGAAACCAAACAACTGAGTGTAATCAATACATGAACACAGAAGAGGGTTTTCTTCAATGTACTAAATCAGCAATTGTCAATCTGTGCACCACAAGAATTTTTAAAATGGGCAATATCTGACTACTTCATTGGGAGCACTGACCTCTTTTCCCTTAGATTGTCAAATTAAAAAATGCCAGCACTACAATGATGATCCAGTGTGAATGAATCAAAATCACACCTATTTTTGACAGATCTGCAAAAAATACATATATTTTGGTTTGATGCAGAATTTTAGTAATTAGTTTATGTGCAGCATGAGATGGAAAAGGTTAAAAATCGCTGCACTAAGTGAAAGAAATTCTTGAAGGTAATGGGTGTGTGGCCATATACTCAGGTTACATTTGCTTACAAAATTGAAGTAAATTATTTTCATGACTACCGCTTCACTATTAATATCTAGGGTTAGTTCTACAAAGCAGGCATTGAAGCAGCTTCCTTATATGGTCCTATATTGATACAACGCATAGTTCTTCAACTTAGTCTTTTTTCTTTTTTGAATCTGTCATCAATCTGTGGTTTCTCTAAAGCTTTCCACAGGTACTTTTCATGCAGCCCTCCCTTTGGACTTGTCAGAATCTCGAGATCTGTTTTCTTTTTCTCCACTTGGCCAGCTCTGCTCAGCTGGGAGTTGCCTCTGGCTTTGGTTTGCTTCTGTTCTCGGGTACTCTTAGCTTGGATAAATCTCCTTATGGATGTGATTGTCTCTCTCTGACTCAGTGCCCAAACATGAAATTCAATAGTCATTGTGTGACAGGAGAACATTTTTCTTAATGTCAGAGATTTCTTCTCCTTTTATTCCAGTACTTAATATTCTTTATTGATTCAGTCGCTTCACTTAATCTTCCGGATACTGTTTCCATCTGATGAGGAGGCTGTTTTCTGTCCTCCATGCTGTATATATTCTATGTAAAAAGTAGTTTATTACCTAGATAACATTCGCTTTGAGGCACAGTCTAATAAAATAATATGGTTTTTAACAGAGTATACAGATCTTCAGTTTAATGATTTGATGATAAGGATAATTTTGGAGAAAAATAATTTGAAAGATGTTGAATTAAGAGAACATGATTTAAGTCATGATTCCTTTTCTGACATAATGTGATATTGAATGAAATGTGGGTTATATTGCCTAATTATCTGAGATCTAATTTTATGTGTTTGAAATGTTTTCTCTCATTGGAAAGAGTACTTTCTTTTTTATATATTTTATAGGATATAATGTATATAATATATTATATATTTGAGAAATTTGTATAGTTATATCTAATGTATAGGTGAGGATATTTGTAAATATATATTTGTAATACATTTGTAGAGTTTATTTAATCATTATTGTTATTATAATTGTTATTATAAATATCTCTGCAACTGATTTTCTTAGTTACTATACTTGATTTTTAACCATGGAACTTAATTTCTTATGTGTGACATGTGATAATAAGATATATAAGTGATATAAGACATTAGCTATGCACATATCATATACTTGAATTTCATGCAGCCTAACTATGTATATGATATCTTAATTAATTCTATATTGTATTTATCCTACCAACTTATCTCTCTTTGATATTTAGCCAAGAACAATTTGTGGTCTTACATGGATATTCATAAATTTGGATTTAAAGTCCAGGGAAGGAATCTAGTAAATTTATGGAACATTAAACATGCATATCTCTGATTCCTCCACAAGCCCACTACAAACAATCACGCCTCAACCTACAAGGACCAAAGGAAAAGAGGAGGTGATGAAAGCACATGAAAGGTGATAACAAAATTCGAAATGATGTAAAGCAGGTGGATGAGTGAACTGACTCAGGAAATCAGAAAAACTGAAAACCAGTGCTTCGAGCAAGCTAATTCTCAGGACAGAACTCTGGAAAAGCTAAGGAGATTGGAGGCAAGGGTTCCTCTGATGATAGATGGTGCGAGGTAGATTGGAAATTAAAGAAATAACTTCAAAATACATAATTACACCTCTCATATCACCTTTCCCACTTGAGCAAAACACAACTGGTGTACTTTGTGGAGAGGCCAGTGAAGAATAACTCTGGTCGTGAAGACACCAGGCACAGCTGAGAGCAGCGGTGCTGGGGCCACAACAGCGAAGGAGAAATCAACACAATGGTTGGTGGGGCCCAAATGCCCTCATCTGCTCACCTTGGGTATGCTGGAAGCCACACTCCACTCACCTAAGGAAGAGTCTGAATAATCTTTCTCTGAGGAAATGACCATTTCAAAGGAAGAGTTAAAGATACTGACCTTTGGAGTCCTCCAATTCAGTTAGCTGGATGTCTGCCTCATCACCTGCAGTGAATCTTATCCTTGGGCAAGTCCTGCCATCCACGTAGAGTTTCTAATTAGATTTTTAGAGTTTTTTTCTGAAATATGAACACATATTCAAGCATCACCAGGCATAACAGAAAATGAGGAAGGACTCTTATACATGGCATTATTCACTGTACTCTTAATGAGTTCTTACAGTGTGGTAGGCAGTGTTATGGGTGTTGTGGATAAAAAGGGGATAGAACAGTCAAAAATCTCTGTCCTTATAGAGCTTAAATTCTAATAGAAGACAGACAAAAATGTTTACTCACATAGTAGTATAACATGTATAATATTTTTAATGAACAAATAATAGAAAGGTGTTAACAGGAACAACACAAGAAAAAATATTTAAAATTATTAGAGAAATAAGATGAGAAATTGCATTTATTTCATAAAAACAAAATTTTATATTTTTAAAAAATAAAAAGCCCCCATAGAAAAAGTAAAATACTGAAAATTAGCAATGGAACAGAAAAAAATTACATCAATAGAAAACTTGGAAATTTGGAAGATAAAGTTAAAAGTAGGACAAAGGTAATGATAAACAGCATAAAATGTATAAGACAAATTACTGGAAGGAAATACACCAACACACTAACAATAATGTATGAAGCTGGTGGTATTCTAGGCATCTTTTTTATTTTTCAATAACTTCTCACTAGGGTTACATGACTTTCACATTTAAATATGTAAATGTAAATGCATTGCTGATATCTGTACACAATAATCTAAATCTGTATATATTACATGGATGTACCCACATGAGTAGCACTCTACATTGAATATTTTCTTGCAAATATAAAGAATAAATTTCATTGAGGAATTTGCATTTTCTGAATAACCTTCAACAGACAAACATAAGAACACTTTAAAAACAGAGAATTCCTAACGATAACCTACTTGAACACATCCCTTAAATCTTAGCTTGTCAAGTGATCACAGATTAATGATCATCAAAAAGGCATTTTCTGAGAGCCTGGGAGAAACACGACTACACAGTAAATGTCCCAGAAAGACAATAATGTGGCAGCTTATATGAATTGCCACAGAAATGAAGAAATGTAAGCATGAAAAATGGATGGGAATCTTGAGTACTGGTGTTCTCAGTGAGAATAGAGTCTGGTCTGTGTTGCTGAAATGTTAACCAGTACATGATTTAAGTTTATGTCAACAAAGCATTGAGACTAGGGAGGAGAGGATGCTGAGCAAAAGGCTCTGAGCCTCCTAGTTACATATTAACATCGCTGTGCTTGCCAGACCAACTCCATGTCAAGAACTGTCACGGCCCCCCACGTGTGTCACTGAGGATTCCGCACACCAGCAGAGGCGAGGTTCACTCCAGAATGTGTCGCTAATTATCTTTACACCATCTTAGGTGGAAAAACATTTCAAGGCTTTGGAAAGAATTCAGAACTTTAATGTGCAGAAATATTTTTAAATTATGTTATTTTGAAACTAAAGGACTTTGCTGGCTGCATTAAATGTTTGCTTTAACATTTTTTCCTAATCAGTTTAATTCACTACAAAATAGATTCATCTTGTACTTCATCCAACATTTTTCATTTAAAGAACTAGAATACATGTAAAACTAGCATTATGGGAAAAATCTATAGACTTTTCTCTCTCTTTTTTTTGCAATATGTAGTAGGCATTTTCAAAATGTATAGAATATCTTGTTTATTGTTTTCACATTCATACAGTACTCTAGGTCTTTGTATGATCCAAATGCATCACTATGTTAAAAATGAGCATTTATTCATCGCAAAATAATTTATAAAACACCTGTAGGATGCACAGAGAATACATTCATGAATTATAAAGACAAAGTCCAATCCTGGCTGGTGTGGTTCAGTGTATCGAGTGCTGGACTGTGAACCAAAGGGTCATGGGTTTGATTCCCAGTCAGGGCACATGCCTAGGTTGCAGTCCAGGTCCCCGGTGGGTGGTGCATGAGAGGCAACCACATACTGATGCTTCTCTCCCTCTTTTTCTCCTTCCCTTCCCCTCTAAAAATAAATAAATAAAAATCTTGAAAAGAAAAAGACAAAGATCCTGCCCTCATGTAACTTACATTTTAGTGGAAGTTGGAAAAAATTTTAAGTATACTAAAAGCAGTCTCAGCAACAAATGCTATGGGGAAAAAAAAAACAGTGTCAGGGATGGAGAAAGACAGGAGGAACTTTCTGAGTTGGTGACATTTGGGTAGAGATCTGAATGATGTTGTATGGGGGAAGAATCTTCTAGGCAAAAGGTATAGCAAGTACAAGAGTGCTGAGGTGAGAAATAGACCAGTATCTATACCAGAGCAAATGGGAAGGAGTAGGAAGAAATAAGAACAGAGAAAAGGTAAAGGGGCTTGATTAGATATTATTATATTTTAATTTTAATTTTTTATATTTAATTGTTCAAGTACAGTTGTCTAGATATTATTACATTTTAAATACAGCTCTTTAAATATTTCATATGGGCTCACTACTCACCAAATAAAAAATACTAGCATACAAAGAAACAAAAAAGCCCTACTCTTGTGGAATTCGGGGGGTCAGTTAAGACATAAATAATGGCTATTTCATTGCCATCATGCTCAATCATAGCCCAAATGGCTTATGACATGTAGCACGGGGCACACAGTTTTCAGGCACCTGACTAAAGTTTTGCTGGACGGGGAGGGAAAAATGAACACACCACAGTGTCACCTGATACTTTTGAAGGGAGGACATTTCCACAGTAGTTGGAGAATCTAAGACATTGGTGTTGTAAAAATCAGACACATATTTCTAAATAAATTATGATTTATATTTCATTTTCATCAGAGCTGCATTCAGTCATTCACTCAAGATTCAAAACTGCCAAACAAGCCCTCTAGGCTCCCTTGGAAAGCCCTCCTCCATCCACACCCAGTAGGCTCAGAATGAAGCACCACCCTGGGAGCTCCCAGCATTTACACAGTGAGTTTAGTTCTTTAATCTGAAGGGGAAACTGTTTGGGGAAAGAGAGGCAGATTTTTTTTTTTGCAGATTTTTAACATCTTGTTTTTCTAATTTGGGGGGTGCAGGGAATGCCAGGTCTACATTCACTTCACTGACTTCCATCAACCATCGAAACTGAGTATATATAGCCTCCAAAAGGACAGAAAGAAAAAGAGTATTTTCATGCTCATGTACATTTGGGGATTTTATAAAGTATATATAAATTTTAGAGCTCTAGTTTATAATTCTGTTATAAAAATGGGCTATTTTTTGGGGTGCAGTATCTTACATCATTCTTTACCAGCACACATTCTTTAATGTGTCAAGATGTTAAAGGAACATTGTCTATTTTTGGTAATTTATTTAAATTCTTTGGGACAGAGTATAATAAGTGTATCTTAAAATATACAATGCAAACTAGGCATATTTCTCTGCCATGAGAAAGTAGGATATAGTTCATGTTCAGTCCAACTGATTTAGCAAACTTGAAATTGAAAACAACCTTTGCCATTTTATAGCCTCACATTAGTAGCCTTCATAACCAGCAAAAAAAAAAAGTGATATGAAGCATGGGATCCACTTAAAAATTATTCCATAAGCCACATCACTGATGTAAAAATTTACTCTATATAGAAAATTTTATTAAAAATTAAAGGCAGGAAAAATTGGAATATTGCATAAATTATATTTTTACCCAAATACAATTTTCTCTGCAATGAAAATTAATCTTTGAAAGGCCATATAATTCTTAATTTTTTTACTCATTTGCTTCAGTTTTGGTTTGTATGCTATTAACTATTTAATATACCTATTTATAACCAAGGCAATTTATCTTACTTCATTTTGCATACGGATATAAAATATCCACGAACACAGGAGAAAAATGAAAAAGCCTGCAACTCTGATGAATTAGAAACTACTTCAAGGAAGTGTGGACTATGAAGAGATGGGAATTACTACACTTCATATTTTTTCCCTAATAAGCTTAAATCATCCTAAAACTTTACCCATTCATCCTCATAGATTCCTTGAGAAGTTCTGGGAAAAGGCATTATTATCTCTATTTGAGTGGAATTCAATGTGACATTTACTGGTATTTTATTTTAAATTTACCTCTATTATTAGTAGAGGTTGAAATGAGTTTGATGTATCTCAAAATGAAAAGCATTACAATCCAGGAAGAGTATTTCTAACTAGAGATAGAGATAAAACAAGGAGTTGAAATATAAAAACTCAACGGAAAAAGCTGCTTGAAAAAGGTGAGCTTATTAATTTTTCTTCCCATGTACTAGTTCTATCTCATTCTGTCTTTTATTTAAATTCAACCTGCTTTCTTGTCTTTAAGAAAAGACTTCAGGCTCTCTTTTTTATAAAGGTTTCAGGGAAGTTTTAAGGAGGGATTCAAGAGAGAAGGTGATTTTGAATAATGGGCATGAAATAAGAGTGTTTTTAGAGGTAAGTATAGTATGGAAATTTTCCATCTTAAAAGAGGGTATATAAAACTATATACAATATGTTTAAATCCTTTCCAACAAGGGTAATAGTTTTAAGATTTCCTTTTTTTTTTTTTTTCTTATTTGACTCTCACTCCCGTGGCCCATGGCATCCATCTCTCTGAGGTTGTATGTGAGGAAAATAGGGATAGAGAGGTGTATCCAGCTTCTGAAAGTCAAAATGAAAGTAAGCAGTAAGACAGGCTATTATCTTATTTTGAAAGACATTTACCACATTTGTTTATTTCTCACTTTATCTAACAACAAAGCTTACATGCCCCACGCTCACAGAATTCTCCCACAGCAGAGGAAATATCTCTGATCACCATCAAGGCTTAGTTGAAGTATGGGAAAAGAAGGACAGGAAAAGAAATGCCCACCCTTTCCAAGTTTGGAGATTGGTAGGAAGTAAAAAAGGGAGAAATAGGAATGCAAAGGAACTTGAGAAGAAAAATTGATATTTTTCTCCTCTAGGTTATATATGAGTCATGTTTAAGGTAGAGAGGAACCCTTCATACTTCCAACTGCTAACACATGTCCACCTTTCCTTACTTGACATCCTGAGGGGAGGTCCCTCTGAAGACAACCTTACACCAATCAAAGGTCAATTTGGCTGTTCTGCATAGTCAGACAAAAGGAGACCCTAAAATGTTGTTTCCTGAGCCACCCTTGTTTTTCAGAATTACCTACGTGTCTATCTGTGAAGCCTGACAGAGAGGTTCATGGGATATGACATCTTTATACCAAAATTGAGGAGATGGAATCACTGTGATCTCAACCTCTTTACGGAGAGTCCTCCAGTGTCAATAAGTACTAGTAGAGTCCAAGGCAGCCAAGAGGGCTACTGAGCCCAGAAAAGTACCAAAGAGCCAGGTCATAAGTTTCAACAGCACTGCAAGTTGTCCCATCAGGCAAAAAAACATCTTAAATACAGAAGCTGTATTTAAACTGTATGGAGATGTTTCCCTAATTGGCTGTTTAAATACTGATTAAAAATTTAATTAATTTTCTTCTCTATTAATCAATAGAGAGGTGGGCCTTAAGAAAATTAGCAGATGAGTTTTAAAAAATTAAAGGAAGTACATTTCCTTTTCACTTTCAAATTATAGTATATGTGAAGACATAGAAATAAGATATGTGTCAGATTCATGTTCAAATACACAAAAATTAATTTATATTTTGTAATTAATTAATACTATTAATTCTCCATTTGATTTCCAACTTTTCTATATTAGATAAACCATTTGATTTATTTTTAAAAATTATACTTGAATAAAGGATGGATGTGGCAAAGAAAAATTTCTATTGCTATTTCCCCAACACACAATACAGGCCTGTCATATTTAAGGTGATCAACAAATATTTGAGTAAAGAAGGTAATACAATATCTAATAACATCTTCATTTATAATAAGATTACTAGAAAAACAAGTATTATCTACTAAGGCTTTAAAGCTCCACAATTTTAATTTACTATAATTCATTGTGTAACAGTTGCTAAAGGGACAAAGAGAAGGTTTGAGCTACAGTTCCTTCTGTTTAAGAGCTACAGGTTTCATCACTAAGTCAAGATTCATAGCTGAACAATACGAAGGCCAAGATTATGATACTATCTTGAGGGCTTTCAGATTTTGAGAATAGAAAACTGAAGGCTTCAGTTGAAATGCAATACTGGAAGAATGTAGAGAATGAAAACCACAGTGATGTTTTCTTAAACTTAATTCAGCAAACTGATTTACTCACATACGAGTAAACAGGTAGGACCTAAAGTGATGGTATTTTATATACTTAATTGTATAAGAAGTGAAAAAGGGATCCTTAACTTTGGTACTCAAGTGATAAAACCCTGGTAGTAAGGGCCATGTGATCCAGTTATGGCCAATGAAAAGCAAGTGGAAATATTCTATGGGTGCCTAGGAAGGCATTTGTTTTTCCTGATAAGATGGTCAGGTGTAGCTAGCTCTACTCTCTTCATTTTCTTTCAGCCTTGAATATAGAGTGATGCCTGAAACTAAAGTAGTCTTCTTGTGATGTGAGAGGATAAACGAACTTGCAATAGATAGTGAAGAATGATTTTTTAAAAAAGATTGTGGATATTAGGTAACATTTTTGAGTTGTGGCATGACCACTGCCTACCTCCAGACTCATTGTATGAATAAAATATACCTATATATTATAATATTTTAATTCAGACTTTCTTTTACTGATAGCTAAAAGTGTTTTCAACTTGTTTAAGAAAGAAGAAGAAGAAGATCACAAAGGTTCTGGTATGCTTTACCTACTAAGTAGCTTGGGTTTTATTTAACAGTTTAAAATAGGAAAGTGACTTGGTCAGAGTTTCATTTTAGAAAAGTAACATTGGAAACATTGTGAAGTAGGAGCATCAGAAAGTGGTAGGACCACTTCTGAAGAATGAAACTGTGGGAAAGAAATGATGCCTTAAACTCAGAGAGTAATGCTGGAGAGGAAGAGATGGTAAGAGAGAAAGGAGTCCTGTATCATTTCTAACACACTTGGAAGGAGTGGTAGCTTGAAAGAATGAGGAGTACAGGAGGAAGGGGAGGATGATAAATTCACTTTGGAGATTTTGAGTTAGAGGTGCTTGGGCAACATCAAAACGGCACATGAGTTTATGGTTCAAAAAACAAATGGTCGAGAGAGAGAGATTTGGGAACCATCAGCAGAAATGACAACCAAATTGTATGGGGCGGATGAGAAAAGCAAGTGGAGCATGAACAACAAGTGTATCATAAATAATTCTGGGAAACACCCATGTCTTAGGGAGGAAAAAAAGGAAGAAATGCCTTTGAAGGAGACAAAGACAGAATGGGGAAAAAGGCTGGGAGGGAACGGGATCACAGAAGCCAAGGGATGAGAGTTTAAAGAAAAAGACTATGGTCAGTGGGTCAAATTCTGCTGTTAAGTAGGTGTTAAATGCTAAGTAAGATAAGAACAGAGTTAGATTTAGCAATCCAGAGATTATAGGTGACCTTGGTGGCAACAGTTTCAGTGGGGTGCTGGGAGGCAGAAAACAGACCGGCGAGTTAAGGAATTAATTTAGAGTG
Source organism: Anoura caudifer (assembly GCA_004027475.1). Lineage (NCBI taxonomy): Eukaryota > Metazoa > Chordata > Mammalia > Chiroptera > Phyllostomidae > Anoura > Anoura caudifer. The sequence continues at coordinate 27,806 of PVKU01003220.1, forward strand.
GGAAAAATACGACAGTACAATTAGATCATTCCTTTACAGGTCTTGATCAAAAAAAAAGAAGAAAGGAGGGAAAAATTGAAGGATGGGACAATATTTAAGGACTCGTTTCAGCAAATGTATATTCTGCTGTTGGAGGCAGAGTGAGTTATATATGTATAAAATCATATATATATATTGCTGTTGTTGATTACATCATGTCGTTCTTTTCTATCATTGCTTATTTTTCCCCTAGTATTTTGATTTTCTTAGTGGTTGCTCTAGGTGTTGCAATATACTTATATCACATTCTACTGGTATGGATGTCTTACCAACTCAAGTGAAACATGATACCTTGTTTCCATTTAGGTTCTTTATCCTCCTCACTTTTTAAATATAATTATCTTAAATATTTCTTGTATAAGATATACTGAGCACCTTGTCAGATGTTGTTAAAATTTTTGCTTCCACCCTCAAATTTGGAAACCCAGATAACTCATTACTATGTCGTTCCTCAGCTCTGAAGTTCCCGAGCTAGCCTGCCTTAGTCTTTCCGCCTTTCAGAGACTCCCTACGCTTGTTTGTTGTCTTTTTTTCAGGGTGTTTTAGATGAAAGAGGAAGAACATGAGAGAAATAGGGCTACTTGATTTGGTAAAAGTAGAAGCCCCCAAGTTACTTTTTTTTGTAAATATAAACACTTCTTTCTAATAAAAAAAATCAATGGTGGAAATGACTTCTAAAGTACCCATTCGAAGTACAGTATTCTACATTTAGAAACCAAAGTAGCATACTAGAAGAAAACGAGCACTTGGAGATCAAACAGCCTGGGCTTTCATGCTGTTTACATTGTGTGTTCTGCACACTCGCTGTGGAAGAGTGTTCCACGGGCTGTGAGGTGAGGTCTGTGCCGGCAACGTGCTCACAGCTCATCAAGCGGAATTTCCCGTCGTTTATCAATACGATCTCCATAACAAATGTAGTTATACAATACGCAGATCTTCTAAGGTTGAATAGGCTTTATTGACGTATTTTTCCTTCTTTCTTGAAAAACATGAGGAATCTGAAGTACAGAAAATTGTTAACATATCTGAGGCTGTTCAGCTAACTTGTGACATAAAAATATAGTGGTTATCAGGTTGTGGTTCGGGAAAGTCAGGGCAGCGCCATCTGGGAACTTGTTAAATACCCAAGTTCTCAAGCTCTCCTCCTGACCTATTTAAATGTAGATTCTGGGGGTGGTGCCCAGAAATTTGTGTTTTAACAAGTTGACAAAGTGATTTTAATGCCAGTTAAAGTTGGAGAACCACTAGGCTAGGCACTGATCTTTCAGGATCTTTCCAATATAACTTTAAGGGTGCTGCCTATTTTAACCTAAAGGATACTCTCTGCTTATTTATGGCATTTATGGTGCTGTACGCCCTATGTTAAAATGTGCTCATAACACATTGAAGGGTCTTGTAACGTGGACTTCATTCCCTGTCCCATCTGAAGGGGAAAAAATCATTTCTTGGATTCCTTCTAAACTCCTCACTCTGCTAATACAGCCAATATCATTCTGCAACTCTCTCTCTCAGGGGGCAACACTAACTGTTTCTACTGACCTTATTCTGGGTATGGTAACCTACAGTTCAGCAACCCCAAATTATTGTATGTGTTACTCTGTTTTTATAGCAACGTGTAGATGCCACTGGAGCAAACCCTGAGAATTTCAGATCAGAACACTTGGTTCTTTCCTTTTAAGATTTACTTCAGTCCATGGTCATGATGTTGTGTCTCTCTCTACCCTTGTACTCCCAGCTGAGGAGTGTCAAATTGCCCAAGGTAACACAATTCATAGTTATAAGAAGCTCAGCTGAGGAGACATCTCTCAGTTCTCATCTAGCCTTTTGTTGCAGTAGACATTATCTTCTTAAGAATCCCCAAATGACTGTGACTGGCTCCCTAAAGATGATATCAGTGACCTGGGAAGGGGCCAGAAGTAAAGTACATCTGCATCCCTGTTGTTGCAACTTTATCAGTAATTAAAGCCAAAATCTTAGCTGTTATGGCCACCCAAGCTTTCCTACGTTATCTGTTCTAAACACATGTAATTTGATCATTGTCAATCCACACTTCTCAAAAACACTCCACATACGTAGTACCCAAACTTATCAGTACTTACCCATTTGGGGGGCCAGGAGATACATTTTGTGGATAGACTACTAGGTGTCACCTCTAGACAGACTCTGGCTGGCAACAGATACCACTCTGTGCTCTCTCTCCTTGTTTTGACAGATTATTGCCCCTGGGCACTCAAAGGTGTTAGTCTCATAGATAAGGAAAATCCAAGAGTCTTGTAGATAAAGAATCAGCCAAGGAGAACCAGAGGTTACACAATTCAGCAAAGTACCAACAGTTCATTGGCCTTCTCTTACATCTTACACATCTCAGGAAGCTGAGAGGAGGAGCACTGAATTCCTATCATTCTGGAAGCTTTGTCCTCTTTGTTTGCAATGCCCAACTCCTAGCCTGGAGTTGATCAGAGAGTTTCTTAGCAATCTAGGAATGTCTCTTTGCAAAGCTCTTACAGCAGCCAATAAATCCCTAAAAAGTGTTCACTACTCTATCACTATGGAGGCAAAGGACAAAAGTAGAATCTTTTCAGTATTTATCTTCATTTGTAATGAGTATTCTGGCCTGATATTTGTAGTCTAATAAAATCAGTTTTTATCTTTAGGCCCATGAAGGCATTTCTTTAATGTGTTCCCATTGGCATGGATATGTGATAATTTCTTCTTTTTGGAAGTCTAATCCCAAAATTTCTCACGTCTTTAGAATTGATCTCAGGAATTGTGGCCTATAGAAAACTAACCTATTTTTTTTGTGTGTGTATACCTGTATACAAACTGTTATTTTTGCCTTACTTTAGAGGAATTCTCTAGATTCTAGAGCTTGGAAATGATACCATTTATTTGGATTTCTTTATTATGTTCTCAGAAGGCCTGAATTGAGACAAGGAACTTTTCTCAACCTCCATTTTCTTAAAGTTTAATAAATATTTTGATTTACTTTATGCTGCTCATTCTAAGCACTGTCTCAGCTCATTTACAGAAAAAGAAAATGATGCCTCTGGCTTGGAATTATGTTTTTCATCCTCTTTTTTGTTTTAAAGCATCGTTAAACTCAAAACTCTCAGCTTAGCCTGGAAGATCTAGATGGTAGGTACAGCTTCAGACTGTAGGTGAAAGACAGTAGCTGTTTTCTGTGTTAACCTGTTTTCTACAGGGTAAGTGTCTTTAACCTGTAGGTGTTGTTTCACAGAAAATAAATGAGGAGAACATCTAAGTTCTCTGTGCTCTATGCTGTTAACAGAAGTAAGTCTCTATTTTAAATAGGTTGGAACTTATCCTCATCAATTCCACTGTTTGCTTGCCTCCTCCATCTGGCCACACAGCAGTGTCAGCATGTACCTCACCTGGGTGCTGCTACTGCCCTTCTTTAAGAAATTCCAATTTAATAAGCATTTAACCCAAGGAAAGCGAGAATTCAGTATTCAACTTCCACAGGATCAGCCCCCCTAATCTAGGCACTCATGAGGGCAGATACTTGTTATTGAAGACTTTTAACCCAGTGTTGGTTTGAGACCACTGAGACCACTGAACTCCAAAATCTTCCTATCTCCAGCTTCCCACCTCTGCTGTGGACTGGTTGTTTGTCTTCCTCACTAGGGTGCTTGCTTCCTCTCTCTACGCTCTGGCACATGAGGATACAATGAGAAGCTGGTGGTCTGCAAGCCAGCAGAGGGCTTTCACCAGAAGCTGAACATCCTGATCCTGGACATCAGCCTCCAGAACCTTGAGAAATTTTTGTTGTTTATAAGCCACGCATGGGGTATTTTAATCATTGCGGCCTGAGCCAGGACAACCTGCTATAGGAACCAAATTTAAACAGGCAGCTTTTTGTGAATCTATTTTGTAAGGGCCTAAAAAGCCTGAAACTATTTTTTACAGATTCTGTATTAGTTAGGGATTACATTGGACTGCATATAATGAGAAATTTAAACAGCAGTGACTTAAACAGATAAGTATTTTTTTTTTCCTCATGGAATAGAAATGTAAAGATAAGCTGCCCAGAACTGGTATAATGCTGCCCAAGCACATCAGGGCCAAGTTCTTGGATATTCTCATGGCCATTCTTTCATGGGCATGCAGACGTTGGCTGCAGCCATGATGTCCATTTTCAATCAGGAAGGAGAGATTACAGAGACTTGAAAGAGTTCATACCAACGAAGTTGGCCTCTTTTTAAAGACTTTCCCATAAGCCCTAGCAGACACATCACACCTGTCTGCAAAGGAGACTGGTGTCGTTTTTATAGCTTTAATGCATGACCACCTCTGCAAAATCTGATTTTTGTTATAAGAAGAGGGAGAATGGATATAAGCAAAGTATATACTATAGTGAGAAACTGAAAATAGTAGCTTCTTAATTAAATGAAATAATTGTTATTGATTTATCTTTAAATTGTCTTCAATTTTATTATAAAAACATAATTCATTTTGTTTTTAATTTAATCAAAATTGGTGCTCTCTATACATGGCAAATGATTATGAAATTGTTCATGAAAGCTACAAGATTGAGAAGCACTTTTTATAAGCAACCCTTTGATGAGGATAAATTCTAACCCTTTGAGGCTATTCATGTTGTGATTTTTTTTAAAAAGTACTTAATGACTATAGAGGACATCCAAGGACTCTTGAGCCCCTATCTGGACAAATAGAGGACCATCACTTCAAGAAGGCAAGACCAAAAGGCTCAGACAAGACACTTCTAAGAGGGGTCTTAGGTTCAAAAAATATAAAGCTGATTCATCTGAAATATGTTCTACATTGAATTGGTTTCTCTTCTTGCTTATTACATCCTATACACTGGAGAACCAAATCTGACAATTTTAGATCTTTATGATCTACATCATCATTGACAGCAAGTCTTTCTTTACTAATCTTGTCTGGTATTTCTGGAATTCTGGATTGAAACTAGATCCAGAAAGAATGTGTTTCAGTACTCTGCCAGATGTAAATTTATAAAAATATAAGATAGGAACAACGTTTTTGGATACTCTCCAACTGGTAGACTGTTTCTGTTTATATATATCTGACATTAAGACCCAGGGAAGGGGCCTGGGCAGTGCCACCCCAAGAAGGAAGATGATGGGACAAACAGAGCTGCTCACAAGATAAAGCACAAGGCCAGCCGCTCTCCTCACTGAAAGTCACAAGGGTTGGAGTTCTGGTTGAGCATGCAGACTGAATCTTATAAAGAAGGGGCAATACAGGCTCATGTCTGAATAGGATCTAGGCTTATGAAATGAATTGTTACTCAGTAGAGACTATTTAAAACTTAAAAAGTGTATTTGAACTGGAAATGACTAAGGTGAGTTAAATGGTATAACAACATTTGCAGGGGTATCCAACCTTTTGGCCACCCTGGAAGAAGAGTTGTCTTGGGCCACATATTAAATACATTGCAACATGTAATCACAAAAAAAACCCTCATAATGTTTTAAGTAAATTGACAGTTTTGTGTTGGGCTGCATTCATAGTCATCCTGGGCCATATGTGGCCCACTGGCCATGGGTTGGACACTCCTGGCGCAGTACTGTGATCCATGCAATATTGGGCATGAGTGATTCTATAGTAACCTCCTGAGGGAGCACAGAAATGCCAGTTGTGTAATAGTATATAGGAAGTGCCATGGAATTTACCAGAGCCCTCAGGGAAACGAAGGCAAAATCTTACTTATTTCCTCCTTTTCCTCTTCCACCACCATCCTCACCCAAAATGAGAACTTCTTGCTCTCTACCTTCACCGCCACCCCAAGATTTTATTTCAGAGAAAATGCTTCCATTATATAGTTTATCATCAAAAACTCCCTTTCACTGCAGAGCTACTAACTCATGTTAACCACTCTCAGACATTTAGATTAACTATGTATATTTAGCTAATTTTATTGATTATCATTATTATAAAGTTTTGGTTCTGGGGTTTTGCTTATTTGTTTATTTTGGCTTGTGTTATTATATTATTATTTTCCCCAGAAAGCATACCTAACAATATATTTGGAACTGTGAATTTTTACAAATATTTTCACTCTCACATGTAAGCAATACCTTGGTCGAGTTCAGTCATTTCATCAGTACTAAGAGATGTGCTACCCTCTAGCTTCAAATGTTGCGAATGAGAAGTCTGATGCTTTTCATCTATGAATAACTCGCTATCACCAAGATTTTTCTCTTTTGCTTATATTTTAAAATTATTTTCAGGATATGTATGTGTCTTTTTGTTCATATAATATGCTTAGAACACAGTTAAGAGAGCCCCTATTCCTTTGTCTTTTTGCATTAATCTTCCTTACAATGTACCAGGTCATTAGTTTGGTTATCAATAGAGATCATCCTTTCCTCCCACTTGAAAGAGGAAACTAGCAAAATTAATAATTAAGTAAAATTATATTTTTCAGTTATAGTTGACTCTACCTAAGTGCTGTTATTATTTTTCGGTTCTGACAGGCATCAGTTCCTTTGTAGAAACTACTTCATTCTGTGAGCTCTCTGTGGACTCCAGCAATCCTTTTTGCCCAGGCTTTTGGGCCTCTTCGGGTTGTTATTTTTCTTTGTTGAGCTCTGTGGGCTCCTGTCTGGGTTGCTGCAATATTTTCAGTGTCAGCCATCCCACAAGAGGTAAAAGTTATCACGTCCTCTCCCCTTGTGTCCAGGGGATTCAGAGCCAGGCCAGCCCCTAGTTCCCAACCTAAGTATTTGCAGCAAGCCCGCCCATCTCTGGGCCTCCGCTCCCTTGTTTTTCTCTTTCTTGGCCTTTGGACGCCAAGAAGACCAGGCATACAGCCAGTGTCTAGTTTTCCTCAGGGGCCGCAAACTGTTACAAGCTATGTTCTTTACAGAATATGCTGCTTTATAATACTTGGCCATTGTATTCATTTTTGCTACATGCAATATTACCACAAACTTTGGGAGGATGGTTGGGGAATTGAGTGAACAATGTGAAGGGATTAAAGAATACAAGTTGGAAGTTACAAAACAGTCACAGGGATGTAAAGTACAGCCTAGGGAATATAGTCAATAATGTAAAAACTATGTATGGTGCCAAGTGAGTACTAGAACTACTGGGGGGATCGCTTTGCAAAGTATACGATTGTCTAATCACTATGCTGTGCACCTGAAACCCAATACAAAATAATATTAGATGTCAACTGTATTCAAAATATAAAATTAAAACATATTACCACTAACTTAAACAGATTAAAACAACACACATTTATTATCTCACAGTTTCTGCTGGGCAGGAGTCCAGGCACGACCTAAGTGGGTCCTTTGCAAAGCTGTAATCAAGGTTCGCACTAGGCCTGGGTTCTAATCTGGGCTCAACTGGGAAAGGGTCCATTTCCAAGCCCATTTGTTTAACAGCTTTCAGTTCCTTCTAGGCTGCCTAACCAAGGCCCTCCGTTTCTTGCTGGTTTTTGGCCTCAGGCCTCCCTCAGCTTCTTGCTGTATGTCCCCCTCTCTACATAGCAGCTCGCAACATAGAAGGTTGTTTCTCAAACTAATGAGTAAGGGAGTCTTCTCCGAAGACAGACATCACAATCTTATATACAGCAATCACATACATGTACTTCAGCACATCCAGCCATCTTTGCTATATTCTACATAGCTAGAAACAAGTTGTAGGTCCTGCCCACACTCACAGAGGGAATCTCAAAAGACTATGCACATCACGCATGGAGTTCAAGGGAACCACCCTAGAATACGTCCACCACTGACATACATCCTGAGAAGATAAAAAAAGCCACTTTTTTTTTTTTTATGTTTGGACTACCTTGGGCCCCAAGACATGTTTGGATCCTGAACTCGTAGACCGCACCACTATTTAAGGTAAGAAAATTATACGGCTTTGTTCCAGAGAAGCAAAGAGCAGCATTCAAGCAGCCCTCATCCCAGAATCCTTAACTCTGTCAACTTTCTCCGTAAAACCATCCTCTGTCCCTGCTCCACCCACTTTAGAGCAGCCTACAGCCAGATTTGGACTGAGTCACTGAAAATGCTGCTTATCTGATCTTCCTGCTTCTGGGCTCAAAATATTCTCACCCATTCTTCAATTGTGGGAGCAATTTTATGAAATCCAAAATTAATTTTGTCTCCTTCTTATTTAAAATATTTAGGTGGCTTCTCATTACTTTCAAGACAAAATCCAAATTTCTCAACACTGGTTACAAAGTCATTCCTGATTTAATCTTTCCAATGTAGTCTCTCTCTGCTCTCCCAATCTTCGCGATCCAATCAGAGTAAGATTCCTTCCTTCATTTCGCTGACTTTACTATTGCATCATCTTGTTACCTTCACACCTTTGTATATGCTGCTCCCCTTGCCTGAGATATTTTTTCTTTGCCTACAAGCTTTCACGGACGTTCCATGTCACAGTAAGCATTAATGCGTTGAGGAAATCTTCCTGACCCAGCAAGCCTTCTGCACCTCTTTGCACCTCTTTCCCCCTCACCCTACTTCCTTTGTTATATTGTCAACTCTGCATGTGACAGAGACATTTTCTACAAGGAGCATTTTTATTTAATATGGTGGCCTCGCCTACTATGCTGTAAATTCCATGAGAGAGAATGACTTTTAGTGAGAGTTGTACCTATACCAAATATTAACTTGTATGCAAGCAACAAACATACTCAGGCTAACTGAGTAACAAAAGGAAATGATCAAAGGGACGTGGATTAGTTTAAAGTATCAAAGGAAAAAAACAAGCAACCATGAGAGAAAGAATAGTAACATGGTAGCAATAGTGAACTAGAAAGCAGAAATGAGTGAGCAGTAGTAAGACCATGCAGTGCATATGAATACATGAAATTTCTTCCCTATCACTGCTTAAAGTTCAAATTCTCAAGAGAAAGTGTCATTGAGCTAGTTTGGGGGCACATGTAAGGCCACTAGACATTATCTCCATTTATGGTCTATTTATGGTAAAGAATGTGTGGTTCCCAAAACAAAATTGGAATGGTGTTCTCAGTAAAAGGAAAAATGAATGTGGAACAAACAAAAACAACAGATGTTCACTATGAACCTATTCACCCACAGCATTAGCAGGCTTGCCATGCGTATTTGAAGAATGAATGGATGAACTTCTGAAGTAGACATAAACTGAGTGCAGCTACCCGCTTACCAGCTGTAAAGGAAAATTTGGAAACTTTTTAATGACTTTATTGAGATGTGATTGACATATAAAAAGCTGATATACTTAATGTACACAAGCTGATGAATTTTGGATAAGTTTAACCACCATCCCTACCATCAATACCCTCTTACAGTTCCTTCCTGCCTCATTCATTATTTTTGTGTGTGTATGAGTTAACAATACTTAACATCTAACCTTTTTGAAAAAATGTATGTGTACAATACCATATTGTTAGCTATAGGCACCATGCTATCTAGTAGATCTCCAGAATTAATTTATCTTGTACAACTGAAACCTTATACTCTTTGACCATGACCACTTCCTCCTGCTCCCAGGCCATGCAGTCACCATTCTCTTCTTCTGTAAGTTTTAGTATTTTGGACACCATGTATAAGTGAGAACATACAGTATTTGTGTTTCTGTATCTGGCTTATTCATTTAGTATAATGTCCTCCAGTTCCATCTATATTGTCACAAATGGTAGGATTTCCTTCTTTTTTAAGGCTGAATAATATTTCACTATACATATATGAGATCTGTCCAGAGGGTATCCAGCCATGTAATATGAAAAACAGAGATGTTTATTGAAGAAGATACAAGACACATTGTACATAGGACAATGACACCTCAGTCAACTTCAAAGTAGCACCTTGGGACCTCACACAGTTCTCCCAGTCACCATCAGCTTCCCCATCATATTTTCCTGAATCTCATCAAGAGTCCAAAATCTCTTCCCTTTCAAACATGATTTTAGTTTTGGGAAAAGCCAGAAGTCGCAGGGCACCAAATCTGGGCTGTAGGGACACTGCATCACCTGAGTGATTTGATGTTTCACCAAAAAACTCTGCATGAGATTTGATGCATGAGCGGGTGCATTGTCATGATGAAGTTGTCAATCACCAGTTGCCCATAGCTGCGGCCTTCTGAATCATCTGAATAGTTTCTGCAGAGGAATGTTCAAGCTTAATGCAAAATCTTATGCAAATTCCTTGCTCTACTTATTCAGGCATTTTGAATGCAATGGCCACACAGTACACATGCTCACTCAATGGTGTCTACCACCCCCACTGACTAGTACAGTGAAGTCATCACTGTTCATACATATGCATTCCAGCCCACTCTCCTTGGCTGTGAGGTTACATGGATGTTGTGCAAACCATTCCCTTTATAGTAGCAATGGCTGGACTTTTTCCAGACAAACCTCATCATATACTATATTTTCTCTATCTGCTCATTCATTAATAGACATTTAGGTTGTTTTCATATCTTGATTATTGTCAATAATGCAGCAATAAATATAGGAATGAAGGTATCTCTTTGAAATCTTGATTTCAGTTACTTTGGATAAATACCCAGAAGTAAGATTGCTGGATCACGTGGTAGTTCTATTTTTAATTTTTGAGGAAACTCCACATTTTTTTTGCAATAGCTATACCATTCACATTCTTACCAACAGTGTACTAAGGTTCCCTTTACTACTCATTGTCTCCAAAGCTTGTTATAGTATTTTTTTAAAATAATAGCCATCCTAACAGTTGTGAGATTGTCAGTGTAGTTTTAATTTGCTTATTCTTGACGATTAGTGACACTGAGCACCTTTACATATGCCTGTTGGTCACGTGCATTTCTTCTTCGGAAAAAAGTGTCTCTTTAGGTCCTTAGTTCATTTTTTAAATTGGTTTTTATTGTTTTTGTTTTTTGCTATTGAGTTGTAGGAATTTCTTATATTTAGATAGTAACTACTCATCAGATACATGGTTTACAAATATTTTTACCCATTCCATTGGTTGTCTTTTCAATGTGTTGATTGTTTTTTTGGTTTGCAGAACATTTTCACTTAATGTACTCCCATTTATTTTACTTATTTATTTATTTTCTGCTTACTATTTAAAATTTCTTTTATTATGTAAGTTTTAGATGTACGGCATTGTAATTTGATGTCCAAATACACCACGAAGTGATGGCCCCCACAAGGCCAGTTACCATCCCTATACAGATAACTTCTCACCCATGTCACCCGTCCCCCAGATCCCCTCCACTCCGGTAACCACTAATCTGTTCTCTGTGTCTATGAGTTCATTTTTATTTTGTTCATTTTTTTGCTTCTTTTGGACCCTACATATGAGTGAAATTGTATGGTATTTGTCTTTGTCTGATTTATTTCACTTATTATAATACCCTCAAAGTCCACTTGGTTATTTTTACTTTTATTGCCTGTGCTTTTGGATCCAAAAAAAAAAAAAAAAATCACTGCCAAGGACACTTCCCCTTATCGTTTCTTCTAAGGGTTTTACAATTTCAGATCTTACATTTAAATTTTTAATACATTTTGAATTGACTTTTGTGTATGGCATGAGATAAGGGTCCAGTTTCATTCCTGTGCATGTGATTATACAGTTTACCCAGAATCAGTGACCCATTTTGTATTCTTGGAGCCCTTTCAGTATAATTCACAATATATGCATGGGTTTATCTCTGGGCTTTTGACTCAGCCCCATCAGTCTATGTGTCTGGTTTTAGACCAGTTTCATCCTCTTGATTACTGAAATTTTATAATATGTTTTAAAGTCAGGAAGTGTGATGCCTCCAGCTTTTCTCTTCTTGCTGAAGTTTTCTTTGGCTAAGATCTGGACATTGATATCAGGATATCTTTCTAAATTCCAAAATAAAAGTCTGTTTCGTCCAAAATGTCCATGGTCATTAGACACAGTATATTAAAGTATGTAAGGGACTGAACTGGAGCTGGGCTGTGTGGTTTCAAATCTTAACTTCAGCACTTAACAACTATGTAGCTTTGGGAGTTTACTGACCTTTGACCTAATGTTTTTATCTTCTAAAAGGAGGTGATAGTGATTTTTTCTTCCTAAGGTTGTTGTAAAGGGGTAAGGAGTTGTTGCCCATCAGTGGCATAGAGCAGCGTCTGGCACACTGTAATGGCCGTGTGAGCCTCACCTTGGCACGTCCTCCTCCTGCCCTTACTCATGCACACAGCAGCATTCCTCTGTTCCGCAGTAAAGGACCCAGAACTGTTCGAATATACGTGCCTGGAAAAAGACCAACCTAGCTGCTAGAGTTAAAATTCTGTGCTCAAGGATAACAAACCCGAGAAAACCACTCTTCTCCAGGAATTCTACCTTAATGAGATTAATTTCTGCTTATGTTTTATGTTTCAATATCAAAATACATAAACAAATTATATAGAAATAATCCATTCCCATCAATAACCTTGGTACAGGAAAAATTGTATTCTTAAATGAAGTACTGTAATGGTAGGCTTATCACTTAAAAGAAAAATATTAACAGACAAACTGAAAAAGGCTTTTACTTCTTTGTCTAAGTGTTCACATCCACTGGTTTCCTTTATGTGATAAGCCAAGGTTAGGTTGCAGTGGAAACTATTACTGGCAAAAAATAATCTCTACGGAAGTCACGTTCTCATTGGCAATATTCTACAAAAACTAAACGGTATTCCACTGGGAAGACTTCTGGAACTCTGCACGCATAAGAAATTTTTACTGTTTATTTGTTGAGTACTTAATTGAAAATACAATTATTGTTTCATACTTCCTGATCCACATCAAAAAAAATCTCAAAGATAGAAAGTTTTTTTTCTGGCTTAATGAGTAGCATTAGACATCATTTTAGAAGAAATGGTTATAAATGACATACAAATGTTTACAAAAGCACATTTCTCAGATTTTTCTTGTATTTGCAACAGAAGATTTTTGTCAGTCAGAATCTGACCTCCTAGCCCCATGTATTTAACAGACAAAATGAATGTGCTTCTGATTGAAGTCGAAGTATAGGTTACATGGCCTTTGGTCCTTAGACTCCCCTTTGCTCAAGCCCCACCCCCTAATCTGATTGATACTTAAACAGTAGTAAGCAGACGATTTTGTGTTCCGTGAAACAGAGGTCTTACTATGAAGAACACTGGATATAAAGCCCTGACTTTCTAGATTAGAGCAGTCCACCTGGAAGGTTGCACCATTGCATAAAAATGGGCAATTCTAAGACCTAGTTTTTTGTTTTTGTTTTTGTTTTTGTTTTTAATCCATGAGCTGTAAAGGGCATCCTACAAAATTGGGAAATGGGAAATAAACATGTTTTTAAACTGTATGTCAGGTTTCCAAATAATATGTGATATGTTTTCTTTAACTTTCAGACATTTAAAGCAATGGGCCCAATTACTTACATTTATTAAGTATGGAAACTTTGTGAATACATTATAGATGGCATCTAACTATAGGTTCTGGACGTTTGAGCTATATTAATACCAACAACATTTCACATTGCTTGTAGAATCAATTTATCTGCTGAAATATTCAGTATTGTGCAGTGTATTTCCTTGTATTTCTGCAACCATATTTATACCCAAAATGTCATCTAATAATTAAGATCAGTTATACATTAACCTATATTTTCTTCCAAGTTTTAAAACTGTTTCATCTATTATATATTGAATTCTTTACCTGAAATTTATTTCCAAATATAATATAAAGTGAGAATCAAAAAATTTGTTTTCCAAATTTTCCCAATACTACTTTAAAAATAGACCATTGCCCTGTGAAGCTGCCTTTGTTATTTTTGAGTTCCCATAAATCTTTATTCTGTTTTTTTTTCTAGTTTTTTATTATGTCTCAGTTTTTCATATTTTTTATTATATGGAACATGATGTTTGTGGAAATTTTGAAAAGATACAGAAAACCATAAAGAAGTTAATAAAAATTCCCTGTACATATGAATATTAAAATTTTGAGTAATTTCCTTCCAGTTTATACACATATATAATGATAAATACTGTAATTTCTGCAAAGGAATAGCCCAAAAGGCAGTTAGCAATGATGGTTGCTAAACAATCTTCTAAGGAGGGAGTTCTATGTAGCATGAAGGGCAAGTACAAGTTGAGGTACAAAAGTCTAGAGCTAGAAGCTGGTGCAGTGCATAAGAACAGAGCAGAGAGCCTGTAAATATGTAAGTATGAGAACATAGAGAAAAACAAAACAAAACAAAAACCTCCTGAGGTGGGGTGCTCTAAAAGTGCTGGAAGAACAAAAATGTCTAGTAAAACATTTTAAAATTGTTTGCTGAGCTATCTCCCCTATAAGATCTTAGTAAAATTCACATCACTTACTAAGGTTTTTGTTGAACAGAATTGTTTAGGCAATGACCTTCAAATTTTTGTCCATATACTCTAAAATAAATTGTAAAAGATCTTGACCATTTTTAGGCTCACATCAGACATTTTCATCATGTGTAAACAGTTTTAAAACATAATTTCTGACAGGCAGCAAGTATTGACATTTTAAAATAGAATTACTGCTTCTTTCATTTATTTTATCTAAGAATCTGAATATAATAGAAGCTTGCTACCTACCATCATCCACTTAAAAAGGCATGAAATTCTTTAACAGTGAAGGGGGTGGTGTCAAAAGAATCCAAAATGTATCTCAGCACATTTTCAGACAGACCTGCATTGTGGAAGAATACAAACTCAATGAAGTACAGGTTTAGAAGTGAATTCACTTAAGAATATCTATGCTCTCCTGAGGCAGGAGGCAAAATAGATAGCCAACACCTGGATATCAACCTGGATAAAAACACTGTACATAGGTATACAATCCTCCTTCCTTCTTTCCTTCCTTTCTTTATTTCCACCCCCTACAACAGTGAGAACACATTGTACATACAGTTTTAAATCTTAGAATTTTTACGTGACATTATTTTAAGTAAATATTCTTCAAAGATATTTTAATTATTTTGTTCTTATCATATATAATTTTTATTTATTTATCAAGCTTGAAACAGCCAGTGATTTGGGCAGAGGTTATATTCAGATTTTGGAGTATAAAATTTCCAGGTCTTGTACTCTCTAAGCTGCTGTCTCCCACTTCATGTGGTTAGGTTTTGTGGTTTCTGGCCATCTGACGTGGGGGAGCTGTGAAACTCCTCTAGAGCAGAAAGCCACGGAGCTGGAGTTCTTGCCCAGCACAGTGGTAGCCTTTTTAGAATAAATGTTTCTCACGTTTCTGCCTACCATTAGATGATTTCTGGTGTCTTCACATGGTTTTTTTTTTAGTGTTTTGTGCTTGTTTTGTAATTGTTTATCTGTGGAGGAGTCTTGGGAATTTTTCCTGCCATCATTATGAAAATCTTGCCCAAATGACTATTATTAGATTATTAAAAAATGTTTGCTAATTTCATAAGTTTCACTTAGTGCTTTTTAAATATTCTAGTTCAGATTAATAGTGTGATTGAACATTTTCTGTATATTTATTGGTTATTTGTATTTCAGCTCTTGTAAATTATCTGCTCATTTCCTTTGCCCGTTCCTTTAAATCCTGGGATCTTATTTTTTATTGATTTAGATGAGTTTTTATTATTAAAATTATTACTCTGCCAAAAGTATTCTTTGAAAAATACTTCCTTGTTAGTGATTTTTACCTTTGAATTTTGTTTATGACATGATTAACATATAAATTGATTTTTAAAGGTGTAACATCTTTACACATTTCAATCTTATCTAGGGGCCCAGTTTATCTTTTCATTTATTTGAATTGGTGTTATCTATCCTGGTAATAGAATGGATTTTATTATAGACCTTGTTTATTACAGTTTTAATGTTTTCTTTTGTTGAATTGCTAGGTATTTTCATGATGCTTTTTTTCATTACAACTTCTAACAATCACTGTTGCTTTCTACAAAACCTATCCCCACCTTACAGATGTTTTTTATTATTTTGACAGTTACCCCAATATTCATATGCATTATCTCACTTAATTCTCAAAACAGTATTATTATGTGTTATTATTATCCTCATTTTTATATGAAATATTTTAGCTACATATGGGTTTAAAATATATGGAATATAATATAATGAACATCCATGTACACATCATCCATTTAAGAAATAGAATATTAAACTGTGAACCTGCTTCTGGGTATCATTTGTCTCATTGTGCATAGTTCGCTACTCATTTGAATTTAATGCAGCAGGTCCTTGAATAACACCATTTTGTTACAACATTGAAAAAAAAACAATTCCTACCTGGGCCACTGTCTGTATGCAGTTTGCATAATCTCCTCAGGTCTGCACAGTTTTTCTCTAGTTACTCTGGTTTCTTCCGAAATCCCAAAGATGTGCTCTTTAGGTAAACTGATGAGTCTATATTGACCCAGCCTGAAAAAGTGTGGGTATGGATGTGAGTTTGCCCTGCATTGGTAGGATGTCTTGGCCAGGGTGGGTCCCTGGACAAGTTTGAATATATGTGCGATTGGAGTCCAAAAAAAAAAAAAAAAAATGCAGAGAGAAAGAAAGTAGAGCAGATGAAATATTTGAATGCATAATGGCCAAAATCTTCTCAATTTTGTGAAAGCCATACATTTATAGATTCAGGGAGCTCTGTGAACCCCAAGCAGTATCAAAATAAACAAAACCATTTTAAAAAGCAACAATTAAATCTTCAAAAGAGAAGGAGAAAAATGATGTATTACATAGAGGGAAACAACAATTAGAATGATCTCTGAATTCTCAGTAGAAAATGAAGATCAGAAGGCAGTGAAACAACATCTTTACAATTTTAACTACAAAAAATTATGGTCAGTCTAGACTTCGGTATCCAGTGGACATGATTTTTCCATAATTAAGAATTAATAAAACTTTTCAAATAAAAGGGAAACACAAAAATTTGCCACTGACACATCTGCACTGTAAGAAATACTAAAGAAGTTGCTCAATATAATGGGAAATGATACCAGATGAAAACTTGCATTTTCAGGAAGGAGTAAAGAGCATTTAAAATGGTAACTATCTGGGTAAATGTTTCTTTAAAGTATATAAAAGTAATTATAATAAAAATTATAACATTATGTTATGGGGGTTATCATGTATGTTGACATAATATTTGTGACAATTATAAAGGATTTTGATGGTTAAAAACCTGTATGATTCTAGCATGTTTTCCTATGTATGTTAATGTGAAATAGCACAATATGAGTTCTAAGTAGACTGTGAATAGATAAGAGTATATATTTTAATCCTTAAACACTAAAACATATGCAAAGAGGCATAGCTGAAAGACTAATTAAATTAAAATAGAACTTTAAAAGACATTCTAATAATCCAAAAGGAGTCAAAAATCATTAACAGAACAAAAAAAGAGGAGACAAAGAGAAAAGAAATAATAAAATCATAGACCCAAATCCAACTACATCAATAATTGCACTCAGTTTTAATAGCAAACTTTCTAATAAATAGCAAAAATTGACAGAATGGATAAAAAATATGAGGCAACTATGTATTATCTATGAGAGACACACTTTAAATATAAAGACACAGACTGAAAATTAATGGATGGAAAAGGTGTGCCATGCAAATAGTAAACACAAAGAATCTGGAGTGGATAAATTATTAATGAATAAATAAATTATGTAGTATGCCAGAAGATGATAAGTACTATGCAATTTTTAAAAGTAGAGCAAAGTAGAGGCATCAGGAGTATGCAGAGGTTATAAATTCAAATCAATTGGTCAAGGCAGACCTCATTGAAAAGGTGACATTTAATTATCATCAAAAGAAGCTTCACATGAAGTCGAGAAGCAAGCAACGACCCAGCTCAGTCTCGTTGCACAGTTAGGAGTGCTAACTAATCCTGCTCCTACTGCGACGGATGGTGATGAGACCACCGCCCTCCACATGTTCCTCAGTCAATGTACACTGAATTCAAGAAATAAAAGTAGTTGAATGAAAAAATTGGTGATGTTTTATAATCTTGGAGTAGATAAGACCTTTCATGCAAAAACACACAGAGTAAAACAAAACCGTAAGAACCAAGTCAAAAGGAAATGAAAAACCATGTAATGTGGATGAAAAAGGCATTCTGTATCTCATCATATACAGAGTCTCATAAGTCATCCAAACAATAGAGGCCAACGTTCCAAAAGAGAAGTGAACAGGTCATGTCTTCAGTCTAGAGCCAACAGAGATCAAAGATAGTAATGAGAGTAACCTATTTGCTAAATGCTAAACTTGTCACCAGTTTTTACTTTGGAATAATTTTTGGCTCTCTCTTTTTACCTCTCATGTGTCACAGAAAATTCCATCAAAGAGTAACCAGGGGCCGTCAAGACGAAATAAGAATTGATGGTGTTCTTTAGCTGTATCGTCTTTTTGGTCTCTGTATATGAATCTTCATTCCACAACTGGGGAGGAAAGACCAATGAGACCAGTCTGTACTTATGAGAACGTGGAGAACTCAGGGAAACTGGAAAGACCGATGCTCCAGAGACACATCAAATAGATCTCAGCGTGCAATATAAAACTCTTTTGGATACACTATGAAATATCTTTAAAAATCTACTGGTGATTTCTATAATAATTATAGCTTTTTTTCTGTCTAAATCCTTGAGGAAAGGCTAGCTCTGTTAAGCAAAGAAACTGCCTACTGGAACTGTTATTACCCAGAATAATTTGGAGATGGTGCTCTTGTTGGGATGTTAAATTAAGGTGCAGAGCCTAGCTATATTATGGATTAAATTGCCATAGACTTTCAGCATGATTGCAAACTGTTGAATAGAAATTGGCCTGGCATGGGCTGCAATGTCCTTAGTATATCTGTTTCAGGCAGGATAGACTTGGCAATGCCACAGTAACAAATAGACCTGGAAGTCTCTGTTTATTTTTCATTCAAGTCACAGTCCAGTGCAGGTCAGGCAGCTCTCCGAGCAGTTCCCCTCTAAGTGGTGACTCAGGAACCAAGCATGATTCTTTTAGTACATGTAAAGAAATGTGTAAGGTTAACACTGCAGGGGGAATGTGGGGATACAGAATTGTGCAGTATTGTTTTAGGGCCTGGGTCTAGAAGTATTTTATTTTATTTCTGCTTATATTCCATTGACCTGTCAAACATCATATGGCCGCCAATCTAATTGCAAGAAAACTGTGTGTTGAATACATAACATAGTCTTAGACACAGTCCAAATTTTTGTCGACAAAGTATCTGTCTCATCCTCCTTTCATGTATTAACAAATTCACATCTGCTCTCTCCACAAAGAAAATAATCCATCCCCTGAATCCATCTCAGGATCCTTATCTCTCTCCTCTCTATCAGGTCTATATATGGCTCCTCATGGTCAGGTAAGTAACCTATGGACAAAAAAGACAATTTATCTGTACCCCTACTTCCCCTCCGAATACAACACGTCCCCAGTGAATATTATGAATTGGGAAGAGGAAGAAGAGGTACACGGCAGTCAATGTTCTTTAGTAAATCCGAAATACCATTGCACAGATATTGTGAAAGCCTCACACCAGAGGGGAGGGTAGAGTAGGGAGGAAGAGACTGTCGGATTAAGCCTTGAGTCTACTCTCTGGGAAGAATTACTTTGTTATTTCTTCTTTGTGATCCCTGGCTATGACCTCTTGGAGCCTCTTCCGTATCATCCTTCTTCTCACCCACATCTGGAAAGAGTTTGGAAAGCATGCCCTCCTTGGAGGAGGCATTCCAAGGCAGCTGTTTGAATGTGGGAACACGAGAATTGACATCTTTGAATCACACATAAAAAAGTGTTTTCAAGTGTACTTGTAGTTTCCTGGACAATATAATTCCCTCAAAACCTTTGTAGATTTCTGATCTATTTGCTTTAGCCAGTTTTATGTTCTCAGTAATCATACCCAAAGTTACTTCCTAAACATTAAATTCTATTTTTGGTGGCTCTTGTCACACCCTCAGGCCTCACGGAGTTCTTCAAAAGGTTGGTGTCAAGCCACACCCCTACTCTATTCTTTGCCCTGAGACACTTCATTCACCGAAAAGTTTTCCTTACTGCAAGGTGTCATTCAAAGTTGTTGTTGTTGTTGTTTTTTAATTTCTATCTCCACAAGCATTTGGGTTTTCTAACCTTGAAAGACCTTGAATTTCTGAACTTCCTTTTATGTCTGTTTACAAGACGACTAATATTTCCCTGAGCTCATTTCTTCGTTGTAACACTTTGTGGAATATAGCTAATAATAGACAACACATACAAGGGCTGTGAAGCATTTCAGCGTCCAAATAGAAATGATGGGTAGGTACGTAGTCTTCCTTCTCGGTTAGAGTAGGCAGTGGTTTTTAGCAAAGATTTTGCTGTATTCTTAGCCTTAAGTATTAGTTTCCTCTTTACACCTTCTACCCTCAGGCTTTGTATTTTGGATTTGGTTGGTGCAGCGACTTACATCAATGTAACAATTTCTGTATTAGGGCAAGTAACATAAATTCCTTTAAGCCTACCCTAAAATCCATAGTGACTTAAAGAAGCACACTTAATATTGTTCATGAATGCTTAATAAAGTAATAAAATCACTTTCCACATGACAAACCTTTCTCTTATTCCCCATTCATCTCATGGAGTCAGAAATGATAAAAAAAACAGAACTTGCAATATGGTAAGTACTACAAAGCTTAATGATTACTATTATCATCATTATTACCAATATTAGTGGTCACAGAAAGTTACAAAACCAAACAGACAGGGGCCACCTGAACAATAAACAGAGTAATAAGCAATATTGTGAAGACGGAGGCCCACTTTATTAGTTTGCTCAGCTGCCTCAAATTACCACAAACCAGATGGCTTGATTGTCTCACAGACCTGGAGGTTAGCCATCCAAGATCAAGGTGTTAGTAGGGTTAGTTTCTTCTAAGAGCTTTCAAAAGGAATTTGTACCATGCTTCTCAGCTAGCTTCTGGCATTTGGCTGGAAATCTCTGGCATTCTTTGACCGGTAGAAGCTTCACCTGCATCTCCACATGGCATTCTCTCTGTGTGTGTCTGTCTCCAAATTCCCCCTTTCCAGAAAGACACCTGTCGTATTGGATTAGTGCCAGTTCTAGTGACCTCATTTTAACTGGATTACCTCCATAACAATCCTATCTGTACATAAGGTCACATTCTGAAGAACTGAAGGCTAGGATTTCAACAGATGAAAATGAGGGAGACCAAATTGAACCTATAGCATGTAATAGCCCACTAATCAGTAGTATTCCGTGGAAGTATTTCTCTTTTTGTTTTACTTTCTTTTTATTGTATTTTTCCATTACCATTTACCCCCTCATACCCCTCGACCCGCTCAAATCACTATTCTGTTGTCAGTGTCCCTGAGTCCTTTTTTCCTTTAAGTATTTCTTACTTAAGTCACATGTTTACATTGTGGCCAATCATTCTCATCAGTTTTTTAATGAACAACATGTAGATATTTATATCGGAAATCAAATGTGCATTCTTTACTCTTTATTGGGTATCACTATGCTTAATTCATGACAAACTTTGGTATTGTAGTGATCTCAAGAAATCTTTCTGTTGCTTCCTATTTCCCTGATTTCAAGATACCCTTTATCTTTGCATATTGTAATAAATGTTTAGCTATGACAGACAATGAAAACCAGGTGAGTAGACTATACCTTTAAAAAACAGTCTTAAGGAAGGTTTGTTTCCATGTTATGGCTATGTGAAAACTATAGTGTCATCTAAAGTCTCCTATTGCAAAATTGTTTCCTATTTAAAAAGAAACCTTACTAGGCTTAAGCAAATACTAGAAGAATGAGACTGAGGAAAAATCATTCAGGCATTCATTGAATTAAAATAGATATTTTTATCTTTTTCTGCATTCGTTGATGTTTTCTATTGTTATTTACTTGCATAGGGTGCACCTCCTATACCATTTACAATGTGAACTGTAAACCTGTAGCTACACCATACCAAAGAAAAATTAATGCATGTTTTAGGTCACAGATATTGCCAAACAAACTGTTATTGCAATCAGATTGTTTTATAGAAACCGTAGAAGTACTCACATACAGAAATAATCGTTGTTGGTACAAGGTTGAAAGATACGAGTTTGTTTGTTTGTTTTTGCACTAAACTATCCACTTGCTCCTGTTTACTCTGAGTGAAGTGTCATCATGAAGGAAAGCAGGGCTGGCCTGAGGCCGATATCTGAGCGTCAAAATGTAACACAGGCGCCCTTTCACGCAGCTCACTGTTCTCCTCCTCTCACCATCTCCTCCCTGCCCGGCAGCAGTTATTAAATATTGGCGTCTGCTTATGGTGGCAAGTCTTTCTATCTCTGGCCTTTAAAGGAGAGGGTCGTATGTTACAAATACTGAGAAAGTGTATTTTATTGAATACATGGATGAATCAATCAAACAACCAGTGAACTTAGCCCAACCAGCACTGACTTCTTCATGTTGAAAATCCAAAATTAATTTCCCTCTTCTTAATTTTTACTCCTTTTAGTGCTTGCAGTTTATCTAGTTACAAAAGTAAAGAATTATCATTGTACAAATTAACAGAGTGTAAATAATTGGTCATCACAAAGTTATCCAATATTTGCTTTTAATATAAGTGAATCTCTATTTTGTGGCATTTCAGCCACTAGGGTAAGAAAAAACCTTATAGTGTCACTTCAGCCTATTTTTTGGTGGTTCTCCAAGCAGCAAATCTAGTCCTGAGGAGCAAGGCCAGACATACAGCAAACACCTGGTATCAATGTATTCACTGATTGATGAGGGAAGATGAGAACTCAAACACTGGAATATTTCAAATATGAAAGTCTGAGCTTTGTTATCTTTCATTGGAACAGAGATTTTTTACCTCATCCTTAAAAAAATAGGAAACGACTTAATATTTCCTGATAATCTCATCTAGGTAGTTAGGGCTGATGAGGTTAAGTTTTGATCAAAGAAGATGATTAGTGAGAAGTGTTTTGCTGTCTAGACCTCCACGGTGGACAGCTTCCTGGAGCCCGGGGAAAACAGGATGCTGTGCGGCCTTGTGACAGAGCAGGGCTTTTACAGGAAAACGGGGCCCAAAAGTTAAGTCAAGAACTGGTTTAGAACATAGTTGGAACATAAACTATTGTTGGTCATACCTATTCCGGTCTTTGGAAATACAAACTTTTTATTACCAAGGGAATATTTAAATGAACGTTTGTAGTCATGTGTATAAAACCTCCTAGTCTAAAGTCATGTACTGGATTTCCCACTGACCCTAAATATTTGAAAACATCTTTCCACCAAATATTCTAGTAAGCATTATCTATCTTACAAAAATCCTAAGACAATACTCTGTACTAAATTAATCTAGGGTTTTATTTCTCACAACTGCCAAAAACATGACAAAAGTTCAAGTTCTCTTTATCCAGACTTCTGGATTGGGACTTCTCAATGAAAGTTGTTCCAAAAACAGGACTGTTTGGGTCTTTCCTGTACAGAGTCATTCAGCATATAAAGCAGAGATGAAAAGGTGATAAGGAAAATTCATTTTAAATTGGTCACATTGTCAACATTATCAAGAATACTTTTAAGGTCTGCTGAGGTGTGTAATCAGTACACAGATCAAAGACACAAATTTCCTTCTATTTAGAAATTCACAGTCTAATGTACAGTGGTTAAAACTACCATTAGAATCACAGAGGCATCAAATTTAGAACCTGAAAAAAAATTATCATTACCAGTATGAACATTGAGGCTAAGTAATTGATAATATTTTCTAACTTGATGAGTCTAAAGTAGAATCTTGGTTTCCTGATTATCAACCTGGTACACTGTCCATTTGTTTCAGTGTCCAGATTTCTTAACTGTCCACTTATTAGAGGAGCTTGAATGATACAAGGAAAACTCTATCAGCTTTCTAATGAAGCAGTGCATGGATAGAACTCCAGCTTCTGCAGTTACTGAGTGAGCACCATGTTTAAAAATTGAGGGAGGTGTGTAACATCAGCAAGACAATTGAATAAGATGTCCTTTGCTCCATCCCCTAATAGAAAGCACTTTGGTGTCCAATCACAGTAAAAGTGCCTTTCTGGAAGCTGTGGGACCCAGCAGCACATGCAGAGGAAACTGGGAGGGAGAAATTCTGCATGCTCATGAACTGGGTAACAGGCAGACAGACCTTGGTCCCGGCTGTGGATCCTCAAGTGGTTCATGAACTGGCTTTAGGCTCTCTTGACCATGACCCAGGAATGCCGAAGAACACTGATTTATGCAATCACCCATGGACAAGAGAGCCTTTGTGGAAGTCTAGGAGTCCAACCAAGGCATTACAGCATGCTGTTGGAGCAAAAAATATCCAAAATTAGGCAAATTGAAAAAAGTGAGAATACCTTCACTGTACCCACATCACCCCTCTCCCAAGTTGGCACAGCTCAGTGCCAACAGAGCCTTTCTCAGCCCATGCTAGTTCACAGACAGTGAGAGTGAGTGCCCAGCTTCCCCAGCTGTGTGGGCTGCTGCCCGTAGTCCATCTCTCTCTCAACCAATCCAGGGTACTGAGTCATGAGCTTCATGACTGAGGCGCAGTAGGGGCTGGGAGAACATCAGCCAGATCTCAAAAGGTATTAAAGGAACATAAATTTTACCAACCGAGTCATGAACTGCTGAGATGCCTCACCTGGGGGTACTTGTAACCCGCCCATGGGCACCCACAGCACCTGGTACGCCACATGTGTGCACCCCAATCCCATGTTCAGCTCCCTGTACTCGCTCCTGATAGTAGCAAAAGCAAGTTTTCACAGAGAGCTAGTGAGCATGTACAGAAAGCTAGACTGAATCTGTGGGACAGAAAGAAATCACCAACTTGGGCCTTTAACATTGCCTTTAGGAGAGCAAAGCAAAGGCTGTCAGTAATTGACCTGTGGTGCAGCAGGATGAAGAAAAAGCCTATAAGCTTTAAGAATTCCACCACAAGAGGGAGCAAGAAGTGTGAAGCATATATGCAAACAATGTTTGGGAAAGCCTCAGAACCCTAGTAGAGCTGAAGAAAGGTATTTCTTTTACAAAATCAGCCAGTAAACATTGGAGGAAGTGACTAGGACTTAAAATGCAAAGATAGCAACTCAACACTTCTAGGAACACAAAAAATCAAATAAGCATGATACCACAAAATGATAACAATAATTTTGCAGTAATGGATCCCAAAGACATAGAGATCTGCAAATTGCCCAACAGAGAATTTGAAATGGGTGTTTTAAGGAAACTCAATTAGCTACAAGAAAGCACAGAAATACAATTCAATGAAATCAGGAAAATAATTAACAAATAAAATGAGAAGTTTAACAAAGAGATAGAAATCATTAAAAAAGAATCAAAAAGAAATTCTGAGATGAAGATACAATGAATGAACTAAAAAATACAACAGAGAACACCAACAACAAAATGGATCAAGCAGAAGAAATATTCTAAGAATTAGAAGACAGAACCTTTGAACTGATCCATTCAGAGAACAACAACAAAAAAAAAAACAAATAAACAAAACTGAAAGAAAGAAAAGAAAAAGAATGTTAAAAGCTTATATTACCTATGGGATACCATGGGGGGGAAAAAACAATTTGTGACTTATTGAAGCTCTAGAAGGAGAAAAGAGGGAGAGAGTATCAGAAAACTTATTTTTAAAAATAATGATTAAAAATCTTCTCAAATCTGAAGAGAGATTTGCCCATTCATGTTTGTGAGGCTTCTATGTCCCCAAACAAGTTCAACTCAAAAAGATCTTCTCCAAGACACATTATAATAAAACCTTCAAAAATTAAGGACAATGGGAAAATTTTAAAAGTGAGAAAACTTTTTCACTCACAAAAGGACCCTCATAAGGCTATCAGAAAATTTCTCAGCAGATCTGTATAGGCCAAGAAACAATGGGATGATTTCAGAAAAGTTGAAATAAAAGGATACTAATTATTAACATAAAAACATATAAAATATATAACACTCTAGTAAAGATAAGTATATAGTCAAATGAATATAATCTCATACTATACATGTTACTGTGTAACTATTTAACTTTAGTAAAAGGTTAAAGGATACAAGAATTAAAAGTAACAATGGGTAAAATAATTTGTTAACAAATACACAATATAAAAAGAGATAAATTCAACATCAAAAAATGAAAGAGGAAGTAAAAAGGTAGTTATGATAGAAGTTAAGATGATATTAGCTAAAATAGATGATTATACCTATAAGCTGCTTTATGTAAACTTCATGGTAATCACAAAGCAAAAACTACCATAGTCACTCAAAAGATAAAGAGAAGGAAATCAAAACACACCACGACAGAAATCATCAATTAACAATAAAAGACAAAAAGAGTGAAAGAAAGGGACAAGAAAACTACAAAAAAAATTAACAAAATAACATTAGTAAGTCCTTACGTATTAATAACTAATCTAAATATCAATGGGTTACTGTATTTTGCTCTATATAATGCACACTTTTTTGCCCAAATTTTTGAGGGAAAAATAAGGATGTGCATTACACATGGGTAGCACTAATTTCATATTTATATAAATGTTTCTAATTCTTTTATTTATGTGTATATATTAAAAGTGCAAGTCTAAAAAGCAAAAATGATAACTGTGTGCAAAATATTATCCTGGAATATGATAATCAGTTATGTTTCTGAATATAAATAAATTAAAAGTTGAATTAAAAATTAAAATGAAAGATTTTTTTCCCTGAAAGTTTGGGCCCAAAACATGGGTGCGTGTTATTCATGGCAATGGGCCTGAGCGGTGTGGCTCAGTTGGCTGGGTGTTGCACCACAGTCAAAGGGTCTTTGGTTTGATATCTGGTTAGGGCACATGCTGGGATTTCAAGCTGGTCCCCAGTTGGGATGTATGAGAGGCAACCACTCAATATTTCTCTTAACATTGATGTTTCTTTTCCTCTCTTTCTCCCTCCCTTCACCTCTCTCAAAAACTAAATAAATAAAATATTTTTTAAAAATGCAGAAATCCAACTATAAGCTGCTTACAAAAGGCTCACTTCAGTTTTGAGGACACACACAGGCTCAAACTGGAGGAATGGAAAAAGAGGTTCCACGCAAGTGGAAACCTAAAGAGGAGAGGGGTAGTTCTACTTACATAAGACACTATAGACTTCAAGTCCAAAACTGTAACAAGAGACAAAGAAACTCATTATGTAATAATAAAGGCGTAACTCATCAACAGTATATAAATATTATAAATATAATTGCACCCATCACTGGAGGACCTGAGTATGTTAAGCAAACACTAACAGATCTGAAATCAAAAAGAGACACCAAACAATAATGGGAGGATAACAGAGGATATCAATACCCCACTTTCAGCCATGAATAGATTGTCTAGACAGAAAATCAGTAAGAAAAAGTTGAACTGGAAATACATTTCAGATGAAATGGACCTAACAAACATATACAAAACATTCCTTCCAACATCAGCAGAGCACACATTCTCTTCAAGTGTACATAAAACACTCTGTAGAATAGATCATATGTTAGGTAACAAAACAAATCTTAGGAAATTTAAGAAGACTGAAATTTAAAAAGATACCAAGTATTTTTGCTGACCACAGTGGAATGAAACTAAAAGTCAATACCAATAGAAATCCATAAAATTCACAGTGACGTGGAAATTACATAATACACTTCTGAAAAAGCAATGAGTAAAGAAAGAAATCAAAACAAAAATAAAAAACTATGATAAAAAATGGAAACTCAACACATCAAAACTTATGGGATGCAGCCAAAACAGTAATAAAAGAAAAATTTATAATGGTTAAGTAAGCTCCTACATTAAACAAGAAGAAAAATTTCAAATAAAAGACTTTATGGATCAAGGAACTAGGAAAAGAAGAACAAACTAAACCCAAAGTTAGAAGAAGGAAGGAAATAATAAAGACTAGATAAGAAATCAATAAAATAGAGAATTAAAAATTAATAAAGTTATGATTGATTTTTGAAAAGGTAATCACAATTGACAAAATTTTAGCTTGACTAAGGAAAAAGGAAAGACTTAAATAAATAAAATCAGAGGTGAAAGAAGAGACATTACAACTGACACCACCAAATACAGAAGATCTAAGAGACTACTGTGAAAAATTATGTCAGTAAATTGGATAATCTAAAAGAAATGGGTACATTCTTAGAAACATACAACCTATCAAGACTGAATGATGAAGAAATTGAAACTATCAGTAATTACTACTTAGCAATTACTACTTAGAAGAAAGAAGTAATAAAAAATCTCTGAACAAAGGAAGGCCCCTGACCAGATAGTTTCATTGGGGAAATCTACAGAACATTTAAAGAACTAATGGCAATCTTTCCTCAATTGTTCCAAAATACTGGAGAGAAGATTACATTTCCAAACTCATTTTACAAGGCCAGCATTAACCTGACACAAAGAAAAAAAAGATACTACAAGAAAAACAAAAACAAAAACAAAACTATAGGCCAGTATCCCAGATTTTCAACAATATATTAACAAACAAAATTTAAAAAATACATTAAAAAAGAGAACACTATGATCCCATGTGATTTATCCCTAGAATTCAAGGATAGTTTGACATACACAAAGTAGTAAATGTGATACATCACATTAATAGAATAAAAGATAAAAATATGATCATAGATGCAGAAACAGCATGTGACAAAATTCAACATCTGTCCATGATAAAAACAATTTGAATATAGAATTAATGTATCTCAACATAATAAAGTCCATATATGATGAGCTCAGCGCTAACATCATACTCATTGGTGAAATGCTCAAAGATTTTCCTCTGAGATCAGAAATAATATGCCCACTCTCACCAGTTCCATTTGACTTAGTATTGAAAATCCTAACAAGAGAAATTAGGCAAGAAAAGAAATGAAAGGCATCCAAGTTGGAAGGGAAGAAATGAAATTGCTTTTGTTTGCAGGTGATATAATCTTATATTTAGAAAATCCTAAAGACTTCCCCCAAAACTATTGGAATTAATAAATGGATTCAGTAAAGCTGCAATATACAAAGTCAATGTACTAACTAAAGTCAGTTGTGTTTCTATACACTAACAATAAACTCTCTGAAAAAAAAGAAGAAAAATCCCATTTATAATAGGATCCAAACCAATAAAATACTTAGAAATAAATTTAACCAAGGAGGTGAAATATCTATCTGTACGGTGAATACTATAAGACACTGATTAAAAAGACTGAAGAAAAAAACAAATAAATGGAAATTTATCCCATGTTTATGACTTGGAGGAGTTAACATTTTTTAAATACCCATACATTTCAAAGTCATTTAAAGTGTCAATGCAATTCCCATAAAAATTCCAATGGTGTTTTTCACAAAAACAGAAAAAATAATTCTAATAGGCATGATAACATTGTAATGATTATTATAACAAATTAAAATATCTGTACTTAAAGTAAAAACAAAATAAAGCAAAATAAAAATAAAAAGCATATGGCACCACAGAAGACTGCATAGAGCCAAAACAATTCTGAGAAAGACCAAAACTGAAAGCATCTCATTTTCTGATTTCAAACTATATTATAAAGCTATAGTAATTAAAACAGTGTGGTACTGGCATAAAAAGAGACATAGATGAATCAAGCAAAATATGGAACCCATATATTAATCCTCACATATAGGGTCAACTACTATGTGATGAGAGAATCAAAAATACTCAATGGGAAAAGAATAGTCTCATGCAAACATAGTGTTGGGAAAATTGTATAACCACAAGCAAAAGAATGAAGTTGGACTCCTATTTTATACCACTCACAAAAATTAATTTGAAATTGACAATAGACCTACTACATAATATCTGAAACAGTTAAATTACTGAAAGAAAATGTTCCTTGATAAGGGTCTGTGAAATGATTTTCTGGATTGATATCAGAAGCATAGTAACAAAAACAAAAATAAGTAAGTTGGACTATATTAAACTAAGAAGCTTCTGCACATCTGTGCATGCCTAGGCCCAGCAATGGCAGCCGCAAACTATGGGTTGCTTGTAGCTCCAAACAGGTTGCCCAGGGCCAGTCACAGGCAGTGTCTGACATTGGTCTGTACCAGAGTCTCTCCCAAGAAGCCCAGAACCAACACAGCCAGTGCTCAGATTCAGGCAACATCAGAGCAGGATATTCAAAGGAAGATTTGGGCAGGCAGCAAACCCTGCTGAGGTAAATTCTGCTTCATGTGGTCAGCACCTGCACAGCAGCTCGCATGCCATTGTAGAGGCTGAGGCTCACAATCAGCCAGCCTGAGGGCTGATCTCACTCATGAAGAGGACAAAACCAATCAAGACTCAATTACAACAGAAGGACCCACATAAAGCCACGCAGAGAATATTCCTGGAGCACTGAGCTCAGGTAACCAAGGAGACTGCACCACTGGACACCACAGGACACCTTCTACATAAGGCCAGCCCACCCCATCAAGACTATCATCAATAAATCAACAAAAACAAGTGTTGGCAAGGATGTGTAGAAAAAGGAACCCTTGTGCACTGTTGGTAGGAATACAAATTGGTGCAGCCACTGTGGAAAGCAGTATGGAGATACCTCAAAAAAATTAAAAATGGAACTGCCTTATGACCCAGGGAGTCCACTTCTGGGAATATATCTGAAGAAATCAGAAACACTGATTCTAAAAAATATACACACCTCTATGTTCATTTCAGCATTATTTACAATAGCCAAGATTTGGAAGCAGCCCGAGTGTCCATCAGTGCATGAGTGGATAAAAAAGCTGTCATACATTTACACAATGGAATACTACTCAGCTGTACAAAAGAAGAAAATATTACCCATTGTGACAGCATGGATGGACATGGAGAGCATTATGCTAAGTGAAATAAGCCAGTCAGAGAAAGACAAGTACCATATGATTTCAGTCATAGGTAGAATCTAATGAACAAAATAAACTAACCAACACAGTAGAAAACAGACTAACAGAGAACAGACTGACAGCTGTCAGAGGGGAGGGGCTTGGGAGGCTGGGTGAAAATGATGAAGGGATTAAACAAAGAAACATAACTTCAAAGACATAGACAATAGTATGGTGATTTCCAGAAGGAAAGGGTACTGGGGGGAGATAGAAGAGGGTGTAGGAGGAATAAACGTTGAAGGAAAAAGACTTGACTTGGGGTGGTGAACCCATAATACAGTACACACATGATATATAGAATTGTATACCTGAAACCCATATAATTTTATTAACCAATGTCACCCTAATAAATTCAAAAGAAGGAAGGAAGAAAGGAAGGAAGGAAAGATCATATCACACATGAATCAAATGATACTACCTTGATTCTACTGGGTTGGCCAAAAAGTCCGTATGTTTTTTTTCTGTAAAATAAAAAACACATTTTTCATTTTCACAAATAACTTTATTGATTTAGATGTTTTGAGTATGTTGCCTATCTCCCATGTAATATACTGTTGATTGTTTTCAACTAATGTCTTAATTTGATCTCTATTAACTTCAACTGGTCTACCCAACTGTGGAATAT
Organism: Anoura caudifer; assembly: GCA_004027475.1. Taxonomy (NCBI): domain Eukaryota; kingdom Metazoa; phylum Chordata; class Mammalia; order Chiroptera; family Phyllostomidae; genus Anoura; species Anoura caudifer. The sequence goes on from PVKU01003220.1 coordinate 59,308, forward strand.
AGTCCAGTGAGAAATCTCCAGCACAAAACTTCGCAAAGCACTTTTGACACATTTGATCAGACACAGCATCTTCTTCATACACTGCACAAATCTTTTCTGTCTGTGTTTCAGTTGTATTTTTACCTTTTTTGAAATAATGAAGCATAATATGCCAAAATGTTGCTTATTTTCTTCCATCTTCAATATTAAAATGGCTACACAAAAATTCACCAATTTTGTCTTTTTTAAAATGCATGCTGATATGACAGCTGTCACAGTACTATCTAACAAAATTGTTTTGAATGAAGTTAAAGACAACGAAGTGCTACTAGAGCCATCATACAGAAAAAAAATGAATTTTTGACCAACCCAACAGATGAATGGATGCTTCCATTGACACTCTGTCTCTCAGTCTTAGAAGATCCTGTTCTCTCCTATCTTGGGAGGACTTCCTCCATGAAGAGCCAGACAATTCCCAGATTCATCCCCTACATGCAGCAATCCCTGGCAAAGACAGCTTTCCTCCCGTAGCCTCCTTCCCTCAGGAAAGGTTCTGATTGGCCCAGTTTAGTTCACATGACTACTTTTGGGGCAATCACTGTGGCCAGGGTGACATCCTCCACAAAATCTGGATTTGCAGCTTGGAGAAAAGAGCATTCTGAAACTTCATTTATGTAAAGTTTGTATTTATTGCAAAAGACCCAGAAAACTCCCTTCCACAGAACCATCCGGGGGTGTCAGCCTGGGATGTTCTCTGAACAGCTTTCCCTCCTCATGCTCTAACCTTGTCATGCTGAAACTCCAGTAGAGGCACCTGACATGGCTTCAAAAAAACTGCCTTGAGGAGCCATATCACCTGGATCTAACCTTCGGCTTCCAGGTGTAATTTCTTCTTGGCAACGATCCCGATCACGCTGTATCTGTCACGTATGCAGAGCCAGTTGTAGTCAGGTCAGGATGGCCAGTCAACCATGACTATCAAGTGCCTCCTCTGTTATAGGGCCAGGAGGGACAGAGCATAGCAGGCTGGTCAGGGCCCATGGCATCAGGGACAGGGCCATTCAATCAGCCAGGCCTTTGGTCACATGCCCGCTATGGGGCAGGTAGGAGTAAGGCGGTATAACTGGGAGCACCACCAGAATGGAGTGGAAATGGGAAGAAAACTTCCCCAAGGAATGAGGGACAAAGTCATCGAAAGGGTCTTCCCTTTTCGAAGAGACAGTGGTCAGACCTGTGTGGATGAAAATGGGTACAGCAGTGACAGCAAGGACCGACTGGTCCCTGTAGCCTTTCACAGGACACTCGGAACTTAGTGAGCCCTTTGGCACCAGTCACCTGGCCCAGTCTGAGTCACCAGGTTTATGTAGTTTCCTTCATCAGCTCCATGAAGAAGAGTTTCCATTCCCAAGACCAGGGTGGGGCAGACTGGAATTTTTTCACCAGAGAAGTCAGAGAGCACGTGAGTCAGCTGCAGGGTCAAGGCCCAGGTCCCTATAGCAGGTCAGCCAGAGCGAAGGGGCTGAGCTGAGAGCAACAAGGGAGGAAAGAGCCCAGACCGGAATGTGGAAGGACAGGGTGGGAACGTGAAGAGGCTGCTTGCACCCTCCCCACTATAGGCTTCCCAGGGGCCTGACACAGGCCCAGCTGGGCAGGCCAGGAGCTTTGATGGGACAAGAGACTGAGCTTCAGACTGGACTTTTCACTGTCTAAAAATTGAGACCTGAGTAATTAGAAAGGCCATGGGACCTGCAAGGCTTCATCCAGGGAGAGAGAAGAATGATGGCCAAAAGCAGGTTGGTGGGAGAACATTTGGGAGAGCACAGAATTCTGCTTCCCCCCGCAACCCACCAAATCCAGTGCACTCAGTAAGCTGCTTATGATCAGTAAGCACCTTCTTTATGTCAAGCACAGTGCTGGGCACGAGGGACACTGCAGTGAACACAGCACCCGGTGTTGTTCCTTGTGCCCTGCTGGAGCTTCCCGTTGGAGAGGAATTCCAGGTCCGTGCCTGCCCAGTGCCCTGTCTCCCCAGCCGCCCTTGGCAGCAAGACTCTGAGCCCTCCCTGTCTTCCTGAGATGGTGACTCATGGGTGCTCTCTGCTTGTCCTCCAGCTCCTAAATTGTGAGCGGGGGGAGGCCTATGTAAAAAGTTCTTCCGCAGGTCCCCACCCAGCCCTTCCTCCCACAGCCCTCACAGTGTGGAAGTGTGTTCATCGTTCAACTAAGATTTCTTATACCCCTGTTACATGGCAGGCCCTGTGCTAAATAAAGATGAGAATGACATGAAAAACAAAGCTTCTGGCCAGACACATCCCTTATTAGCAGTCTTTGTTAATCAACGCTGTAGATATAAAGTAGGCCTTATTTTATTGCTATAATTGTTTTCATATTTTACTTGTTAATCTCTTTCTGCGACTAATTTATAAGTTAAACCTCATCATAGGTATGTATGTATAGGAGAAAACACCGCATACATAGGGTTCAGTAGTATCTGCAGTTTCCCACACCACCTGGCATCTTGTAAATTAACCCTTGCAGATAAAAGTGGGAGCACTGTATTAGACACTCAGAGGTGGCGAATACAATACCGCCACCCCCCTTTTAATGTTCTCACCACGCAAACACACAGAGAAGGGAATTATGTGAGGTGATGGAGTTGTTATCTAATCATACGGTTACAAGCATTTTGAAATATATGTCAATTCTTTGTCGACAGCCATACCACCCTGAATGTGCCCGATCTCATCTGAAATATATATCAATTCTTCCTGTTGTCCTTCTTTAACTTATGTAATTTTATATGTAAATTATATTACAATAAAACTAGAAAAAAGTTCAGGGCAAACAATTTGTATGCTAGAATTCTGCACCCTCCCAAACTGTATATCACATACGAGGGCAGAATAAAAAGTATTGCTGTCATGCCAAATCTCAAAAAAAAATTAATGTCTATATATTTTCTCAGGAAGTTACATGAAATTTTACTCCAAAACATTAAGAGTGAGCAAACTAATAATGTTTTCAAGTAGTAACATATGTTATTTGGAAACATGAGGTGAACATTAGGAGAATCAGCTAAAAAGATTTGACAATGATTATGCCTTTGAGAGTAGAAATTGTCTTTGGGATGCTGAGTGGGATGAGAAACTGCTAATTTTGATTATATGCTTTGAAAAGCTTTTTGACCCTTAAATCTATGTACATCTATCTGTTTAGTAAAAAAGGAAATTGTTTTTAAAGGAGTACATTAGCTATGAAGCTTAATTTTTATTACGAGATACATTTTTACCCTTTTCAGCTTCTGTTAGACGATTCTGTCATCGGTACACCCTAGCATGGTTAGTCATAATCCTGCATCTTCAGTTCACCCTAAATTCACTACTAATGCATTACTTCAATACATTTTGGCTAGCGGATAAAAGCAAAGATAAATGATTTGATTAAATCTATGCACATAGCAAGTGTTCTCAAAAAGCTGTTTAATTTCTTCTTTTGCATTTAGGAATTTATGCGAAAAAGTTATAGGTTGGAAAATAAAATTGATCACTGAAGTATAAACATTATTCATGCAGATTATAACAACCTTCATAAAATTTACGTGCAAGGTAACCTGTTAAATGGCTACACGAATGTGACAAAGTGCAGCTGAAAGTAAAATCCAACATCTGGAGCCAGAACATATGTGACCAGGAAGTTTAGACGTGCATGTCAATGAATCATCATGCCACTGAGGAACTCTGATGGTGAAATGCTAACTTTTTTCCCTAAGTTACCCTTGATTGAAGTGAATGTCCAAAATCAGTAATTAATAACATCTTTACTTATTTTTGTTTAAATTGTAGATGTACCCACTTAACATTCATAAGAGTTTTTGACCATTTCTGGGTTTGCCCGGGGCGGGGGGAATCAAAAGTGCTTATGATGGTTAATTTTATGTGTCAACTTGACTGGCCTAGGTACTTGAACGAACATTCTGGGTGTGCCTCCACAGCTGTTTTTGGGTGAAATTAAAATGCACATTAATAGACTGAGTAAAGCAGATTTCTCTTCGCAGTGTGGGTGGGCCTCATCTAATCCACAGAGGGCCAGACTGGGACAAAAAGGCAGTCAGTGAGAATTTCCTCTCTCTGCCTGGCTGTCTTTCAGCTGGGACACGGGTCTTGTCTAGCTGCCTTTAGGCTTCTACTCAGACTGGAACTTACACCATTAGCTGTGCTGGTTCTCAGGCCTCAGATTCAGACTGAAATTATGCTATTGCCTCTCCTGAGTCTCCAGCTGTCAACTGAAGATCTTGGGACCTCTCAGCCTCTATAAGTGTGCGAGTCAATTCCCTCTAACCAATATCCCCTCTCACCTCTCTCTCTCTCCCCCCACACACATGCACACAATTGGTTGTGTTTTCCAGAAAAACCCAGAGTAACACAGTGATTTTATATAACTTGTCTGGAGGAAAGTAAGAAGTTCAATTAAAACCCAGAGTAACACAGTGATTTTATATAACTTGTCTGGAGGAAAGTAAGAAGTTCAATTAAACTGGTATTTCTAAATATTCAGTCAACCAAACTGAGGTCATAGGTCTTTAATTTTTGTCTTAGTTTAGTCTTTTGGCTGGAATGTAACAAGAATCAGCTAATGTTAATCTAAGTCAAATATGATTGTTTAAAAAAGCTGGGCAGGGATTTGTTTTAGGGAGACACAAGTATCTTAGTGCCACGAAAGGCATGAGTTCCGCTACGGCCCCTGATGGGGGTGGAACAGGACGAGGGGGCCATTTCAATCCCCATCTCAACTTATTGCAGGACGTTTGTTTCATTTCCTTTTTCTCTCTACTGACAAACTATCACTGTTACTCTGGCCGCAAAGTGGTAACCATGCCATAATTCCAGAGGTTTTACTTCTCCTTAATTCAAGATACTAGCTCAAGGATGAGGCCTTTGATACTATTCTAGACTTCCATGGGAGGAATTTGGTCACATTTGGGTCAGGGACTCCTCTGGATCCAAATAGGCACCATCAGAAGCACAGAGTCATGTTATGTAAACACCACTGTCACCCCCATACCTGTGACTATGGGGATGAGACTCAGAGGTGTTAGGTGTCTTGGGATAAGACAGAATTACTCTGAACTTACTGTATATTGCTGTGTATAATGTGCACCCATGTTTTGGGCCCAAACTTTCATGACAAAAAAATCTTTCATTTTAATTTTTTAATTCAATTATTTATTTATTTATATTTAAATACTTGTTTTTTTGTATTATAAAGAAATTCTAGCATTTATTTTTTAATGTATTTGCAAGAAATATTATGTAACAAATAATTAGGAAATACAAGAACAGATACAAGGTATTTCAGGTACTGCCCATGCATAATACGCATCCTTATTTTTCCCTCAAAAAATGTGGGCAAAAATGTGCGCATTTTGCACAGCAAAATATGGTACTTTTTCTTCAATTTATGCTAGAATCTTCTATGTGTTCAGCACTGGGGATGTAATTCAGAAAACGACAAATATGTTTTTTGCCTTCAGGAACCTTACTATCTAGTTAGGTGTTTTTGGGCAGGTAGGGGACTGGTCAGGGCTGAGTTTATTTAAATTGCCAATATAATGGAATAAATAATAGCATGCAGACACAAAAAAAGTATTCTGAAAGCAACTGAGAAGAGGTACCTCCCTCAGACTTGGGAGGTCAGCGATGTCTTTCTGTGAAAAAAATCACATCCATTCTAAGACTACAAAGATACATAGGGGTTGGCCTGCTCAAATAGATGAAGAAAAATATATAAATGAAATGACCAAGACTCGAATGTTTATGTAAACACAGAGACAATATTGCTGGATCCAAAACAAAATAATGTTGGAATGGTGATGGGTGTCTTTCTTTGGATTTACCAGAAATCAGATGCTGAGACAAAATAGGACAAAATTACTCCTCTGTGTTGGCATCACTCGTAACAGATTTTCCAAAAAGGATGGCTGACAGCAGTATTAGGTTTGCACCCTGTGTGGAGCAACTCCAGCAGAAAGACAGCACCTTTTCCTCAGTGGTTCTAGGCAAAAGTTCCAGTGCTGACTCTTACAGAAACAGGTTCAGCCATTGAGCCAAACACTAGGCACACAAGTCTGGAATATTCTGATTGGCCAGTAACTGGATCACATGATCACATGGATCACATGACCAAAATTAGTAGGTGAGGATGAGTAGTTCTTCAAAAGATAATACAGCATTATTACCAGAGGAAGAGAGAATGGAACTAAGCAGGCAAAATCAACACACTACTAAAATTTGGGGTGTTATTCCTTTAATACTCACTTTATACTTGGAGGTGTGTTATGTGTTATATAGACTCAGCAACAAAGAACTTTTGGATGGGAGACGGTGATTGAATTCATCCAAGGACTCTCTTCTATAACAGTAGTAATTGGGACATAAAGGATGGTTGCAAAGAGTAAAAACTTAAATGATCCACACTTTGATTATCAGCGTATCATAAAAATTTACACATAAAGAGAGTAGTCATTCTTAACCCATATTGGTTTACAGCACTTTTTCACAATAATTTTTTTTTTAATCTCGTGAATTTCACAGACCTGCTCCTTTGCAAATTTTTCTACACACATACTTCTTTCAAGGGATTCCCAGTCTATATGAAGCTCAAATTAAACCTCCAACCTAGATCAACGGAATGTTTTCAAAGCCCTTGGCTCCTTTGAAAGTAAATAAATAGTCCTTTTCATAGTTATAATGTAGGAATGCCATTTAGATGAATTTGTCAATTTTTAGTTTCAAACTGCTGAAATTATAAAGATACAAAAATACTAACCAAGTGTCACAATCTTAAATCGAGGCAGATAAACTGTATTCAATTTCTGGGGCGGATACAAGGGCAAAAAATTAAGTCTTTCTGAAGCTTTTGAATATTGTTTACTCCGGCAATAAAGAAGGCAGCCTGCTGCCTAATAAGATGAGGCCTGGGAGATTGCTTTATCAATTTGTTGATCCCTTGGAGAAAAAAAAACAGATATTAAAAACAAATCCAAGAGTAAGACGTACGTGAATGCAATCCATTTGCACTGACAGCACATCTCGATACAGTGCCAAATAAAGAATTTGTGTATAGAAATATATTCCTTCTACTTTGCCTTCCCTAAATACTGTGTTCAAAAATTAAATATATCTGTGTCTGTAGAAAGCACTTTAGGGTTTCTCTGCCTTTTTTGGTAAGCAATATTATAAACAACCATAAATTTGTGAAAATGTTAAAATGCTAAATTTGTAGGTTTGCCAGGTAAACTACAGGATGCCCAGTTAAATTTGAATTTCAGATAAGCAATAATAATTTTTTAGGATAAGTATGTACCAAATATTGCACGAAACATACTTATCCTAAAAAAAACTATTCTGGTTTATTTGAAATTCAAATTTAACCAGACATCTTGTATTTTAATTTTCTAAACCTGACAACCCTATAAACTTGTGAACAATATTGTTTTATTCATTTGTAAATAAACATTTGATTTACATATTAAAATAGTTTTCATACAAGCATCTCTTTTTACTGTGATGTGTGTTTTCTAACTAAGAATATACAATATATTCTCATTGAGGTGGTAATAGAATATTTAAAGATTTTTTTTTTCTATAAACAACTTCCACTCATATCCCTTTTAACTCCCAAAGAACTTTATGAAGAAAGCTAGAATGAGGTAGATGTTTCTTTATTTCTAATTGGTTTCAGATCAATTTCTTTAGCATTTAATGAAATATTATTAAAAGTTGTATATTTTATATTTCTAAAGTAACTTACATATATGATTTTGAATTATTGGTCTTTGAAAGTGAAACTTTTCAAAACAAACCATTATGTAGAGATGAAACAGTGAGTCTAGAAAATGAATAACTCATTTTTAAGTAAATGAGAAATTATTTGGGGCTGTTACTTATACATTTTCCCATTTATAGTTAAATAGTAATTTGCAATACACAGGGTATTAGTTGTGAGTTGTGGTTTTCAATATCACAGACCCATTTGTTGCTGTGGTTTTGCAATATCATTCTCTAATGCTTTTCTCAATTGTGGTTTTCGTAATCATTGTTTGATGGCCATGTAGCTGTGGTTTGGGGCTGCTATAACCATTTGGACAGAGATAATTGCTTATAGGTATTGCTGTCTTTTTATTTTATAACCTTAGTGAGTTAAACTAGAAAAAAATAACTTTAAATATCATTAACATTCTCACTAAAAATGATGAGAAAAACACAAAATGTAATAGTATCCCTTAGTTTAATTCATTCGTATTAGCTATAATTAACATATTTTATAAATTTAGAGAAACTATATTTCTAGTAATGGAGTCTGGTTATTTTATCAATCTTGCCTTAAATTCCCTGACTTTTGCTTTTTTTCAGCTTTTAAAGTGAATATTTAGCTGAGATTTATTTGTTTCTCTTTTGCTTTGCATATTTAACCATTTCAAATGCCAAAAGAAACACTAACTGTTATGATATTTTAATTCCAATGGGCATTCCTTTTGGGTGATATAAAAAGTCAGCCAGTTCTGTAAAAAGATCTTTAAAAGCCATACTATATAATACATCCCATTCTAAGCCCCCCAGTTTAATTGTAATGAATTGAAAATTAATAAGGCAAAAAGCTATAGTTCTCTGTCTGCTATTCATTCCACAACACAAACACAAATAACCCTGCTTTTCCTGGTACTTACAGCTTTAATTTCTTGGTTCTTCAGGGGAGGGACTTTAGCAATTTAGTGCATTTTCCTGCAAAGGATTGTGTATT
>PVKU01003220.1:68185-154094 GCA_004027475.1 Anoura caudifer
GGGGGGGGGGGGGGGGGGGGGATATATATTAACTGCAGTGAAGTTTATTAGTAAATACTGATTACACAAAGCAGCCAGTTAAACTGCCACTTGGATAGAAGCTACTTCCAGCTCACCCAGGAGGATATATTTAATACTCAGTGTATACGAATCTATGAGAAACTAAGCCAGCCTCATGCAGCTTAACTTGGCCAAAACAATAATTATGCAAATCACTTCAAAAATTTCTTCTTCTTTTGACTTGCAGTTTTCAATATACCACCCACACACAATAATTGAATATGAATGAAACAAAACTTTAAAAGCCAAAGAACCATGAAATAGTTATTGGGTCTTACCTGGTTGGGAAATTATGGCAAGATCAAATCTTTTATTAGTCTCCGCTCCTTCCCTGTGGCAGAAGAGCTAAAAGAATGAAAGGTCATGGGGCTGGGAAGTGGCATGGGAACTTCCACGGACTTCCTCTAAAAGTTAGTATCTGGTTAGAGAGGGTTCATTTCTCACCTAGAGCTAATCACCTAGTTAATGGTCCTCCTTCTTGATGTCAGAAAAATGTCTGCCTGTGTCCAAATTTAGATTTTTTACAATCTGACGTGAAAACTGAAGGTGAGATACAGCACTTTAAGGGCGCCGCTGAGCAGCATCCCATCTGCGCGGGCCAAGTGGGGGATGGTCCGGGTCCACGGTGGTCTCCAGGGAACCTTGAGAGTAATGAAATGGTCTCCTGAGAGCATGGGCAGATGAGAGGAGTTAACCGGCCCCAAGACACACAGTTGGCATTTGTGATCAGCTGGCTCCCGCAGAGGATTTTGCCAGTGGCCTAACCTTCCTGCCAAGAAGCTGGAAGGGCGGGGGTGGAGGCTAGGGGAGGGGGCAGCATAACTGGAAGCACAAAGTTTATGGAGACTGAGATTTCTTTGTGCCCCGCCGTATAGGCGAGGCGTGAGAGAGGAGAGTTGGGGTCCATCAGAGGGGGCTGTTGGAAGAAGTTGCCAGAAGGGGTGCTCTGGCGGATGACTAGAGCTGACGCGGTGTCAACTGCAGAAGGTGGCCTCCTTCCAAGCCCTCCCCAAGCCTCTCACCCTGCAACCCCCCACTGTGCTCCCCTGCACCCCACCCGACCTAGGCCGGGGCCCTGGTGTGCGTCCGGGCTGGCTTCAGATGCAGCCAATCCTCCTTTCGCTGATGGAATAGTCTCCCCTCCCCACAACCCCGGCGCGCCCCTCCCTCGCGCGCCTCGCCACCTCCCGCGGCAGAGCGCGAGCTGCGCGGCCCGGAGCGGCGGCAGCACGCTCGGGAATCTGCCCCGCACGCCGGGGCCAGGGGAGAGCAAGCGCGCTCCTTCTCCCGCGCCTTCCGCCCCTCTCCCTTCGGCTCGCTCTCCTTTCCCTCACTCCTTCTGTCCCTTCTTTCCCGGCCCCCCCTTCCCTTTCTCTCTCCCTCTCCATCCGTTTGTAAATTCCCGTCCCCCCACCCCCATCGCTCCCCCACTCTCCCCTCCCCTCCCCACTGTCACACTCTCTCTGCCCCCCTCTGTCTTCTCATTTGCCTGCTCTTCGCCAAACGTGGATCCGCGGCTCCCGGAGGAGCCCAGCTCCCGGATCCCGCGCTCCCGGAGCACCTGGAGTCCGGCCGGCGGCGGCCCGAGCCTGGCCAGCGGCGGCGGCGGGAGAGGCGGGAGCTGAGAGAGCGGCAGCCGGGACCGCGGGGACCGCGGGAGCCCTAGTAGCAGCGGCCGCCGCCGAGATGTCCCGGCGAAAGCAGAGCAAACCCCGGCAGATCAAACGTAAGTTTGCACGCGGAACTGGGAGTTGGTGGGATTATTTCTGGGGAGGGGGGCGCGCGGGGCGGGAAAGGGAGGGAGACTCGGGTCAATCCGCTGCTGGTTCTCTGGATTTGTCAAACTTTGCTTGAGCATCTGGAGGGAAGCTAGGCAGCCACAGGCAGGCAGACAGACAGACAGACAGCCGGAGCGCCGACCCAGAGGCTACAACAAACATCTCACGCTTTCTCCGCTCACTCTTCGCGCTCCCGGGTTTCTTTTTAATTCCAACCCCTGTCCGTACTTGGTCACCGCTGCTTTATCGTTGAGCCTCACTGGGCTGCCCCAATCATTTAGATGATTATGATTTTGGTCGTTGTCATTGTTGTTGCGATTGGTGTTGCGATTGACATGGACCACTTTTAGCATCGAGGGTGAGAACTTAGTTCTCGGAAAAGCTGGTGGAGACCTCGGGGCTAGGGAGGCAAAGTCTCCAGGCGGTGGGAAATGAGGGTCCGGGTCTCTTGATCTTGGGCGGTGCCAGAGCCACACCAACCCCGAAGCGAAACAAAAAGTAGGTGTAAAAGTTCGCGCCTTTGCAGCGGGCGGCCATGCGCCTCCTCCCAAGGGGCTCTGGGCTTGCGAGGAGCAGGTCGCGCCCCGGGGTTCAGGGCTCCTCTGGTTTTTGCGGCTGGGACGCTCTGCCGAGTGGCGATTTGGTTTGCGTCTGGCCTTGCAGGCGCGGTGAATCCTCGCTGGGAGGGGCCGCCCGACACTTCCCAGCACCTAAGCTGTGAGTTCAAGGCCGCCGGTGCGCAGGAGAGAGCCTGACCTAGAGCCCCCGAGCCCCTGAGGAACTCGGTGACTTTTAGGGGGCACAATTGGGCGACAGGCACCTGCCCAAAATACACACTTTCGCAGAGCTCAACTCGGTCAACTTTTCTTGTGTAGGGGACAATTCCTCCAATGGTGTTTTGTTGCCCTGCGACATGTCTTCAACGCTTTGGCCGAAAAGGAGAAACAGCTTTACTAGTGTATTTTTTTTTTTTTTTTTTTGCCACCCTCGCGGTGTGTCCATTTCTTCGTCTTGTTTAAAGTCGGGCAACTATTGAAAACTGATTATCGTGCAATTTTAATAAGGGTGTAATAGAAACCCTCCCTTTTGATTATTAACCACACTTGCCCCCAAAAGTTGAAAATTCTCTGTGGTGTAGTTTAAAAATAAATCTTTTCAATAAACTTTTCCAGAGTGAAATGGGGTTCCTGTTATAAGCAGGTTGCTGCAGTTAAGGATTGAGATCTTTATATCCTTGTGCAAATGTTGCCTCTCATACACCACTGAAGCTTTTATTTAGTGGGATTCTTCTTTTATACTTCAGTTCCTCTTCTATGAAACTTGGGCTTCTCCTTTTAGACTTTGGTTCCTATTCTGTGCAAGGACTGGACTTAACTTTTGGCTCAAAGCAGTTTTAATCAAGTGGAGATACTGTTCTCGAAGACTTACTTTTTTGGAGTGATTATTCATGGTTGTACCTAATTGCCTCTTACTTTGTAGTACTAAATCGATCGCGTCCTTCTGTTTCAGTGTATTTTTCTTGTACAAAACTGTGCGTATTATAAGGTATGATTATGAACATTAAATGCAAATGGTTTTTAGTTCAGGGCTGTTGTCTAGATTGTTAATAAATAATTAATATTAATTGATTGTATGACACAAAGACCATCTGATTCTACTTTGTTATCTTCTCAATTAGCTACATTAAATTTTTTTTCTATCCTTCTGTGTCCACCTCATATAATTGAAGATTAAAGTGTTGGAACTAATTGCTGATGCCACACTTGTGTTATAGGTCATAAAACATTTTAGTGGCTTATTTGAAACCTGTGATTTATTAACTATTAAAAAAAAGCTTAAAAGTTCTCTCATTTGAGAGTGAACAAATATTATATTTATGTTTATTCACAGTGATCTTTGCTTGCTGGTATATGCATACATATGTATTATTAACGCACTTGCATTTTTGACTTCCATTTGGGGTCACAGTGATAATCTATGCAAATGTGGACATACTTCTCCCCTTGCACCGTTAAGGAAAATGACAAATTGGAGGTCTCTGAATTGTTATATTAGAGCAGTGGTGTCTAATGGCTGGCTATTTGGGGGGATGGTGGCAGTGGAATAGTTAAATGTGGTTTGACTAGCTGTAAAGTCATTTTGGTTGCAACCTGTCCACATTTGTCTCTTTTTTGCCTGTGCAGGCCTAAGAGCACTTCTGCAGATGGAGAAGTTTGTGTTGATCCTCAAAGTCCTTGCTGTGATAGGTCTCTCCCTCCAAATTTAGTAGTTTGTAAGAAGTGCAGCCGACTGTTATTTTTATCATTATTGTTATTATTACAAACACTCTTGCTTCTGATATTCTGGATCAAATGTAAGTTTGAAAAATATCATAAAAACTGCTTTTTGAAACAAGGGCATTTTGTGCAACTAATGAAACTGCGTTTTAAACTTGGAAATGTCCTGAATTTGAAAATAAAGCTTGACACTGCTGATAACATACACCCAGTTTAGAGCAACTATGACAAGCAAAAGTCAGCTCAGACCAGAAACTCTGAAGACAGTCAATTTAAAGGACAAAAAGGTTGTTGGGCACAGTTTTTTTTTTTCTCTCTCTTTTACTGCGTACAGTTCCCTGCTATCTAAAATTGTGATTTATGCAGTATTTTAATATTTTGCTTATTCTTTCCCCTTGGGTGCTCTCCGGGCAGCGATAAAAAGGCGACGCTGAAAGAGCACCATTAATTTGCTATGATGACTGGCCAGATAAGAGGAGATAATGGGAAAGATAAGCGGAGAAGATATACCATCAGAAACCCGATTATTACCATTAAAATTCCAGCCCAGCAATCTGCAGAAGCCTGATAATTCCTTCTCCGTTTCCACCACTTTGGATGATAAGGCAAAAAATAGTCACTCAGTGCTCCTTGATTAGACTGCCTGGATTTCCCGATAATACAGTGATAAATTATGTATTTTGCCCCCATGTTTTGTCCCAAAATTCAGATTTTTTTTTTCCTATTCCAAGACTATATTTTCTGCCCTCCCCTCAGAAGCTTTCTCTCCTAAGCTATTATTGTCATCCTGGTTTGATAAAAAGCCTGATAGGACGGGAGGTGTTTGGTGTGGGAGCCACATCTCGCTATCAGCCCATCTCCACGCACAGCTGCTCGCCGTTGTTGTTTTTAGCCTTATCACCTCCTGCCAATATGCCAATAAATTGCCCAGATTGTTCTCCATTCTGGGGCTGCACTGCAAAATTTATGACAGAAATGATGATTTTTTTCTTTTACCAATGCATCTCGTTATGATTAGTAAACATGTTTGTGTGCGCAGTTTTACTGTTTTCTGCTCCAAGCTGTTGTCTCTAGTAATGTGTTTACTGCCCTATGGGGGCCCCAACTTCAGTCACGCTGAAATGTACTGGCTCTGGGAAAATAATTGTTTGCTTATTTGTTGCAAATGCTGCCAAGTATTTAAGGTAGAGGTGGAAAAGGGAGGAAAGAAACTCAAATGTTTTGTTCTCATACTAGATTAGGACAAAAAGCTCTTCATACCATTGAAGTACAGTTTTCTGATAACTTTTAGATTACTTGATGTTTCCAAACATGGAGAATATAAATGTTCAGTCTAGTTCATATACCACGTAATTTGTGGCAAAAGAAAAAGAAAGGGTGAATTAAGAGACATAATTGTTTTGAAAAGTGAAGTAGATATTGGGAATTTAATATGCACTTGGAAAGTAAAATGCTCCACGTTAAGAATAATCTTGTTAGCAGTTTTGTGGAAGGGTTAGTGCAGAAGTTGGAATCTGTTCATATTGAATAAATTACCTTTCTGTTATTTGAGATGATCTAATACTTTCAGGCTGTATGAGTCCCACAGCTTGTGCAGTGGCATTTTCATGTTTTATGCTACTTTTCCTAAGAGTAGGTAATATTAAATGTTTTATTATGGTTTTAAAATGAGAATATCGCATATTAAATTTATTTAATATTTGTTAGCATGAAAACCTTTAACCGAATCATCTTTAGAACCTTAAAAGTATGGTTTTCAAAGAAGTGATTGTGGTTAGTTTTCGTTGTTCCAGTATAGAGCTTTTATTTAGTGTTTCTTAAATTAATGCTTAATTTACAATTTGGGGTTAATTATCTACTGTATCATCATTAATATTATTTTAAAAAAGGTTTGGGAATGCTATACACACTTGAAATACATCAATCATCACTCATACTCAGGTTGTCTTGCTTTCACCTGCCAATTATTGACAGGTTTTTGCCTTGAAACAAATTACTTATTTCATCTGAATTTTAAGAATAATTAAATATAACATTAAAAATAAGCCTTTCTTTCTGGTTTATGATATGTCTCATGACATGAATTTCATTTTCTGCATTTTTGGCTGAGTAACATTTTGGAACACCTGTTTTTACACTGGCCATGCAATAAAGGATAATACATTTTGTAGAATAATTGTTTTATCAGTTAAATAAATAGATTGGTACTGACTGTAAGGTAAACAAATTAATTTATTTACAAATATGAAATATATTAATGCATAGGATTTTCTGGAAAAAATCTAGGAATAATATTTAGTAGATTAAAAAGTAGGCAAATTTTAAGGTAGCTAATACACGAATTCTGGTTTTTAGGAGAATAAAAGATCATTAATCATGTAGTCAGTTGATTTTTTAAGTTCAGCAGAATCAACAATGAAAATATGAATGCGGGTAGCATTTTCATCCCTAGTTGCTATGAAAGAGTTTAGACCAAAACTTGGCGATTTGACTTGGAAAGAGCAGCTCTTATGTTTTCCACTTCTGGTAACTTTCCAAAGTGGTTCAGTTGTAAAGTTATGGAGTAAGGAAAACTATGAAGTTTAATATCAGATATCACAGTATTTTTTTTAAGTGGACAAAGAAGTTCGAACTTTTCTGTAAATTGTAGTTGGAGACCTTGTGAATAATATGGTTTACTGATTCAATTACAGGGTGTGTGAGCATCTCTGAATTTCACATACGATGTCAGTGTTTATTTTATATATCATGTGGTTAACGATAAGTTCTTGTAAATTTTATTTCCTGAGCTATTTAAACATAGACATAGAAAACATGATGTGACTTGTCATATATTTAAGTTGGTGCTATTAAGTTGTTAAAAAAAATGCAATTAGATGATTTGCTTCTGAGTTTTACATTCTGCTAATTTAAAATTTATTATATATTTAAGGGTTAATGAAAATATTTATACATCAATTCATTCTGGGAAATTGTGGGTGTAAATTAAGATACTCATTGACTATCACATCAAGGGTATAGCCTATATGTGTATTTATGTTTTTCCTACAGAGTAGTTAGTGTAAATTAAGTTTGCTTGTTATAGTTAAGGTAACTCACTTCTCTTGTTCATGAACTATTCAAGGTCTCATCCATGTTATTTCTGCTCCTTGAGGACTATTTAAGGATTGATTGGGTCTTCCTTCACATGATAAAAACAAACAAAAAAACTGAATTTTGCTATTAGTTATTATCACTGGAAAAAGTTTTGAGAGAACAAAATTGAAACTAATATGTTTGCTAAAATGAGATATTTGGGACTAGATATATGGATTTCAAATTTTGATGTATTTGCTCTTCCCCATCACCAAGGCAGATCAAGAATGGACTTATTTGCATTTTAGTCATTTCCCCACTTTCTAGTATGTAACTTTTGTAAAAAGGTATTAAACAAATACACTAACTTACTCATTCTAAATTCTTTATTTTTACATTTCAAGAAAGTCCCTTCCCAAATGAACTTTCCTTCAAAATAATGTTATGTTCATATTTTAAATGAAGTGATACTATTTAGAGGAAGTTTTTTGGTGTTTGGCTGAATTGTGTGAAGAATCTAAAATTAGGTTTATTTCAAAATATACTTTTTGAGAATATTTTTCTTTTTTAATGCAACTTTGTTCACTAAAAAGTATGAGCAAATATGGTAACTGTGGAGCCCTGATCTCCAAATGATGTATGTTCCCTTGGAGTTTTTGTTACTTTCCTAATTCCGGAGGGCTAGTAGGACATTTCAGGAGAATACTGCAATTATTTTTGAAATCTTGTCTGATTCAGTGCCTGCCACTGTGTAAAATTCATTCCCTCACAAAATGAACAGCAGCAATAGTCCCTGACTTCAGTCACCAGAGAATGTGTTTCCACTATAGATAAAGGGGTAAGTATGTATCCTTCATTAAGGTTATATTTTTAAAAGCTGAAAGGCAATGAAATTAATAAGCTCAAACATGGTAATATTTGGCCTTCGAGAAAGAACTCTCTCTTTAAAGGTATTAGCATAAAGATAGCGCATTTGTTTATTATGCTTCCAAATCAGCTGCTAGTATCTCTGCCACAGGTAACAATTGACTTTTCAGGCTTCAAGTTAATAGCCTTGTCTCTTGCTTGTAGGGATCAATATTAGTATTAATTAATCACCATTATCGGCACTAGGATCTGGTTCTATTTGTTGTTACATCAGCAAAATATCAATATAGAAAGTGGACTCTCTGATCGTCATGGCAACTTCATCTCTTGGGTCAAAGAAAGTTTATCTTATCTGTGCATAGAGAGCTGCAAACTGTTTAGGGATCTAGTTTGAACTCTGAGAACATTGATTTAGTTTTTGTTTGCGAATAGAGGCTGAATTCCAATCACAAGGGATAGGCAAGATTTAAATATTAATGCCTAGAGGCTTGTCTGAGAGGGTATCATACCATACTGTCAGACTGTCTTTTTGAGATGACAAAAAGGTAGAGAAGAATTGCCTCTTCAGAATTATTTAAAGCCTCAGTAATTTATACTTTTGACAAATACTTGTAAAAATGAACATATGATAATTACTAGGTAGAATTGGTTTTGCTCAAGGTTTCAGATGTTAAAATAAGAGGCTATTTGCCCTCTTCTATCCTTTCTTTCCTGGTTCATTATTATAATATCCACTTTAAAAAAAATACTTTTGAGGACCAGTTTGCCTCAGGTTGGCTGTGAGGTAACTAGTCAGTGTCTGAGACCAGAGAGATTCGCTATACATCTTCAGGTCCAAGGAAGAAATATTTAGGGCAATATTTTAATATTAAATATTCATTGCTAATAAGTGAAATCCCAAAGCAATACACTGAAAGGATAAATGTCTTTGAAGAATGTTTGCAAAGATAATAAAAGATCGTAAGTTGCAAAAGCCAAGAAACGAAAAACATGCTATTTTGTTGATATTCCTGAGGTATACTGATCATCTAAAATTAGCATTTTTCCCCCAAATCCTATCATTGGAAATTCATCTTACTCTTTTTTTAAAGTTATGCTAAAGAGTAAAACCTGTATTTAGAAATGGCGCCTGCAGAACTCTACTCTTAGGGTTGTGGGTATTAAATAAACTTAAACATGTTTGTGTATGGGAAACTGTATATGTATCTCATGATTTTGGAGACTTTAGAAGTGAGTGTTGAGTGCAGGTGGTAGCTGTAACCAATAGCATATAATTAATTGCTTATTCATTCCATGCATTGTCCAGGTAATAGCAGAAAGTAAACTCTTATTTAGTTTTCAAGACAATGCTGCTTATTGTTTATTATTCTGGTACTATCCCCACAGGTATAAAATAGAGAATATGTTTATTAGAGGCACTAATATAATATTTAGTATTAAATAGACCTTCATTTTACCTGGACATCACCACTGACAGGTTAATTTTCTTTATTTGTGAAAATGCATCCCTTTGAATTGCTAGAAGTTGTTGTGGTGTTAATTTGATATTTTCTTGTACATGATTTGGCCTTTGTTAATATCAAATTTATCATAAACAACTGTCACAAATATACATATATATGTGATGTAATAGCTTATATATACCTACTATAAATAGATATGATTTTAGAAACTTTTCAGCAGGCTATTGAAAAGCTATTTTTAAATCTTAGCTTAAATTTTAAAATGCAATGCATCTAAAATTATTCTTAAAAGGGCATTTATTGAACATAACTTAATGTTCTTTTTCTGTTGATTTCCTTCTTAGAAAAATTCTTTTGAAAATATGAATTACTCTAATCTACGTTTGGAAAACTTTGGTGAGCATCTCTTATTGAGACAATAAAAGATAGCTTTCAACCAGTTGACATCTATGTAATATTGCACATGGAAGGTATCTTTTAAATGAGTTACTTGACATAGATTTTCAGCCATAATCTCTAAAATTCTTTTACTTATTTAAAAAATTTACAAATGCCTTAAAACGTGAAGGGCATGAAGAATTAATTACAAAATGTAGAGTTAAAGATAAATATATGTCCTTCATTGCCTATTTATCTGGAACTTTAAATTTTCTTACTAGTCCTTTTGGTATATTAAAGATGGTGTAGTCTTTAAGAAAGACTTGAATTTGCTTCATTGTAGTATATTCTGAAATTATTTCAAGCTACAATAAACTTAGAAGATTAGAAGATTAAAAATAGTGAATTGAAAAATCTTCAAATTCAGTTGAGGGCCAGATTTCTCTAAGTTTATTTAAAAAGTAGCTAAAAAAACAATTTATTAAGTGGTTTTAAAAATAATAAAACAAATAATAATAGTAAACAATTAAATACACTCAATATTTTCCATTTCTCTCTTGCTTACAACATTTAGTTTACCTGATTTGGAACAGTGGTTTGGAAGGTTATCAGACAGTTCAGTGAAAAGTTCTGATAATTTATTTATAATTTAGTGATAACAATTTATGTTAATTTAGCATATTTGGTATTCGCAAAAATTTTCAATGGATTTAAAGAAATGTCTTGCAATGGTATAAAAGGAATAAACCATTTCTTTCATATCACTATCAGGGCTTTGTTTAGTCTCCCATGCCTCAATGCTCCAAAATGTAGATGCTCTATATTGGGAGACTTCTTGCTGCTTTTGTGTGCTGAGAAGGTCGAAGGCATTTGTTTTTTTATAAAACCCTGTGAATTCAGTGGAAATATTTCGGAATGAGATACAAATTATTTTTGTACTTTGTCACTGTGTCCGAATTATTTGCATAGTGTGCATTTTCATCCACGTCAAAATACATCACTGTAACACCACCGAGCATTACGGTGATGCGAATAGACTGTGGGTGCATTTCATGCTGCTTGCAGAAATCTTTCAAAATATGGTTAAATGAAGACTTTAATGAGAGCTAGAGGACATATTTATAATACTGCCTATTAACATAAATCTTATATTCATAATGAAAATTATTGATTGGGTTTTAAGGAAAATCTAAAAATTTGACCACTTATTCCCTGACGAAAAAAGACTAAGTTAAGCAAGTAAATAGCTACTTATGCGAACATCGAGTATCTAGAAAATACATGTATATTTTGCTCTTCTCACTTTCGTGTAAAAATTATGTAACAAATATTTACTCTGAATTAAAAAAATTCAAATTCGCAATTGCCTCTTTGCCAGATGAGTTTATGTATAATATATTCCATATGTTTTTAGAGCTGTGGGCCAGCTAAATTGTATTTGTCAACAGTATTGATGGTTTAAACATTTTTTTCCTTCAGGACCCTAGTCAATGCAAGTTGATATAAAGGCTTTTAATTTTCTGAGTTATTTTTATTTATTTGGGATAAAACTGTCTGAATTTGTATTGTGCACATTTATCAATTAGATCTTCTTTTTCTTCTTGAAGGGACACCCTGATATTCTCATTCTGATGAGCTTTCTGCCTACATCAATATAAATAACCACATTTTTTCCAATGACATTTGATTCGTACCTACATACTCTTGTGTATTTTGAATTTATTGGGCCTCCCACAGCCAAGAGCAGACTCATGTGCAGAGAAGACTGGCCAGCATGGGGCTTTGTCAAACTGAAACATTCAAGAGTTTCATTTGCAAATATATGAGGTAGCTGCTAAAAATATCACCCCACTTCTTAACAATGTGCATCTTGGACAAACAGGCGCATATTTTGTCATCAAGTTGCTTAAGCTTCTGAAGTCAGGGCTACAACTGGGTCAGATGATAAGATGAGCACAACAGAGAAACGAAGAGAGCGTCTGATAAAACCTGATTGATTGATGTCTGGCTTCCCACCATCACAGGCAGTTGACAGTTAGTTTGGGATCAGATGATTTGGCTTTTGCGATAGAAGACGGGGCCTGGTAGGCAAGCCTGAAGGACAAAAAGGTCGGTTTCTGCGTAGTGTCAAGTAATGCTGAGCCCCCACAAGGTGGGGCATTATTAATATTTCATTCTTTCTCTTTTAGGTCCAAGCCCTAACATTTGATAGTCACTTAGAGGCATGAAGATTCAGTCTACAAACAGAAATGTGTGACTATCTTCCTGTTTTACTTCATGTTTTTATATCATTTAGATCACAAAAAATAAGAGCATATGTTTATTTAATATTTCTTTGATTTTTATATGATCCTTTGCAGTATGTGGTGACTTTTACATATTTTATCATTATCTTGTAATGTAAAGATAATTATAACACATAAACTGGCCAAACTTAGTATTTAAAAATTACTTCTTATGGAGAAATATAGATTTCCTGAGGGAAAAATTACAATATACATTAATCTGGAGTTTCAGCTTCAGGTATTTGGGTATTACAGAGTATGAGAAGCTAAGGTAAAAAACTACCCTAGTAAACAGTTTAGATATGTCAGGATTTGGGAATGCCTTGCTTGCCACAATGGGAGAACTTTATTTTCTACATAGGTCTGTGGTTAGTGAATGATTGTGCTGTAATTTGATGAACTTGAATCTTGCTGGAGATTGGATTATTAGAATGTTTCTTTGTATTTTGATCATGGAAAACATCAAAGTCTTGACACATTAAAATTATCTAGAAATATTTGAGTTGGGTAGTTTATATGTTATTACAGAACAACACTGTAGATCACTTTGAGTTTTAAAATAAAATGTAAATATTCTTAGAAGAAAGAAAAGGAGAACAGGAAGGAAAGGAAAAAAAAAGAAAGAAAAAAGAAAAGAAAAGGAAAAAGAAAAGAAAAGAAAAAAGAAGGAACAAACCAGAATAGTTTTAGAATAAAATGTTTTCCAGTGTTAGCCATGCAAATTAGTACAACTGTTACAGTATTGGTATCTGGACATTCTGGATTTGAATTTAGATTTAGGACAGTTTGTTATTCTCTAGAAATCCTTTGGGATGTATCATTTTTCTCTGAGTTTTAGGGTCAGACCTCCAAGGGACATTTGGGTCTAAGCTGAATATCAGCAAGATGAATTCTGCAAGGTGCTGTATTGCTGATAGTATGTGTGGATTACTGCATGGAAACACTTGCTCCAAAACTTGAGGTGGTTCTCACAACAAGTGATCAGGAAAGGGGGCTGGTGGTCATTTCAGCAGTGATTGGTAATCTTTCAGGAGAAGTGCCATGAGAAAATGACCTGGTCCCTTCTCTGGACATTTAAATGGAACAAATCTGTCTATCTATCTATCTATCATCTACCTACCTACCCACCTACCTACCTACCTGTGTAACCTATCTAAGGAATTGGAAGAATCATCATGATTACAAAAAATTCTGTGGGAAAGATCTTGGGGCAGAAGCAGCACTCCAGTGGTCCTGCTGTGATGGCCGTGTCACCGAGGGCGTCCATCAGTGCTGTGTGCTAGTGGTAGCTAGTGATGGTCAGCGCTTTTGCTATATCAGGGAAAAGAGTAAACAAGTGATTTCTTTTGCACAATTGCTATGTAAGTCTGATGCACTTCTCAGTTATTCAGTGAAACTGATATTTTACTTTAAGGTGGTATAATAGATGTTGAATGCAAATTGCTTTGGTAGCATTTAGAGGTCTTTTTTAATAACTATGCACAGCTCTCTAAAGTTTATTAACTTGCTTGTCTGTGTACACACCCACACACCACCACAGATTAATACTTCCTTCTTAACCCTTTTTCCCTTTAGTATTTTTTCATTTCTTTGTTTCTGTTATTCCATGTTGTTTTGAACTGATTACTCATTTTGCATCTGGGTAAGCTTTATTTGAAAAATACCTAATTATACATGGAGGCAAATTAGAACTGACAAATGAAAAAATGTCAGATTATAAAAATAACTTAGATCAACAGTCTTTATAAATGGAAAGTAACAATCAGCTATTTGGTCAGCTAGGCCGCAATTTCTTGATTGGTACTCTGGCTTTGGAAATCTTGGTTAAGGAAGAGTTTAAGTTTGAGATGGAGTGACTGGACCGATTAGTCTAACATTCACTTTCACATTTTTTCACTCTTGATTTGGAAGTTTACATTTTTGAAGAGCATAAAACAATAGGGTTCAGGTATGGATTGTTACTAAGAAAGATCTCATGGGATTTGTTTTTTCTAGACTTGTTAATACCACTGTTCTTTATATTGAGATGTAATTTCTTAGGTATTATGAGAGGTGAAGCATGTTGACTGCACATTGTTCTTATTCTCCTAAGAAAGAAAAATTAGCTACGGCATGTAGAATAGGAAGTTTTAGCTTGGGATTCATAGGCTTTCAAAGATTTTAGAGTATCCAGCTGTTTTATGCAAACTTTTTTATCTTCAAGAATTTTTCTAGGAAGAGATTTTAGTGAGATTGTCGATGGGCTATGTGGTCCCATCTACACTTCAAGACTACTCTAAAAGAATTTCTGAATAGGTGTCTATATGATCACTTATTACATTTAAAATGTTACCATATAAAATAAAATAGGAACAGTTTTATTTTTATTTGTCAAGTGAGTTTTTCAAAAAAAAATCAAATTCTATCACCCTGCTGCTTTAAATCCTCCAGTGGATTTCCTTAGCAATTAACATCCGAACGTTTTTTATTATTGCCCACCATATTCTCTGTGATGTGTTCTTTGCCTTCCTGTCTGATCTGGTCACCAGTTACTCCATCATGTTGGGCTAACTCTGCCTGTCAAGCAAAAAAGAGTTATCTGCATGCTTTAAATGAAATAAATTAACTCCTATTCATTCAACAAACACATAGTAAGTACCAATCATGTGTACAGTGTTAAGCCATGGGGAGGGGAGAATACAAAAATGAACAAACTATGGCCTGTCCCCTCAGGTAGCACAATGGATAGTGAATGAGAAAGGTGCAATTACTCTACACTGTGATCTATTCATGACAGATGGAGGTATAAAGTGATAAAGTGATGCAGACACAAAGATGCCTCGGAGAGTTGGGATAAGCCTCTAGGATAAGGCTTTACTTAAGCTGGGTCTTGAAGGTTGTGTAGGAGATCCAGTCAGGACAGAGGGAACTACACCCTGGCAAAGAACCAACAGCTTGACTGAGTATGGAAAGACATTAAAGGGCGTGGCATTTTCAAGGTTCAAGGAGTAGTTGTGACCAAAGATGAAAGCATATGGAAAAGAGTGACAGAGAATCAGCTGAGAGCTCATTTGGGAGCAGAGTTTTAAAGAGCTTTGTGTATCATGTTAAGGAACTTGAACTCATCCTTTAGGTAATTGACGGCCATTGCAGATTTAAGGAAAAATAGATCCTGATTAGTGTATTTCGAATGTGCTTGATAATTACATGACCTTACCAAATTACAACTTAGTACTAAGGGAGGACAAGAAGCTCATGAGCTGACAGTGGATTTTAGTCAACTTTTATTTGTTAAATTTAGCAATTGTTGTTATCTCACATTGAACCGCAGACCTCTGAGCCACCCTCTAACTTCTAGATGTAAATTTAATAACAACATTGTAGCTGATGGTCAAAACAATCACTAAATGTTTTCAGTAGTTTACTATGAGTATTTTATTGAGACAAGATGACACATGCAAAAATAAATGAACAGAGCAATATCTTTTTAATTGAATGTGTTTGTGCTTAACTCATGAGATTGTCTTGGATAGTAGCTTCCCATTCATTCATATGCATTAGCTCAGTTTTATAAATGAATATCGAGGAGGATAAATGTTCAACAGCAACTGGGCAGAGTAATTGTAACAGGGATGGCCAATTGTGTAACCACTTTGAAAGACAATTTGGCAGTTTAGAGCAATTAAAATTACAAATAAACTCTTTGACCGACCCATTCCACATATCTCATAGAAATCCTTCTATGTGTGCTCATTCAAGCATGGTTAGTTATAGCAAAAAATGAGAAGTCCCTAAATGTCCATTGGTAAGGGACTGGTTAAGCAAAATTATGGGGCAACCCTCAGTGTGATTCATGCATTATAAAGCATGATGCTCATGTGTCCATGCTGATAGGGTCATATCTCAAAGACCTATAGAGTGAAAAAAAATTTGGTATGGCATCTCCTTACTTGTATTAAAAATGAAAGAATGAATAAGTATATACTTATATTTTTTGTGAAAAATGTCTGAAAAAGTATGCAAGAATTATTGATGATACTTTTCTCTAGGAATTAGGACTGGGAGTTTGGAGTAGGGCATAGATTTCCTTATTTTCATACCACTGCCAGTACTGCTACTAACAATAAATGCTGTTGCAGGGGTGGGGGGAAGGTAGAGAAAAATTTTCAAGAATATACTCTCACTATAATTAAGTTTTACATTGCTCATATTTTACCCTCACTTGTGTAGTTGGGAGGATGTAAATATTGTTGGAGGTTGGGAAGAAAAGGTAGGAAATGGAGAAATATTTGATAAAATATTTCAATACCTGTCTAATTCAGATATTACTGTGAGGGAGAATAGCTGTAATGGTAATTTTTTTCTGTAGTCCTTATTAAGCTTAATATAAAAATATACCAAAAGTGAACACTCAAGTGAAGATTAAGCTCTGTTTTATTTTAGAAAAGGAAATAACACAGAGACAAACATTGCATACATTGCCTTTTACAGTTTAGTGTTTCTCTGTTTTCAGCACAGGTCATGGCTATATTATTAACCTCAGATTAATAGTGCATGACGGTTGGGTTTTAGATAAAAGATCATTCTTTAAAATTTGATGTACTCTTATAGGCTGTTCTTTAAAAAAAGTTTATCCCAGGACATGGTTTTCCCGAGTTCAGAAATCTTGTCCTGCTTGGCTTGAAACGGCTCATTTTTAACTCATTGCCAGTGTTTTACCTTCCAAGTGATTTAACATGCTTGCCATTTTTCTCCAGATTATTATATGCAGAGATATTTTAATTAGTTCTGGACCAGAGACATTGCTCTTTTTTGTACCTTATTAATGATTTTGTATCCTTGAACATCTTCCACATTATCTCACATGTTTGTGGGACGCAGCAGCAGCGGAAGCAGGAGAGGAACCTGGACGTGGCACAGACCACAGCTTCGCATTTCAGGGGGATTTAAGAAGGGCACTCTGAACAGTGAAGGTCTTGATCCCTAAAAGCTACCATAAATTCCCTCTGATAACTAGTACAAAGTGGAAAAGAAAATAAGCTATTGCATGTTTGTCAAATAATTTTAAAGGCATGGGCACAAAGTTTGGATAGAAGTGATTTACAGAATTGAGAGAAATTATAACCTAAAACCAAAGATTTGTTTCTTGCATGTGAAGGAACCTAAGCCTCTAAAAGGTATACCCCATACATGACACCTCGCTAAGTTTGTTAGGGCTTTTTAAATATTTTCAGCCTCAGCAGTCCACATAATCAAAAAGCCAGTTTCATTCAGTTCATCCTCATGGATTCTGAAACCAAGGTGCAGTTGAAGATTTTATTGTAGTTTCGCTTTTTCTGTTTTCAGTTTGGACAGGGGTGCTCCTGAGGTGCGTGGTCAAATGGAAGTGAATTCAGCTCATCAGTGGTGGTAAGCAATGACTATGTGCTAACGGGGAGCTTGTTTGGAAAAAGGAATTTGACTTGGCTTCTTGAGGTATGTCCTGTCAAGAATTCTATTCCTAAAGATCTAGAGATGTCACAGGAAAACAAACGCCGAGTGGATCCAGTCCCCTGCTCCCATGCGGTCTGCTGATGTCCCAGCCGTCAAGTGTTGAAAAGCTGCAAGTGGTTTTCATGAAGATAAAGTTAGTGGTTGGTACTAAAAATAGACTCAGACCAAGGCCTCGTAGAAGAAATTATTGACGATGATCTGGTTAAAAGTACCTCTGCCCAGAAGACTATGTAACATTTTCAGGATGACTGGTTTCTGTGGTGAGAAGTCGTTAGAATTACATGTTACTAGGACCTATTTTCAGAATTGGGTGGCGTGCCACATGCACTGCCTCAGATCCAGTGGTCTGCTGCATCTCCTCAGCCACCCTGTGGGAATGGGACGGTTATTCTGAGAGGTAACTTTTGAAGCTATCTATTTGAAAGTGAGCACGTAGGTAAACTTTCATCCATAACTTCAAGACACAAAGAGGAGCAGCTGCCTGTGGGATCGTGCTTGAGTATGCAAGTGTATACAATTGGTGTGTACAGTCACTTCTCAGAGAGGGGGTATGGGACACTGTTTCAGAGCTTTGGAGTTTTACGTTAGGGTTTCAGTCCCAGCTCTGCCACTATTTCGTTGCCTGGCCTTGAGCAAGTTTCTTACATTGTGACTCAGTTTCCTCCATTTGCTAAAAAGAGGTTATTAAAGAAACTTACACAAGTGCTGTTGTAAGGACTGAGTGGGTTATACATGCAAAGAGTACGAGGCATACATGAGTAAAGTATTTTTCTTTATTATTGTCATTTTGAGGTAAAATCCATGTAAATAGTTTTCTTGTAGCGATAAATATCTCCAGGTATCTAAAATATAAGTTTAAAAGCCTTTGGTTTGCATATTTTAATGGATAAATACTTACATGAGGTATAATCTTTTTTTGTAAATACTGTTCCCAGTTGGAGTAAAATCGTGTTGAATATTCTAAATCATTGAAGCTTTTTGCTCAGGCAACTTTAAAATGATTTTTAAGGTTTTCTTCCCAAGGTAAAAATATGTCAAGCTTCAGTGGGAAATCTTTATAAAATATATTTGTAGTAAAATATAGTGTATTCATCACACATAGTATATAACTCTAAACTAGTAAATTTTTTAAAATTTGTGAAATCTATTACAGACCATTTTGTCTAATTTTTTGATATTAAATGACATAAGCTGCCTTGGATATAATAATCATTACTAGAAAATGTGAGTAATAAGGTATTAGTGTTTATTTTTATTTTTTCCCCTGAGACAGTTCTGGAGTTAATACACAAAGTTTTGGGGGGAAGCTCCTGCGTGGAGTATCTGGGAAAGGTCACTGAAGTAACCAGTTGGTTAAAATGCATTCGGATGACCTGAACGCATAGTTGTTGCGTCTCTAAATCCCAGACATACTTTATTAGGACAATCCAGCTGGTTTGCTATTTCTATCTCCTCATTATCAACACGTTATGGTATGGCCTCTTCCCCTTCTCTTCCAATGCCAAGAATTTGGCAGGGACACCATGTTAGCAAGTCAGAGACTGGGGAGGGGAGGGGGAGACACCGGCAGCTTCCCATGCAGCAGGGGTGGGCAGATGTGCTGTTTAAACGTTTTGCCATTTATTTGAAGCCTTCGAAGAAATAATAAAACTAATGAGTTTCTAGGAGCACTTTTAAGAAAAATTACATTCATTTTAGTAGTCTACATTTTGTGTACATAGAATCTGTAATTCTCAAATCTCTAAAACTCTTTACTTTTCTCCCTTTTCCAAATCCTAATATTATAGAAGCTCAAGAAAGCGAGGAAAATAAAGGAATTGCCCCAGATCTTATTTAGAATTTACATGAACAAAAACCATGAGTTAACTGAATATCGTGTAATATTTTATTACTACATGAGTGACTCTATTACATGGATTAAGTAGACCCTCTTCTAACATTATCAAAGCCCGAAACAAACATGGAGAAATCTATTTTCAGTCATTTTTCACAGTTTTGTGAAAGTGGTGAAATTAAAAACAATCAGATTAAGGACTTCCTTGACAGTTTCATAGGATTTTAGATTTTGTGAGTTATTTCAGTTCCTTGAAATTTGTCTTATGCTTTTCACAGAAATATGGATTCTCAAATTTAAAATGGTTAGACAAATTATCTTTTCTTCTACGTACATGTGTGATTTTGTGCGCTACAAATGAACTGCTCACAGACCTTCTTTTCCCTGAAGAACTCTGTTCAAATTGTCCTGTTGACATTCATTAGGAGACTTTATGACATATTATATGTACTCTGACAGAATGTTTTCAAAAATCATCTCAAATTAAGATTATTTACCTACTTTTAAAAAAACATGGATTCTGTTCTCAAAGCAACCTAAAGGTATTTTTCATGATATATTACATTATCATAAAATATGAAATTTTAATAGGGGTCACTGTTCCTATGCATATAGTGATACTTATGATAAAGCAACTAAGTTATTATCTTTTCTCCCTGCATAGGAACTACATAGGTACATGTTTCATTCACAGATTTCTCATTTATATACATTAAATTTTCTTTTCACCATATGGATTTTAGATATATCCCATACATAACTCAGATACCTTAATGATAGCAAGTATAATATTATCAATATCAGTATCAGTGGAAACTCAGTAATTTGGAAATTTTATACGTAGAGACTTTTACAATTATACAAATATACAATTTAGAAATTGATACCTAGAGACTTTTAAAAATAGTATTTTTCTATTAACAAATCATACTACTTTATATGATGCTTCTTATTTAATCATTAGCATATTTAAAATTCAGTCATGGATTTCATACTTAAAAAATTAAGCTAAATAATAAGGTAGGATTTTAGACTCTGAGAAGGGAATAAAGGCATGAGTAAAAGAATATCTTACAGCTTCTTTAGAGACAAACATGTCATCTATCAGCCTGGACCTGTGCCATCAGAACAGAAGTGAGTAAAAACCCAACTGTCTTCTAAAACCTTGATTCCCCCAAGTTTTCATCACTGCAAGAGAAATGGAAAAGCTGTCTCTATGAATTTTCATGTATCTTATCTTACAGTTGTAGTAACACAGAGATTTTCTTGTGGGTAGGAAAAAAATGCCAATTAAAAGAGAAATGTTTTATTCACAAATTAAAGAAACAAATTGTTCCCTTGGGTGCTTCCTTAATTGATGAAGAGCAAGTAAGTAGGGAAGTAAGGTACAGTTAACTAAGCAAGCAGAGAAGGGCAGGCATATCTCTCAGGACTGAGGTTAGAACCTCAGGCTTCCTAAGTGTGAGGGATTTGTAAATGAAGCTACTTTGTTACTGTCAGAATTAATACGCGGATAAAAATCTATGCTTTCAAAGCTCTTACAGCATTTTTTGTATTCCTTCTTTATTTTTAAAAGTAGTTTTATGTTATTTTTGTACTATTAACATTCTACACTTACGACATGTCTGCCCCCTCACTACCGACACCAAACAATAGAACTGCTTCAATTAAGAAACAGAACATCAGCCCCTGGCATCTTATTCTGTTGTTCCATCTTTTTGCTAGGGAGAATTCATTTGTTTCTTAATTAAGAAAAACACCAATAGCATGAAAAATCTGCTTATGGTACCTGAATGGTAATTAGGCAAAAGGTAAAAAAGAAACATGCACATACATTCCGGTAGCAGCCAAAATGAACTTGAGCTGATAAAAATGAGCTAAGCTACCCTTGCATAAATGGAGGCTGAGAGAAGTGTACAGTCATTATGGCTAAGACAATATGCAAACTATCTTCAAAGAAATCAAATTGCTAGAGTGTTTTCATTTGCATGTATTAACTATTAACATAATGAGGAGAAGTGACATTGGACCCGGATTGTGTGTCTGTTCGGATTGATAACTCTACTGCATCTGCAACCAGACGCCCAAAAAATCATGCTAGTAGTTAGACCAGAGTTGAACTCTACAGTGTGGGCTGAAATGGAATCTAGAGCTTGATGAACCTGCTGAGTAACAGAATGGTTGACGTCTCTTTCATTCACACTCACTGACTGTCTATTTCTCTTGCTCTCTCCCTCCTTCCCTTCTGCTTTTTCTCTTTGAGATTTATTTATTAAAAAAACAATTACAATATTTCAGTACAAAAACTTACTATGAGCTTTAAAGGAGCAAAATTCTCATTGGAAACTTCTTGGTTTCTACCAGTGTTGCTTCTCGTGGTATAAGAACTGATACTATGAAGGAGATCTCAAAGAACTGTAGGGCCAACAAAATATATGAAGTCTGTCTAGAAGGTATCCATCCATGTAATATGAAAAATAGAGACATTTATTGAAGAAGATACAAGAAACAAGAAACACTGTACGTAGGACAATGATGCCTCAGTCCCCTTCAAAGTAGGCCCCTTGGGACCACACACAGTTCTCCGAATAGCCATCAACTGCCCTGTCATATTATCCTGAAGATCATTGATGGTCTGATATCTCTTCCCCTTCTCTGCATCTTTCAAAGGTGATTTTAGTTTTGGGAAAAGCCAGAAGTTGCAGGGCACCAAATCTGGGCTATAGGGGGTCTGAGTCACCTGGGTGATTTGATGTTTCACCAAAAATCTCTGCACAAGACATGATGCATGAGTGAGCACATTGTTGTGATGAAGCTGCCAATCACCAGTTGCCCATAGTCACGACCTTCTGAATCATGTGAATAGTTTCCATGGAGGAATGTTCAAGCTTAACACAAAATTTGATGTAGATTCATTGCTCTACTCATTCATTTTGAATGCAACAGCCACACAGTACACATGCTCACTCCACAGCATCTACCACCCCCACTGACTAGTACAGTGAAGTCATCATTGTTCACACCTGCACATTCCAGTCCACTCTCTTTGGCTGCCAGGTTACATCAAAGTCACGTAAACTGTTCTTGTTATATTAACAATGGCTGGACATTTGGGACAGACCTCGTATTATAGGATTTGAAATTTTAAGTTTTTTGTTTACTTAGTTTCAGCAGATATAAACTGAGGAATAAAGGAAACATATTTATTGAGCTCCTCTTATTTGCCATGCACTGTACAAAGTATTTTTCCTTTAAAAAAATGGGGAGTTCTTGAGAAAGGTGAGGGAGACCTAGCAGTGAGAGAGACATCCTGAGCCTTTCAAATAACCTGGAGAACAATACCTGAACCTCTGGGTCTGAATTCTCACCTGTAAAATGGGACGATGTGACTACATTGGTGTTTTGTAACCTAATGATCCTGGAGGCCAATAGCTAATTTCTGTGATTTTAAAAAGCCCAAGAGAAATTGCAAGGTCATCACTCAGACCTTTTCCCAGAGCAACTGAAATGTTTTATTTCCTTACAAGTCATGGGATTTACCACATAGGAGGATGACCTTACTAACTCAAGCTGGTGAGAAAATCTGACAACCATGTAAATCTTGACTAATTTTAGAGAAGATAAAGCCACAATACATTTCTACATTTTATAATTCATATTTTAATATTTCTGAAATCAGAATATAGCTTGCTTTAGAGCCATTAAATTTATCTAATGTTGTAGTAGTTTTTCTTGTTTGGAAAAACATGTCTTACAAATAATGGAGGCTGCCAATTAAGAAATTTTGTAGCATGTATTTAGTAGTTTTATTTATTCTATTAACAAACATGTATTGTCATCTTTCTCTGAGTCCTCTTGCCTCTGTCCTATGAATGGAGGTCAGTTGTGTCCTAGGAAGGTCAGTTCTCTGTTCTGCTTGAATGTATGTGGTAGAAGTGGGGAACAGGCAACAGAAATGGTGACCCAGTCGGTGCACAGTGTGATTTCTGATCGGGGTAAGTGTTATGAAGGAAACCAAATGGGATAATGTGACAGAGAGTGACTGCTGAGGTCCTTGGAATGACCTGTTAAACAAAAATGTCTGAAACTTGGTGCTGTTGATGAGCAGTAAAATGAGTATGTTTCCTTGTAAATTTGTTGGAAATTACTCTCAAGAGCCAGGGGACAAATGCCACCCAAAGACTATAATTCACCCCATCACCCACCTACCCACTTGAAAGGTGTTACTTTTTCTAATGGTGTGGAGGCCAGGACAAATGTCCCAGACCATTAGACTTCATTGAACAAACTGTTTGAGGAGAACTAGGTCAGAAATGGAGCTAGGTTCTAGGCATGATGTAGTCACCAAGGCAGACATAGAACACACACATGTGGAGAGGCCTCTTGGGGACCTTCATTCTAGGAGAGATACACTGTGCCTCCTAAAATAATGACCATTGCTCTCAGGCAGCTCAGTGCAGTGCTCTGTGAGTGTTTCAGATGTGAAACACTCATTTACATGAATATTTAAAACAAATGGGGATTAATGTAATCACATTAGTAATTACATTATTGTGTCAATATTATGATAGTTTCTAGTATAAAATATTGTATAAATATATGTAACATTAACACAGTTAATATTTTCTCATTGTCTATGGATATATATATATGTATAGTGTGTGTGTGTATATATATATATACATACATACATACATATATATATATATATATAGAATGGGTATTTATGACTGATTGGAACAAGTGGTAACCTGTGGAAATTCTGTTACTGACCCTTATCACTATTGTGTTGGAGTAGCAGCTGTGAAAATTTTAGGTTTGAAGCCATGTTAATTCCACTTTCATTTCAGTTTTAATTCTGTTTCACATCACATGCATCACTGCTTACTGTAAGTGGTCACGTGTGACCGTGGAACTCTTGGAGCTCCTTGGGAGTGCCTTGGGACCAAAAGGCATTGGAAACTTTCTGTCGGATTCCAGTTTTGTACTCCAGGCAAAGATTCACGGGGCTTCTGGAGGGAGAATCTCTTCACTGGTTGGTACGTGGAGAGGGCTCTGTGGAACGGCCCAGGCATTGCCAGCGCCGGTTAATGTAAGGCTCTTCTCAGGAGGTCACGGGGGAAAAGACAGAACAAAACAAAATCCTCCCCAAATTGTGGATGCATGTAGGACTTTATGCTTCTGGGGATTTTTAGTAAGTATCTTCTGAAGTAGGACTAGATGAATTGACAACACTCTGAAGACATCAGCACTCTTCATCAAACCTTAATACTTTGTTTTCATGAATATGGAGACTATAAGGAAATCTGTTTTATATTTAAGTGATAAGTTAACCTTTCTGCCACACACGTTGGTTGTAATCTCAAAATCTTCTTTGAGGAAGTCAAGTTTGATGATGTATTCTGAGTCATTCATTCAGACTCAGCCTAAAGGGTTTAAGAGGTGAGAGCAGGTGTTGTTATATTCTCTTAGAAATTACCTAACAGTTAGGCAGCACAATAGAACCCCAGAAGGCCATCACTAGAAGGAAGGGAAAAAAAAACAAAACAAACAACAACCCTGAGTACAGCTGGATAATTTGAAAAAAGAAAAATACTCAGAGCAGAATTCAAGAGAAATGTTTCAGACATTTAGATATTTAGTAATAATGGACCATTAATATTTTCATTTAGACTTGCCTGTTTACCTAAAGAAAATATGCTGATTCAGAGAATGATGGGGAAAGGGCTGAAGAACCCATTTAAAAAGAATGTTAATTCTTATGTTTACTTCAGCCTAATAACAACAACAAAAAAAAACCCTAAAACAAACCAAGAAAAGAAAGAGGCTATTTCTTTAGCAATTGCAATAGTGTTGATTCTATTTGAAAGAGAAACAATCAATTTCATACCCATTGTTGTGAATTATTTTTTATTTTTCTTGATATGAAAACTGCAGCATGTAGAGTAATGTGTCTCTGGGTTTCTACTTAATCTCTGTCAGTCTCTGCCTCTCATGCTTAAACTGCCAGGTCTGGTACACAACCCAGTAAAAATATGTCACTGGTCTTCTGGAGGTAGACCCAAGTGCTGAAGATGGTGGGGGGCCCACTTCATACATGTGTGAAAATCTTCAGTCATTTTTGTTTTAATGGATTTTACTGTGTCTTTTAATGGGTAATGAGAATCATAGGATCAAGTTTTAATACTCCGTGCAAGCTTGAATGGCGTCCTAAGACAGCTGGTGACATTTAGTAATATCCTAAATGCTGGTTTCAAAAAGTCAACTGTATAAGTACAAGACAAGAAGAATGAACTTTGTATGCTGCTCAGATGAAAAGTTCATAAGTGGTTCAGTTAATTGTGAATCTTCAACAGGAGTTGCAGGCCAGAAGATTCTGCAGTGTTAGGCAATTAACAAGGAATCCTGTGGAGCTTTCTCCTGGCCAGTGACATCTTGGATATTATATTCAGTGTCCATGTCCTTCTTAAAGCTCCAGTATGTCTAGAGGATCTTAACAGCAGGGCAACAGATGAAGGAATTGGGTTGTTTAATGGGAAAAGAAAACGATAGGTTTCTTATGAGAGTTATATTCAGGTATCTGAGGAGCTCATGAAGAAAACAAATGAGAGCTTTCTTTGTAGCTCAGAAGAAATACTTTCAAAGGGCATTAGGTGTTCCCATTCTACCCACCGAGGGAAGGTTTGGGCTCAGTGTCAATAGAGCAGTAAGAGTTGTTCAAAATGGAATGGCTTTCATTGGAAAGGTAGAAAGCTGCCTGTCACCAGAAGAATGCAAGTAAACGTTTGCCTACATAATCACTTGCTAGAGTTATCATTTAATAGATTCTTGGAAGGTGATGGCAATGAAGGACTTACAGGGCAAAGCAGAGGTAGATTTCTGGGTGATTTCATAATCTTGATTGGCCTTAGAATATTTTGTCTTTCAGTTCAATTCCAGAAGGATTTATGGTAGTTTCCCCTTATCTAAGGTTTCTCTTTCCTTGATTTCAGTTACCCACAGTTAACTACAGTCCAAAAATAGTAAATAGAAAATTCCAGAAATAAACAGTTCATAAGTTTTACATTGTGTGCCATTCTGTGTGGCAGAACGAAATCTGGAGCCTTCCTCACCACCCTCCCAGGCCGGGAATCACCCCTTCGTGCAGAATGTGCTTCATGAACTGCCCCCGTCAGTCACCCGCAGTGGCCCTCTTGGGTTCAGCTCGATTATCAGACAATTTACAAGAAAGGCCACATTCACATAACTTTTACTGTAGTATGTTGTTATAATTGTCTTATTATTATTTATTATGTTAATTCCTTATTTGCCTACTTTATAAATTAAACTTAACTATAGGTATGTATGAGTGTATAGGAAAGCAACATAGTGTGGTACATAGGGCTCAGCACTATTCACGGTTTCAGGCATCCACTGGGGGCACTGGAACATACTCCCTGTGGATGGATAAGGGGGCTGCTGTAATTGGTACCTATCTAGTCCTTCTCCTCATCATTGTTACTGTGTCAGTAACAACTAAGTCCCCTGGATGCTAAACAAGCCCAAGGGTCAGGCCCCTCACCACCCATCGCCCTTCCTAAAGCCTTGGGAGGGGGTCAGAAGGTGTGTTCAGGTGCTTTAATATTTTTACGACATTCTCAACATGAATACACTTTAACTACAAGTGATTGAGACTGCGAATTTTTTCCTCCTCACCTTTCCCTCTGCCACGTTGGAAAGGCCACAGGCATTGTTGGGAGCTTGGAAAGGGGAAGTTGAGCTGGAAAAGTAATTATCTTATTTTTAACAATGGCAGTTTACTGAGATTTCACTTTCTAAGTAAATGTTTACTTTCCTACATACTTCACATTTGTGCTTTTGTGTTCTTGTACAGAGGAACTCAATCGTAGAAGCATCAGGTCTGGTAAAACCCAGACCTGTTTCTCTTTGCCCCTCTTGCAGGCGGCATGGTTCAGAGCATAAGCCTTTATCCTTTAGATCAAGTTATGCACGATGCAGTGGGGGAATCTGGTCAGCTTTATTATGGGTTCAAATATCTACTTTAAGGAGGAATTAATACTGATAAAAATATAATATCTATACACCTTTACATGCATGAACATTTTTATTATTGTATAAGAAATGATGAAACAATGATAATGACCTGAGGGGTAGGGGGTGGGGGATAAGGGTCAAAGAAGGGGAAGGGACCAGTCAAGGAACATGTATGAATGACCCATGGACATGGACAACAGGGTGAGGATTGGCTGTGGGAGCGGGGTGGGGGATGGGCAGGGCAGAGGAGAGCAAAGGGGCGATTGTAATAGAACAACAATGAACTATTTAATAAAAAAGAAAGATCAAGTGGTGACTATGATCCTTCAAAACTAAGAAGATCATATCATTGATCGTGTTCTAAGATATGTGTATATTATTCCCATGGCAACAGCAAGAAGATTGTGCTATTGTGTACATGTTATTGATTAGGAAACTAATGTATGTATGAAGATGTCAAAACATTTTTATGCTTTGGCAATGAAAATAACTTTGACATCAAACCAAGTGAAGCCAGCTGATAAATTTTGAGAATCTCTGTGAAAGAAGACTTTTCTGTATCTCAATCAATAATAATAAACTCCCAAACATTATGCTTTTAG
This sequence comes from Anoura caudifer, assembly GCA_004027475.1. NCBI lineage: Eukaryota > Metazoa > Chordata > Mammalia > Chiroptera > Phyllostomidae > Anoura > Anoura caudifer. The sequence goes on from PVKU01003220.1 coordinate 96,310, forward strand.
ACAACCTGGAGCCTTTTCCTCTATCTTTTACAAATATGTCAGCGCTCCTCAGCTTTTGGCGAAAGTTTAGTTTTATTCTTGTTTCTGCATTTTGGAAAGCAGTCATGTTGAGCATGATTCTGTACTGACACGTGCAGCTTATTGGGGTTCTTTTTTTCAAAAAAAAATTCCATGATTAAACAGATAAGACAGGTAGGAGATGCGCCATCACTGTGAATTCCCTTATGCTACAATAGCATCACTTCTTCCACCTAGGGAAGCTCATGCTTCCTGAAGGGTATGGAATCGCCTCCAAGCGCTTGGCTGGCCAGCAGGTGATCTTTTCATATCTTCTATTGAGCAGACTGGCTCAAGGGGAAACAATGTGTCCAACTAGTCCAAACACAACTGGTGTGGAAAACAGATCAGATCAAATCCAGTTCTCTTCATGTGACTCCATTGTTGAGATTGGTGTAAGAGAGAAATTGGAAATGTTCTGTTATAACCTTGTTAATAATCCCCGAGTGGATTGTATATTTAAGCATGTGGACTTGTTTCTAACTCTCACATGGGATTTGGTGATTTCATCATTTTCTAGAATGTACTATTATCTTTCTCCACTTCTATTCAAAAATCACTTTTATTATGCCCATGGGCTATATTTCTACATAGTCTGTTTCTTCTGATTTTATAGTTTGATTATTTTCAACAAATATTTGCTGAGCAACTATAGTGTACCTGAGATTAACAAATATTTGAATGCTTTCTCTAGAATTTAGAAAAGAAAACAGACATTAAATACTATTATGGTGTAGATAAGTAGGTGGTGGGTAGATTTAGCTTTTGCCATAGTTAAATGTTACCCATGAAATTATGGAACGTAATAGGAGGGGAATGCAATAAACATTTATTTCTTTTATTGAAAATATCCTCTGGAAATTAGCAATATGCAGCTATGTGTGTATTACATATTACTTCTGAAGAAGAAAAAAAAACCTTTTGACAGCCCTTCTATGTGCTAGGGACTCTGCTAGGCATGTATACTTTTAATTTAAGTTGTTTACATTATTTATCACCTTCGTTCGATTTTAGGTAGGACAGGAACAGTTAATCCCTTTTGAAGTCAGTGTTCTGAGTGGCTCTGTAACTGATAGTGCCCATATTTGGGCCAAGTTTGGGGGCCCTTTTCATTACCTCGTTTTAGCAAGTGGAAAAGATTGTGCTGCAGAATGGAGGGATTCAATAAGTAGAATGTGAGGGGACTTCTGGAGGCATGGATATCTGCGACCTGGACCGTGGTGATGATTTTCACAGTTGTCTGCAAATGTGCCAATTTATCAAATTGTAAACAGTGAATATGGACAGGTTCTTAGCTATAGTTCAATAGAGCTGTTTAACGATATGCACACAGACATAACAGGAGATGCTTTATTATAATATCAGAAAAAAGAAATAAGTTAAACTTGTTAAAAAGAACACAATCATGGACTTGAAATGTGTACTGGTAGCTCTGGTACCTAAACGTGGTGCACTTCACCGCGGTTGCCGTCCGGTCCTCGCTCCGGTTGCAGTCCAGGGACACCAGATGTGGGTTTGCGTGCAACGCAGAATGAGAGGGGAGTCATACAGCTTTAAATGAGGAGTTGTGGAGATTAAGTCTGGGGCCTTTGTTCACTTATTTGAGATTGTATGTTATTGGAAATTTTAAACAATTTTAGATAATAGCAAATCTCCTGGAAACCCTTAGGCCTCAGAGAGAAAAACTTATCAGAAGCCCTTTATGTATCCTTTGGAGAAAGTAGTTTAAGTAATCTAAGTGTAGTTATTCTTTTAACATTAAAATCCCAAGTTATTGATGGTGAATCAAAAGACTACATGGAAGTTTCCAGTCATCATTGTCAATAAAAACCTTATTTTCTCACAACTTGTGAGGTTTAGCTTAGAGTTGGTACAGTCTCAGGGTTAATTTTAACACATTATTTTATCATATAGAGTTAATAAGATACATCCATTCACCTTACTGTGAAAAATAAATGCATATTCTATACGAAATGTGCAAAAACTCAGGCAGTGCCTCAGTTCAGAGTATTCTGTTTCTCCTCTCTCCAGGAGGTTATATTTCAAATATGATGAGTAGAGGTTCTAACGTTCAGTACTAAGAAGCACGTACAGGAGAGGGTGAACTGCATACCCAACCAGCAGTGACACAGACAACGCAGAGGTGGCAATGGCGTGCCTTCCTTCACTCAGAGACGAGGCGTCTGTCAGAGTGCATGGCCCTCTCGCCCAGTTAGTTAGAGCAATTTCCATTCCATTACGTTCTCTTAAGATTCCTGTTTTATCCCTTTCCGGCTTATTCAAGTGTTTTACATTTCAAATTAGTAGCTTGTTTTTATTACTCATTTTGGGGTTGGGGAAACACATTACAGCCATTGGATGTGTTTACTATATCAAAAATAATAACAAAGAAAACAAATGATAAAGTAAACAGAACATACAAAGGGTTATGTTTAAGTTACAGGTTACCCTGATAAATGACCTCAAGGCAGTCTTATTGAGGTACCTTACTGGGGTACTTTTCTAAAATATGCTTACCCAATCTTGGGACCATTGAGAAAAACTGTGTGTGTGTATTTAAATATTTAAAATGTTGGGACAGGATCAACTGAGAGAAGTAAGTCCTAGCAGTTCCTTTCTTTATACATTTTTTTGAAACACTCATGGGTCACTTCATAGTCTGTGTGGATTGATGAATACGCATGTACTAAGGACCAAGGAAATAGTAGCAGCAAAATGCAATATTATTTATATATGTAAAATGCTGACTATTCCGTGCTTTGCATTTTTATATATTCTTTTTTTAATGAAGACATTTGTATAAGAAGCCAAGATTTATAATCTAACCAATTTATGGTTTGAAGTGCATTCCCTGGAATTAAAGGAAGGGGTTCTGTGTTATCTCCACAATGTCTCATCAAGTGATGCACATCAGATTTTCATTGCGGCTTGCTGCGGTCAAAATGCTGATGTGTTTCTCCATGGTTTTTTCCTGGATGAGCAGTGTGAAATGAAAAATTGAGGTTATTGTTTATTTATTATGTGTTCCATATGCTTGATTGTTTTCAATAGAAGAAATGTTTCTTATTCTGGTTAAGAAAAAATATATGTGTATATATATTAATGGCTCTGTGATATTCAGGCTCTGAAATTTACCAATGATGTTTTTTGCATTTTAACTCCCATTCACTTTCTTTCAAGGGCCAGGTGATGGGGGTTATACAAGAGTAAACCAAGAAAGGTACTGATAGATGATCCACATATTCGAAAACCCATTGAAGAATAGGAACTCAGCATCCTGCTTGGTAATTATGTAAAAATATAACTAGGGTTTGGAATTTCATTTACAAGTTTGAAAACTGGAATTTGTTGATTTTATTTGCAAACGATTCTAAGGTTGAACAGCACACACTCGACTTGATCCTGTGTCGTGAATTCACATATGATCAGCATAGATAAAGGAATGTTTTCTTTCTTACTTAAAAGCATTTTCAAAAGGTTTGTAAATATTTGTTTTTCAGGGATCCATTTATCTTATTCCTCAGTTCCAAAAGAACTGTTATGGGGCTACAGAAAAAGATGATAAATGAGCCCAAGGAGCCTGGGTTGAAATTGTCCCATTTTAAGGTTACATTATTTAGTAGACATGCAAAGTCTTTGAATGCATGAATATTAACTGATTAGGTACTGGATTTTTTTTAACACCAGAATTTTGAAATGAGAATAAGTCACTCATGGAGCTATTCTGGCTTTTATTTATCCATAGTTAGATCCATATGAAATTTAAATACAAGAAGAAAGGAAAATAGCTGGAAGACACACCTTTTCAAAGGAATGACCTGGACTTCAGCTGCTCAATTCCCATTTAGTTCCGAGGGCCCGAGTAATGCTGTTTTTAATTGTATACAAACCTTGTAACAAAGAAAGTGACAACAAAACCCATCTGCGCTTAGTTATCCATGTACACAGTACAAGTTACAACCTGGAATGAACCATTGGGTACTTTGATTAATTGAACTTAACTGACAGTTATCTAGAAATTCTGTTTTGTTACAACCTTTACTGAAATTCTCAGTGAATAGTTTATGTTTACTTTAAGGCGAACATAGCAAAACTAGTGATCATTTAAGACCTTATAGAAACTTTGGATCATGCTGATAAGTGATAGACCACATTACATACATCATATAAATACAGGGATGGAGTATGGAAGATGCTAGGGGTCTGCATTTGACGTGTACTAACCCCAACTTTTCATAAAAGCAACATTAAAAAATGCCTGACTACCCTAATAACTGGTTGTTTTTATTTCCTGTATTTTTACATGTATGTATGTAATCCTAGTATCGACATAATTTTGCTATTTAAAAGAAGAAATATTTTCCATGTTTCTACATGGTCTTACTGATTTTCATTTTGCATTTCTGGTCTATAGTCTCTCAGCTGACTTGCTATAACATCTAAACATTCTATTTTAAGGCATTTGGCTATTATTCAATTTACATATCTATACTACAATGACTAAAGTACTGCATGTAGTCATTTACTTCTTTTAGGTTTTTCTCAAAGGATAACTCTCAAGGAATAAAATTAGTGGATTAAGGAACATATGCTCTTTAGGAGGTTAGGGTACAGAAGGAAAGGGTAAGGAAAACATTGTTAGTTTTGGCATCAGACTTCTCGAGTTCCTACATCCTTAGAAATTCTGGAGTTCATTGATCCTTGAACATCAACATAAGTTTTCAGGCAGGGTGTGATATCATCACACAGTGATTTGTATGGAGGCCGAAGGAAGGCCGCCCCTAGGGGTCCGTTAAAGCGGTTCAGGTGTGCAGTAGGACTTCCTGGGCCAGCGTGGGTTTGACAGAAGGGAGAAACATGGTGTCCTGTCCCTCACCGAGCATTTGTCTCGGGTGTTGCAGGACAAAAAGAAACAGAGGGATCCACTCTAAAGTTTGTGGGGCATTTGAGAAGTAAAAATGTTCAGAGAAGAAATAATTAGATAAAGGGATAGAGAGAGTATTCTAGATTTTAGATAGGAAAGCTTTGTACTGACTGAACCTTGACCTAAAAGTTGGAGAAAATGAATGTTTATTAGTGGGAAAAGGAAAAGATTGCTTTCTCTAGATAGTAGGAGAGCAAAGAAAAAAATTAGACAAATTCTAATTGGAGGGCACTGAACAACTGACTAAGTTCTTACTGGATATTTTAGCATACTAACATACTGTTATTTGTTCATTCATTCATTCATTTGTTGGCAACTTTTGGAGGATACAAGGTTAAGTCATATTCTTTCTGATATAAAAATCGCCACATTCCATCTTATTTCAGTGTTGTGAAAGGTACATCAAATTTTACTAGAATATTTTGGTAAAGATTCAATTTTTATTTTATTTTATATATTTTCATTTTTTATCCTCACCCAAGGATATGGGTATTGCTTTTAGAGAGGGGGAAAGGAGGGGAAAAGAGAAAGGGAGAAATGTGGTTGATGCAAGAGAAGAACTCTTCCTACATGACCTTCTGGTTTATGGGATGACGTTCCAACCAACTGAGCCACACCAGCCAGGTCAATTTTTATTTAATGATCCTGATTCAGAATCTTTCATTGGAATCTGGGCTGCTGTGAAATTGCACACACTCTATTTACATATTTAATGATTAAATTTGATTTACAGATAATATTGCTGATTAGAAGTATAAATAATGAAATCTGGAATATTTAGTAGGAGAGATATTTCTTTTTTCCCAAACCAAATATTTGTCTCCTTTAAGATCAATGCCATTAAAAATTATTGCTGTGAAAAAGATGCAGGACCATATTCCCCTTTGGATAAAACGGTTTAATTTTACCCAAAGCACATTTTGATAAAAACAAAATGTGTAGTATTTAATTAACGAAGAAATTACTTAGCTAAAATATTACCAGTTCTCTTGGATCTAGCAGCCTCAGCATCCCCTTGGGAGCTTGTTAGAAATGTACATTCTGAATTCTACTCCAAACACACCAATTCTGAGTCTTGGGGAATTGGGACCCAGGAATCTGTGTTTTAACAAGCCTGTCAGGTGGTTTTTGTGCATGCTGAAGTGAGAAAGCCATTAATTTAGAATGGTTTTTAAGCTAAATATAATTATATCGTACTGGTTCCCAATCTCCTAAGCTTTATGCTTCTCAAGTTTGGGACCAGGCCTCCAGAACATGATGGATGGTGTGTTATGCCGTGTGTATTGCTGGGTAGTTTAAATGTTCCTTCATACAATGACATTTTAATTGTGTGCCTATAGGAGTTGTTTAGTTTCACAACTTTTAAATACCTAACTAAAATACGCTTGCTTCAGGTAATGGAGAAAAAAGAAAATGGAGTTAAGCATTGCTAACTCCATATAAGGGTCACTTAAAACAGTCAGGAGATCATTGAGGCCCTGGGGCCTGTGCTGTCTGAGTTCTGGGAACTAATGTTATGTAGCTAACTTGTTGCTCACCTGAACTCAAGGCCAAACAACAAACATCCTTCATCAATGATTGCTGCATGGACATATATGGACTTGACTTTGTCCTCATCATGGTGACCAGACAATCCTCATTTTTCACTTTGAAAGGAACAACCAGTGTCCTTCATTTACATAATGGACCTAACCAATACCAATTGGCCTAGCCCAACATCCTTCATTTGCATGGAAGACCTAAATGAGGAATCTCTATGGGTTTGTCCTTTATAAAACTTCTTTCTTTGTACCCTTTGGAGCATAATTAGGTTGCTACTTGAATCAGTGCCCCAGATTGCAATCCCACCTTTTCTCAAGTAAAAGATTTTATGCTTTGGTATAGCCTAAATTTTTTTTGTGTGGTTAACACTTCTCTCATTATATGCTGTAAAATATGTATTTTCTACACAGTAATGATCTCAATTATAATTTATATAATTAATAGGGCGCAGTTTTTTTGACCCCCTCTCAGGGAATTTCCTTAAAGACAATTAAAGGCGTTTATGATACTGGTGGCCCACGTCCTTTCAACACTAAGGAAGAGCCTGACTTTACTTTGTAAATGAGTCCGGGCAATGGTCCTCCTTTTGCATTTTGTTTTTCAGTTCTTCTGATGGACTTCAAAAATATCCAAAGTTCCCATTTTGCCATTTTTCTTTTTCCTTTCGTTTGTCTGGATATGCTGATATGCTCGAGCAGATGAGAACAAGAATCAGGATCTTGCTTTCTAGTCTTCTTTTCCTCATCTCCACAAATATCACCATGAAAAGCAGGGCCCAGATGGTGGTGCAGATTTGCTCTTGCACTAAATCTCATGGAATGCCTTCTTGCTTATTAAAAAAAAAATGTTAATATTTAAACTCACCTGCCTGCCTACCTACCTACCAATCAATTTATCTATACTAATTGCTTAGTTAGGGCAACTCATATAGATCATTTCACTCTGGAGAACACATTAGCGTGTTGTTATGTAAGTATAAGATAAATATATTGTGTAGGGCTTGAGCTAGACAAACAGCTTGGGGACATAATTTACTTACTTGGGGAAATACAGTAGGTATTAGTTGGTTCATGATTTGAGTCGTTACTTTCTAAGCAAACTAGTAAATATTCAAACATGATAGTTAATAATTTTCACCTTCCTAACTTTAGCTTTTTGCAAGCTGTTTTCTTGATTCTTAAAATCCTTCTTCCCAGAGCCTTTCCTAATTCCTCTGAAGGTACTATTTCTTGTGTGGATTCACTGTGTGGTGTGGGTGCCTCCCCATTGCTCTTAAATCTACTCTGGGTTGTGCTCAAATGTCACCTTAGAAGAGAGGCTTTTCCTGACCATCCCCTATATGATAATGCCTTCTTCCTCTGTCACTGGTGGTCACCTGGCTCGGGTCCTTTTTCTTCAAAGAACTTGCTGTCACCCGAAATAGGTAGTCCATGCAGGGAGGCATTCATCTTTGTTGGCTTGCTCAGGAACCTGAACAGTCCCTCACACCAGAAATTATCTAGGTTTAATTTTCTTTCTCCCTCTTTGGAGTGTAAGTTCCATTAGGGCTGGGACTCTATTGATTTTATTTCTTGCTACACCTTCAGAGGGAGTTATAGTCCTAAGGAAGAGTAACCAATCAACACTAGTTGGTGGGTGGATAACTGTGTGGGTGGATAGTAGCAGAAACATTTCAGAGGGTTGATGCATTTGTATTCCTCATTTCCTTCTTATTAGCCATTATAAAAAGTCTTGTATTAAAACTCTTGTATTAGCTCTTTTTATATTGCCCATTAGGTCCTTATTTTAAACATTTTTTAAAAGACTGGAGCTTTTATTAACATGCTAAATTCTGAAACTGATTGTTTTCAGTGTCTAGTATGATTTCATTTAAACTTTTAACATTGCATTTAAAGCATCAGTGAATGGTAACTTAATTGCACAGGTAGCAAAAAGAGTTGGGCTCTGATAGTAGTCAAATCAGTGTATCCACCCACTTCCTGGACCATTATTGTCTAGATGCAGGGGTACTTTCAGCAAATAAATTTAAAAAAGTGAACCTCAGTGGAGACCTCGTGTGATAGGCTGGTTTAAGATGCTGCAAACCACTTACCGAGGCCTACTTCTTCACAGGATGAAATATGATTAAGATATGTTAAATGGAAATCTATACAAAACCAGTGAAGTTGTTAAAATATTCAAATATGCCATATTGTAACAAGAAAACACTGTAATGCACTGGAATCAGCAGTAGAACAGCTGTGTTTTAAAGGACAGTACTTTGAATGTCACTTGACAATTTGCTTTCAATTAGAAGTAATTTACAGGAAGATGCCCACAAGCTAATCTTTACAGGATAATTAAGTTCCATTTTCTTTACTTTTAATTAAAAAGCAGAAAAGATTTAGCTGATCCATAAAAAATGCTCTGTTTAAACATTCATCAGACTTCACACTCTTTTTTTGTTATTTGTTGTAGCAGATGTTATCAGAAGTGCAGTCTGCTCTGTTTTAAACCCTGAGTATTTGGAAAGTGAAACATGAGTTGCAATAGGCATGTACTGGTGAGGTATGATCATTTCACATCTGCATATTCAAAGAGAATAAAACAGATACTACTGCTCCATTCCTTATTTGTGTTCTGCCTGATGCATTTAGTTGTATTACAACCACATACATGAAAATGAAAAGCTGCGCAACTTTTGAATTTGGCACATTATACATATAGTAAGATGATATGTGCCAAATAAAACTTTACTTCAGGTGCTTTAAAGGGCCTGTAGATTGAGATGTCATGTTATTTTTATTGTAACTTTAATATTATAAAAATTGACACTGTATTTTAAGAGGGAAATTTACTCATTGAAAGGATGAGAGATTTAAAGTGATATTTTAAAGTCATTTATTAATAAAACTTATTCTCTGAATTAACAGAATGCCTAGCATCATTGCTATTTGTTTTGGAAAAATAAAGACTGTTGCCTAATAACATCAGAGCTTTGGTTTTATAAGTCACTGTTGGCCAATGCTTTGCCTTATTTTTGTTTTTAGGTTTTTAGCCAATGAAAGTAAATAGAGATTTGTCATGCTTATTCTCATATCATACTATGTTAAGGAATTTTGCAATGAAAATTGTTCAGGAATTTTTTGGTTTAGTATTATGGCTTCTGTTTTTTATCCTCTTTTCTGACCATTTAATCAATCTGTTCACATTAGTAATTGCTTCATTTTCTGTTTTTTTTTCTTTTTTTACAGTCTAGTAGATTTCTATAACTTGAAAAAAGTTGAGCCATTATAGAGCATATACATGAAATTTTTATAGTAATAATTCCATTCACTATGCCTTTTGTCAAACAAGCTTGATTTTCAGTTTTCTAATTAGTGAGTCCCTAAAATTTAAAGATGCTATTAAAGTTACCTATTTTTACTTAGTTTTACTTTTTAATTTTATTTTCCTTTCTTGGAAGGAAAACTAGATATGACAAGGGAGCCTGCTTGCTCATAAGCCCCTTCATTTACGGGCTTTTGCCGCTTAGGTTTGCACAGGTAGGGAATATGCCTGCAGGTTCTGTGACCAATGCACTTTAGGAGACTGCAACATAAACTAAAGAAATGCAACTTATTTCAGCATGTATTATACATTTCAGGTAGGAGCTTAACTGTAATACTCACAGTGCATTCATTTAAATGGGGAAGGTGTTGGAACATGTAAATGTCGTCGGGTTCTGTAATGAACTGGCAAAAAAGTGTTCTTCTCTTCTTGAGAGGATAACATGGGGAAGAGATTAAGCATGCCCTGTCTGCCTTTTCCCTCTTTTCTCTTTGGTAATCAGCACCTGGTTCGATTACATCTTTCTGAACTATGAAAGATCTACTCCTCCTTACATGGAAGTTTTTCTGAAAGGGAATAGTAACAAGCAGTGGTTAAACTTTCCACTTTCAGGAGAATTTCAGCTTTTCTCATCATCCCGTAATTCACACTTTCTCTAGTAAAGAATAAAAGCAGTTTTGTTGTCGTTCAGGAGAGTGTGATGATTTTCCTTAGGTGCTTGGTTTTCGAGTTCACGGCTGCTTTTTGAAGGGCAGGCGGGACAGAATCTTACAAAGTTGTGGAGCTTGGAGGAGTTACCAGCTGACCTTGGGCGCGGTTGCCTTGTCCGCTGCACCTGATCCATTGCCTTGTACATGACTGGTCATTATTAAATATTTATTAAGTGACTTACTGGCAGAAAAAAATTAGACGCAGTTCCATTTGATTCATGACACACATTTAGTGAGTTCTTTTTCATTCCTTACTTTTCCTTTTTTGGTAAAATCAAAAGGATCGCAGTCTGAGAAGCTATCAGCTGTTGTTTTGCTTTTCATCTCCTTCAGACCTGCGCTTCCAGTACAGCTAGGTGCTGTGAATCTCAGCTCTCTCACTAATTCTACATATAAACTCTTGCGAAAGGACTAAATTTTGTATGTAGATACTGAAATAACTTCCTACTTGGAGACATAACAAAGATGTATATATTTTCTTGTTTATATTTAGTTTTTTTTAGTTTTTTTTTTTTTTTGTAGCTGTTCTGGTTTACTTCCACTCCCCACCATTACCCCCTGCCATTTGATTACTGGAATGTTTTTAGCAGTTACGTATTTCTTTTTTCAATACATTTATAACTCCTGCGTATAGTCTGGAAATGAGTCTTGAACTTGCTTTTGTTTTTCCTCTCAGTTGCTTCATTCTTGTACTCTCTCCTCCCCCCAAATCTATCAGCTTGATCGTCCAAAAATAATTGACAACGTGTCATCATTGCTTAAAATCTGCTATGCCTCCCTACTACCTACTTCATCAAGTCCAGATTCGTCTATTTGGTTTTAGGACTTTCTGTAATTTGCATTACTTCCCCCAAACAGTTTTACCTGCTCTCTGGCCCATACGGAGCCTTTGCCCCAGGGTGCCTGTACTGCTCCTGTACTGCCCTTCCTACAGGCCTCCCCAGCACACACATTCACTTCAAGTCCCTGCTTCTTGTCTTTGTTCACATAATGCCCGACCTTTTCCCCTTCATCATCTAAACCTTTCACATGGAAAAGGCCCAGTGGAAGTCCTGCATCCTCCAGGAAGCTTTCCAGTACCTTTTAATCCATAGTAATGATTCCTTTTTATATTTCCTTCATAGTAATAGTCAGTGTCAGGCATTTATACATTTATTTCCTATATTTTTACTACATATATATTAGCTTTGTCTCCCTATGAGGAATATAAGCATTAAGGACAGAAAATAAAGGGTTCTTATGCCTTATTTGCTTTTTAAAAATAAATCTTAAATCTCACAGCCTTGTGGTAAGCAGGTGGTAGGCATTTTATTTCCTGTCTTGTTTGACTTAAAAACAAACTATACATAAGCTATTCAGAACTAGCTACCAAAAGATATTCAGGGGAAATGTTGTGTAATATTTGCTTATACATGTAGAAGAAACTTCCTCCCCCCCCAAAGACTTGGAAATTAAGTTTTATGTTTGTTTCTAGAAAGAGTTTCCACTACTTTGGAAACATATTTTTTTTTACAAAATAATTATAGTAGCCTGAAGATAGAGATAAGTCATCAGTTTTTAAGAACTATCATTTTAGTTCTCAATAACTTATTTTGGGGCTGACGTGTTACTGAAAGAAAGGACGTGCAAGACATCTATTTCCTTAGCCATGGGCGGGGGTGGGGGTGCCACCCTGCCACTGCCCGTCACGAGTTCATCGGAGCCTTTACATATTTGGAATCACCCTTCTATAGATAGTCTGCAGCTGGACCAGAGCATTTTGCCACTCTATTAGAATGAGGCCCAAGGTCCAAGTTAAAAGCAAATCCTTAATGAATTTCACAAAATTAAGTAAAGAGCTTCAGGTTATAGGAGCAGATTTAATGGATTCAACTGTTCTTTACTTTCACTTCAACCAACGAATTTTTTGCCTTCATTTTCCAGATGTAAACTGCATTCAATTAAAATGGACTAAAATTAATTTTCACCCCTGGAGATAATTGGAGATAACTAGTGTGTCACAAAACTCGAGGTAGAAAACCAGCATTTATGGGGTTAGTTTCAGTAACTATTTTTGCAAAATATTTTTGAGATTTCTTTTCAATGCATATTTCTCAGCTTTTGCTAGTATCCTTTCGTGTGACTTAGCTGTGACCAGAGCTGGATGGTGAGGGGGTCCTTGAATGCAGAGGTGGCTAACCCAGCAACAGAGATGATGCATAGCTGTACTACCCCACTGAAAGTGTGCTTGGTCCATGGACCGAAGCCATCAGCATCACCTGGACAGTGATTAGTACAACCGATTTGTGGGCTTCACCCCAGACCTACTGACATGCAGCCTCTGTGGAGGGAGCCCAGGAATCTCTGCAGTAGCAAGCTCTCTGGGTGAACCTTATACACGCTGAGGTTTAGGAGTTATTTACTAATGCGTGGAACCCCAGAGGTCAGCTCTTACCTGGCGAACCATCTTCCACATTTCAATTGAACAAGCCATATTGGATCATTTCTGATCTCTCATCCATCATTTTAAATTGCAGATAGATGATTTGAATCAATATTATTTTTTTCTAGTATTGGTTATTTCACAGTTTTCATCTGTATTCTAAAGTCTGTTCTGAACAGACTTAAACAAAAGAGCGAGATCACTATGATGAGCGATGGAAATTCCACAATCTTTTCTGAGAACAAATGTGTGCTTTATTCAGCTTTGTGTCCTTCCAGCCCCGTGGAGAATGAAAGCAACAGAAGAGCAGCCTTATTCTGGCCTGATTTTGGTACTTAGGATTGTTTCATTTTGGCACATGGCTCTGTTCTTTCATCATACAGGAAACTATCTGCAGAATGAGTCAAATTTCAGCTTATTTGAACAATTTGTCAGGCTGATGTTTTTTCCTAATGGACAGAGGTTTTGTTAATCTCTGTACCAAGACATTACCTATTTTTATGTATTTAAGTGACAATTAATAAGTGACATGGGGTTCTGCATTAGTTATTTTATAGGACTTTTAAAACTAATTTGAACATTTCTTGAGATTCTCAAGTTTTCTTGGTTTGTTACATGTAAGTGCTAGTCATATATTGGTCTGTCTGGCAACATCACATAAATAATATCATTAGTTAATGTCATTTTAAAATACAGGTTACATTACCTTTTGTAGTTATATAAATTCTCTTTGAAAAAATGAACTTTCAGAATAATGCTTTATAGAAATAGAAAATATAGAATAGATTCTGTATCTGTGAATATGTATGCATAACAATTTTTGGAAATTCTACAATATATTGCATATAAAATAATTTTTGGCTTTGTCACTTTAGTATAGCTTAGATCTGATACTCAGTTATAACTTTTGATGCATCTAGAAGTGAAATCATATTGAACATTAATTGCTCAGCCTTTATTTAGATAAAGGTAGAATTTGCCCTATCAATTTTTTTCCTCTATCCTCATACGTTATATAATACTGTAAGGTGACAATAATATACTGGATCTGGGCTAATTAATCTTTATATTGGTGCTACTGAGTCTGTATTTTACATCTAACTGATTGTATTGAATTTGTGTTATGTCTGATACCTACTGAAAAGTTACAATGCCCTGGAGGGTTATTACTGTTAGTGGTACTGAGATACTGACTGTGATGATAGCAGGCTCCTCTTTTCATTTAGAAGGACTGGGATTTTAGCATGCTATGTTTATTGCTGCATTCTGTTTAGCCTATTCATTTATTTTCATTGTATTGACTGTTTAAATGTCTATTCATTTCATAATGCTAGACTCTTAGAAGATGAAGAAAGCATGCTATATAATTAAAACACAGTTCCTTTCCTCAAAAAGGTTTTCCCCTGTGAATGCATTAATGTGAGGGAAGGCTGAGTGTGCCCAAATAAGGAAGTAGTCGCCTTAATGAACCCATTTGTAATATTGGCATCCTTGTGCCATTCAGGGTAAATTTGATACATTTCACTGATTGATTCCCAGAATTTTGGTGCAGAGTTCTCTGGGTTGGAAGTCAGGAGGATGATTCCTGGATCTGTGGTCACAAAGAAACGTTTTGTTTTGTTTTGTGTGCTTCTGGTAGAGCTATTGATTTTATTATCTATCAGTATTTCCAAAGACAGCCAGCTCTCTTTAGAGCTGTGGAGGGCGCTACAACACCTGTCCTTGGAGAAGGAGCTCTTGGCTGGTATTTTTCTCCTTGCTCATTTACTGTGTCAAGGGGTTTATGTAAGTGCTGGAGGAGGAATGTGTATCTCCAACCACATTTGTGAGGGCCAAGAACTTTGTAAATCAGGTGCCTCGAATATTGCATATTTACTAAAATATTCTTTCAGAGTTTTAGGTCCTCAATGAAATTTAAATTATTATTGTCTCTATTTCATCTATAATGCTAGTGGTGTCTCTATTTCATCTATGATGCTATGATTATTTTGTGTGTGTGTGTGTTCAGCTTGCCAAATATATTGAAAACATTTATTTTTCCATTGTTGGTGGCCACACCAGCAAATATACATTTTAAAAGGCCATTTGCAATCCACATACATGGATGACAGTGTGGGCATTGACTGTGGGAGCTGGGGGTGGGATTGGTGGAGAGGGCCAAGGGGGAAAAACTGGGACAACTGTAATAGAATAACAATAAAATTATTTAACAAAAAATTAAAGGTCATTTGCTATGGTGACTGTAAAGTGGAAATGTTGCCAAATTATTTGGTTTTAAAATATTGGTGTCACATGATCTTTTGAACTCTTTCCTTTTTTTAGTAAAGAACACTAACATTTATAGCTAACACTCATTGGGTATTCATCATGTACCAGGTATTGCGCTGCATGCACGATCATTTAATTTAGGTTATCTTATGTTGTCCTCACAATGACACTTCAGATTAGGCTCAGAGGAATAAAAATTGTGTCTGAGACTCAAACCCAGCTCTAATTCCCAAGGCCACAGGGTTTCTACCAGGACATGCCGTCTCGTTGCCATGAGGCCACGTGCTAACATCTTATGGAAGGTGTGGTAACAAATGACATCTAATTCCTGCTTCTGAGATACTTACAAAGGAATGGAAGAGCCGGGAGGCTGTAACGAAGCAGGAATTCAGAGGGGCTGTGTGCGCCATGTGCTCAGAGTAGAAGCAGGAGGAAGGTCTACTATCTAAAATCAATTTTTCTCCAATTTTCTGAAAATTAATTAAAATAAGATGAATAAGTATCACTCAGTGTGTTGATTACAGCCTGTCTTGTCCACTTGCATATTCTTGAAAATGGTGGGTTTTTTTTTTCTGTTTGTTTGTTTGTTTTTAGAGAGAAAGGACAGGAGGGTATATTGTGGGCAAAGAGAGGCGGAAGCACACCAGCTCCGGTGCACTGGCCTTAGCTTCAGTCCAGAATTCTGATATGAAGCGGAGATTTTTATTTGCATATTATTTACTCAAAAGTTGCAGACACTTAAAATGCATTTCTTTTCTGATATATATAGGCTGCAATGACTAACACAATTGAAATGATGTTATTAGATGGAAACATTATTTTCTAGACTCATTTGGAGCTTTCTTACTCGAGGATTGAGTAGGTGGTTGCTGGGTAAAGGCATCCATAAAATAATAATTGTATGTATTTATAAAAAATAGGTTTCATTTTGGTTTATAAGATATATCCTTGTAAATTTTTATAATATTCTGACATATTGTTCAAACTGGCTGATTGGGAGGGAGGAGAACTAATATAGTTCAGACAAGCAATAATTACTAGGTCAAGAAATAGGGCAAATAAAAAATGATTCATGGCAAGTAGGAGTGAGACATTTATATTCTGAAAATTAATTATGAGGCTTTTTATTTAAATTATACTCAGAAAGAAAAGTTCAGGGAAAAGAAATAGATGCAGGGAAATTTTATATGTACTCATCTTAAGTACAAAGTAGTAAAGATCTTAGATTCAACTAATGTGTCAGAGTCCATTCAAAAGATTGGAAAACTCTGTTTCACTGTGACTAAACTGTCTGAAATTTTATCCTCCAAACTTATATATAACCAAATGTAGACATTGTGTCTGTCTTTATACATCTACATACATATCCATGATGCAAGAGTACAGAAGAGTTGATACTTGATTTCACAGCCCTTACAAAAATGTATTCTGTTGGCTAAAGCAAGTGTGTGAGCTCTTATAAAATCCTGACATCTACAAATTATAAAAAATAATTTTTTTACATTCCCTTAGCAACTGTTTCCATGGCCATGCGCTTACTGCGTAGTTAGAAGTCGGCTCTAACTCGGAAGGACCAGTCTCTCACACCTTGGCCTTTGGCCTTCCAGGCTCCCATCACTGCTGTTCCTGCTAGACTTCCCCTGAGTCTTCTTCCCTTTTCTATTGTTTGGCTCACTCTCCTTGCCCTTCACTTCCCCACTGAAGTCTTCTGTCTTGGGCCCTGCTCTCTCTACTTGCTTCCAGTTTTCCGAACTCTTTAGTATTTGCTCGGATGAGCCCGCCTAGTTCACGAGTGCTGGCATGAGGAGAGCCCTGGCCTGCCCTCTCCTATGTGTTAGGCATTAGAGCATTTGGCATGTTTGCCACGTGAGGTTTGCTAATCTCATAATGCAAAGGACGGCAGTAATTTTACATCCAGTGATAGATGACTGGGAGATCATTGACGTTTCAACGTACAAGACTACTCTTCCCACGGCTAATATTAGAAATCTCATTTGATTTTGAAATGGTGATGTAAAAGGCAGGCTTTTACATTTGAGGACTAGAAATTCCAGGTTAAATTTCGAAGATGAACTCAGTCAAACACCTCACTCAGCTGCACGGGCTCTGGCCTCTGTGTGCACAGCAAGTCAGGGACTCCTCAGTTTCACTTGGGAATTTGTAAATGTAGGCACTTTTCAAGGGAACAACTTACTTTAATTCCACCCTCCATTTAGTTTTCCATGCTGTTCAGAATCCTCAGAGCTTTCTAAAATGGTTGATGATTTAACAATATACCGGCAATAATTTCAGCCTCTGTTTAAGCTTAGGTATAAGACTGGCCCCATCTTTACAAATTTACTGTTTAGTTAATTTACTCCTGCTGATGGATTAGTTGTTAAAATCCAAGCCTCCTATTCTATATCTGATACTATAGTATCTCAAAATGAATGGCCATGCTAATTTTTAATTGAACTTACTGGGGTGACATTGGTTAATACAATTATATAGGTTTCAAGTGTACAAGTCTATGATACATCATCTGTATATTGTGTTGTGTGTCCACCACCCAGGTCAAGTCTGCTTCCACCTCCGCCCACCCGCTTTCCCTCTGGTAGTTACCATTCTGTTACCTGTGTCTATGAGTATTTCTTTCTTAATCTTTTCACCCTTTTCAACCAGCCCCCCAACCCCCCTCCCCTCTGACAACTGTCATCTATTCTCTGTATCTATGAGTCTGTTTCTATTTTTGTTAGTTTATTTTGTTCATTAGATTCCAGTTACAAGTGAAATCATATGGTACTTGTGAATATAGAATGACATATTGACTTGTGAAAAGACTGAATTGACAGCTGCCTTTTAATTGTGTGAGGAGGTGACGGTACTGTACATCATTCAGTCAGCAGGCAGGTTCTACAGTATCGAAGTGCGTCCCTTAGACTTTCCATCTCTGATCGAGGGTGGTTTTCTTGTTAGGTGGTGACATCTCTAGGAATAAAGATTTCTAGATACTGATTGAGGAATCACTGGAGAGGCATCTTTTAACATAACCATTTGTTTAGTTTCTACAAATGCAGTTAATTCTTCATGACAGAGATATTATGGAGAGATATTAAATCTCTACATGGTGATAGATTGGATAGGCATACATAAGGATAATATTTTTGTATTGAATCTCTACAAGGAAAGAAAGTTGGATAAATATGTGATAAGGAGAATTAAGGAGATTGAGTGGTTACTAGTGCTTACTGGTAAAGCTCTCTAAGTTAATCTAATGCCCTACGATTTTACCTGCTGATCCTTACATCCTTATTGCCTTGAACCTGATAAGATGAACATTGATGTCATAGGCATTCAAAAGTTAAGTTAAAATATTGATGCTTGACTCTAACTACTAGGTGTTTATGCTGAGGAAATGGGAGGAGCACAATTTTTAAATTTTATTCCTTACTTCATTATGAAACTGAATATTCAAATAAGAATATGGCAACTCTCTTTTTCCCCAATGTCTTTTCTCTCAAATTCCATTATTCAAATGACTGCATTTGCCTTATCTAGAAGAATGTGGAATGCCTATCATCTCTTTTCTTTTTTTCTAGTCTTTACCACCACTCTTTATAAGTTTTCAGAGGGAGGAGAAGAAAGTGGGTTTGATGGAAATGAGTGAATGAGGGGTGAGGCTTGACTTGTGTTTGGCAAAAAAGGAAACATGTCTGGAGAAAGTAAGTGGCTGAGGAAACTTGGGCCACAGATTCCGATTCTGGAAGAAGAAACTGGCAGCAGTAACTCTTATTACCCATAGTTCCAGGAATGGCCTTCCTCTAGCCTCTGCCGAATGGGGCCTCTATGTTTATTCTGTTGACAGAGATGAGAAACTTTGAATGCAAATGCTGGATGAACATATCACGTCTAATTCAGAATGTCTAATTAAAGCATCCATAGTGGGCCAATCACGAGGATGTAAATATGACTGATGTCAGATTTTCTTAGGCTCTGACAGGAGGCAGAGGTAAAGAGAAAGAGAGCTGGAGACCCCAGGGGCACCTAAGTGGAGAGTGGCCACTGAAGTGGGAGGAAGCTAAATACAGCTGCCTGCTGCGCTGCTGTGTTGGCACAACCCATCAGATGCCTAGCATAGAGCAGCTGCTGGACAGAAATACATCTCAGCATTGTCTAGGACTGGTCGCTTCTGTTATCTATCTTTAGCTTGAGGCAACGCGTAGCTTCGACCTGGGAACTTTTTTGAAGTGCGTGGCTAGGAGTCCCAGGGGCTCTGTTTCATTTGATTTACAAAGTACTTTTCAACCTTAACTTTGTAATGAAGGAGCTTTATTCCCAGAAGATGTTTTAGCCGGGGGTATACATGTCATGATTTATGACTAGAGTAAATAATAAAATATATAAAACGGCACATGATGTGGCCCATTAAGTTATTTCTAGATAACTTTGCTGCTAAGTCAAACTGGCTGTGTTTTTCCATGTCTATGTCTGATAAGTAGATTTATCTCAAAATCAGGTTTTCACAAGATTAATAATCCCTCCTTGTTAAGAGGGTCTGTTTTAAAATTGAAGGCAATTATCCTGATGTGAATTATATAAACACATGCTGAATAATATTATGTTTTCATACATTTAAAGCATATCTGATATTATGAGTATATTTTTGACTAGGTATCTGTCTTACAGAAAGAGAAGGTATACATAAGAAAAAAAAGTGGTAGTCTAAACAGGTATTTTTCTTTAGCTTGAGTAATACTATGGTCTCAAAGCTTTAGCCTGAATTATTAGTGCATATAAATCCATCTTCCTAATTAAATGGGGCCTTTGGCCACTGAACACCAGTGTATGGACAGAGTTAGTTACTAGATGTTATTAAGAGACTGGCCTGGCCACATAATCCATTAGAGGTAGGATTCAGTTATATTGGTAGCAGCAAAGTGATTTTTATGGTTGTAAGACTCTTTTCTTTGTTCTGTCAGTATCAATTATTTTAGTCCCAGTAAAGAAAACTACAATAGGGTCAAGTTTATGATCTGTGATTTGGACGGATAATTTGTAACATTTCTATCCAATAATCCAAGATTTTTTTTTCTTTCTGGAAAGGACCCGTGCTTTAAAGTTTGTCTAAACTACCTCAGTGCATGACTAAGGAGACAGCAAGACTGATGTCATAGGACTATGTTAAAAATGTCACTAAAAGGTGGACTAGACATTAAAATAATAAACACGTGTTTATGACAGTGTATACAAGTATGCTTATGATTTATAGTGAATATTACATATTTCCTTTGGGAATTTTATCAGTGTCTCTCAATAGGCTTAAAATTGGAAAACAATAGAGTAATATGGTTAAAATGTGTGGCCACAGGTGAGAGGAAATCTAGGTGCTGATTGAAAGTCATGGTCCACCTTTCAGGGGAAGCCCCAGTGAACTGCTGGAAAACAGCTCCTTGAAACAACAGACAGTGTGAAGTCAAACAAGTGCACAATTGGCGTAGCTCAACAGGACGGATGACAGAGCTGGTTTCGTGATGTTGTTGTACACATGATGAGAGGGTAACACGATCACACGTGTAAATTGCATGTTAGCTAAGTACTTAGAACATACTAAAATTGTTGTTCTTTTGAATGGATAGACATTTTTATGGGGAGGTAAATATCAGTCCAGCGTAAGGATGTATTTTCTAAAAATTCTTATGTTTCCAACTGTGATTTGATGAATTTCCATCCTGGAAGAATTCAAGCAGTGTTTATTTAATAATTCTTCAGAGATATTGGAAAGGGGAAAACGTAGGTTGGGCCACATGACCCCTAGGCATGATTTTTTAGATACTGTATGTAATGGGGCAGGGCCCCACCCTAGTGATTTGCATTTATTGTGTAAAACACAACTTCGTGGAAGCCTGAGAAAGAAAAGGCCTATTATAGCAGGAGGGTCCTCAGCAGACAGTGGTTGGTGGAGTTAATAAAATTACACCAACAGCAGGTTCACCACAACTATCCTTCTGATAATACTACTTACTGAGGACTTGCTCTGTGCCTGGCACATCGGAAAGTTTCATATGTGAAAAGTTTTAACCTATAGACTATGATCTCTGTTTTACAAATGAGGAAACTAAGACAGAAAGGTAAAGAGAAGGTATGAAATTAGGTAGTATTCTATCTGCTATGTAACCCCAAAGCAATGGGTATTTTGGGGCTTGGTACATTCTGATCACGGACATATAGATGGCTAAGTAATGTAGACCTACGCACTTGGCTTTCTTGGGTTGTAATGTGCTTTTCCAGTAATAATGGAAGATGGAGGTAATTATACTGCCCACATCCAAGAACAGAAGGGATTTCAGGAAGAGATTGTAAGCCTTAGAGGAAGGAAACCATATCACCTGTGTGAGTTGGGTTAGAGGTCATCTAAGGGCATAGATTTTTTAGAGTGATCAAAAGGTCATGCAGGAAAACAGACCACGATGTAGACCCCTCAAATGGTTATACTGGTTCAAATCCAGGAAACTTGTAAGTTAATGGGAATATTAAATTATCGGGCTATGGCTGAAGGCATGAAATTAAAATGCAGATTATTTGCATATGCTGTGAGAGAAATAAAGGTGATACTGTCTTATGTAAGAATGAGATGATTCTGAATTAGATTGTTAAGTGGAGAAAAACATTAGCAAAATTTGAATATGGACTGTATATGACATAGTTGTGTCCGGGAACATTGATTATCCCTGAGTGAAATTACTGAAATGTACCATGACTGCATAAAACAATGTTCTTGTTTTTAGAGGATACATACTAAATACTTAAAGTGCCATAATGCTTGCAACTTACTTTCCAATGGTTCAGCAATATGATAGCAGTGATATTATTACTGAAAAAGAGTCATAAAGCAAATGTGTCAAAATGTAAGCTACTTGTAATTGTAGGTGAAGGATACATGTATATCTATTATGTTAATATTGTAACTTTTTGAAGGTTTAAAATATGCTAAATAAAAAAAGTAGAAAAATAGATGCACCTAACAAAAATAGGAGGAGGAGTAGTCGTAATAATAATAATAACAATAACAGCTGAGCTTTCTAGTAGATAGAAATCTGTCATGGAAAAGTATCAGAAGGTCTGAATAACTATGATGGAGACACTAGAATAGAATGTTCGCAGTAGTGTTTTAAGGTTAATTTAAATATGCCCATATTAGTGTATGCCTAGTAGGGTCAGAAAACTCTTTTCAACATTTGCTTGAAGAGCAGTGAACTTTGCAAATCACCAAACATATTCTTGAGCTATGTTAGATATAATACTGTTATGCTAAAAGAAGAGAAAGTAAGTAGTAAAAGAGAGCTCTTCTAAATTTTACCCACTGGAAGTGTGACGTACTAGGGATTTTTCTGTAATTGGGAGAAAGAAGAGGTCAATGATAATGACCCAACAGAGTGTAGTTTAAAACACTGTATAAATAAAGAAGAGACTTCAAGGGAAAGTGGGAGAAAAATGTTCCAGGTAGGAATAATATTCAAATCCATAGATCACACCCCACTTCATACACATTAGGACACTCAGTGCTCTGACCAGCAAGGTTGTACATCTCACACTCTTCGTCTTTAAACCTTGGGAAATGGGACGCCCATTGCTATTCTTGATGGCCAGAACACGCCTTGATAGCAAATGGCCTTGGTTTTCTGTTCTCGCTCTACTATCTTTGTGGGTCTTTTTCTTATCTGCTTAAGACGTAAGCAAATGATCCTCAAAGGGTCAAAGAAACCTGTATTTCAGTTTTTGCTTCCTCAGTGTAGCCAACCCTTCGTTGAACCCTCATTCATATTTTTACAACATTCTTTCTTATCAGGTCCCCTAGAAATCATTTTGAACTCTTTTTGGCAGACCTTGCACTATAAGTCCATTTATTATTACCTTTCTTCAATTTTTTCTTTCTGTTCCTTAAACTTCCATTTAAGTGCCAAGACATTTTTCTCTTTCAATCCTAAGTTATCTCTTAAAGGGATCTGATGAAGAGTAGTCTGGATTTCCCTGGGCAGGGGTTTCTGTCAGTGCCATAATTATTGTTATTACGTACTAGAAAGGCAGAGGGGGAAGAATCACATGGATAAATACAATGCTTTAAAAATACAAAATAACAAATTTACAAAAGTGAAAGATAGATTATTTGACAAAAAAAATGCAGATGGTGTCTGATTTGCATCTTCAAGTCAGAGAAAAGCAACAACTATCACAAAACAAAACAAAACAAATTAAATAAAGAATAAAGAAGAAAAGAAAACTATATGTTTTTTCTTCTAAATACACTAAACCCAAGAAAATGATAAAGGAGAACGTTGTCCCTTTGTCAAATGGGAAAGGAAAGCTCTTAACTGATGACATACAAAAGGCAGAGACTTTTAATAAGCATTTTCTTTACCTCTGTCTTTACGCAAAAAGGTCATCTTTGATCTAATCACTGGAATAGCTAACACCTGGGCTGGGAGGGTAGAAAGTCATGATAAAGGAAAAAATGAACTAGAGAGTGTGCAAAAAAATTGAAAAATAAAAGGTTGTTCAGATGCTGGGGTTGGCCAAATTTAATATATAAATGAAAATTTTAAGTATGATGTGTCATGCTTAAAATTCCTCTTTTGAGGCTTTTGGTTCATATACACATACAATGTCTTACAATTAAATAATAAGGAGCAATTTGGTATGTGTAGAGCCTAGAGGAGATCAGACAGGAATATGGCATGGCTGTAATTCTCAAGAAATCCACACACAATATACTAATCCTGGGTGAGACTTTCTAACAAGGAAAATGACGCAATGCTATTTATTTATGAAGGTATTCATAAAAGATGCACAACTCACTAAAAAAAAGTTTTCATGGGTCCAGCATTACCTAACAGTGCTTTCACGCAGCCTCAGGGAAATTTTATCAAGTTACTTAAGTATGAGTTTTAAACTTGGAATTTTTTAAAAATGAAAGAGTAAGGTGATGATGTCATGAGGAGAACAGTAAGGTGATGATGTCATGAGGAGAACAGTAAGGTTTGGTCAAGTGCGCAGACACCGGAACACAGAAGCAGTGGCATGAGGTGGGAAATCACCCGGAGCAGTAACTAGCTAACAATGGAATTAGGGTGCAAGACCCCATCCTGCATTTGCCAGTATTATTCCTTATAGAGTAGTTCCAGTTTCTGGGAGTCCAGACCATGTTTCCTTTGGTTCAGAACTTCTAATGTCCATGGGTAAAATGAGGCTCTGTCCTTAGTCTACTACTCTGGGTCTTCTCTGCCACAACCCTGGCTATCAATCCTTTGTGATTTTGTTCCTGGCCTCTGTAGTGTAACTTGACTTTGATAAGTTTTCTGATAAAGTTTCCCATGATATCTTTGTTAGCATTTTGTGGCAAGAAGTTTGGAGGTATTTTGTCATTATTAATTGATGTTTGTCCAAGGGACCTAAAATCATTGATTTTTTTCTGTAATCTGTGGCAACCTGGGTGGGGAAAATTGACCTGTTACCTCCTAAACCTAAACCTGAATTATAGGATTTATTATACTTCTCAAAGGATTGGGATTTGCTGGAAAGAAATCTAATGGTGGCCTCCATTGATGGGAAAAGCCCTGGGCCCACTGCTTACTTCTGTAGGGTGACTGTAGGAGAGAATAGAGGAGTCAGGGGGAGAAGACAGTCACCTGGAGACTTCCACCTGCAGGAATGATTTTCATCAGGAAAGAAGATAGGAAAAGGGAGAGAAATGGAAGAGAGAGGTGGGAGACTACTATCGGTAAAGCCTGTGGTCTCTTGTTGTGCAGTGAGAAAGAAGGAAGAAGCCAAGGAGAGACTCACACCTCTCCAGATGACCTTTGAATAACTACCCACTGGCAACTATGGCAGAATCAGTGTTCTGGAATATACCCAAGCAGCTTAGAGCCCCTTCCATGTGTCAAAGGGTGATAGGAGTTTGTAAAGAGACAGATAAGGCCTTGGTATGCAGGTTGGGTATTATAGGCTTAAGTATTTTCTATTACATCATTGTCTCTTTAATGTGCACAAAAGTACCAACCTGAGGAATATGGGCACATAATTGTAGCCCCAGATAACTTTTGAGGTCAACAGTTCTATTCCTCTCTGGAGTCTATTCTGTCTTGCCCAAGACTTTGATCCTGTAGTTTACCTGTCATTCCTGTGTGAACAAAAATATGTTTCGGCATCATCAGTCATAAAACCCTCCCATGCTTCCACAGACCACTCCACTTCTCTATGCTCTGTTCATGGCAGGAAGTCTTGAAATCGTTGCCTGTAGACTTGTTTCCATTCTTTCATCTATCCTCTATTCAACTCCATCCCAGTTAGGATCCCTTTCCCCAGAATTTAACTACCTGCTGTTAAGGTTACCAGTGACCTTCATGTAGTCCAATCTGATCTTCTCTCCTTAATTCTTGACATCACTCAGAAACATTGATTACTCCCTCTTTTTTGAATCACTTTCTTGTCTTGCATTTGGTAACATCACAGTGTCCTAGTTTTCCTCCTAATTTATTGGCTGGTCCTTCTTAGGTTCCTTGATTAATTTCTCCTCTGCTTCGTACCTAAGCATTGGAGATCTTCAAGACTCTCTCCTATACCCTTTTTTCTTATAAGGCTTTGCTTTCTCTCTAGGTGATAGTCTTTTAGTCTTGTAGCTTTAAATACCATCTGAACATGAAAGACTCTGAAATTTTTATTTCAAGATCTGACTTCTTCCTGGCATTTAAAATGTGTGTTTTCAACTCTTTACTCTCAAGCTTCCCATGGATATCTAATTAAACATCTTAAATTTGATATGTCCTAAGAACATCTCTTCATTATCAGCCACCGAAATCTATTCCTACCCAAATATTCAATCTCAGTCAATTTCATCAACACACCTAGTTAGTTTTTGTTAAGAAGGCTAGCAGTTAGCACTAAGTATTCTCTTTCTCTCATCCTCTTACAGCCAATCCATAATAAGTCTGGTCAACTCAACCTCTAAAATACCTTCAAAGTTCATCCATTTCTCCCCACCTTAGCCCAGGTCATCAACCTCCTTCCACTGGATCATTGCTGCCTGACATGGTCTCTCCGAATTTCACTCTTACTCCCTTAAAATCCATTCTGTGTACAGGAGCCAGAATATTCTCTGGAAACATAATTTATATCATGCCACTCACCTGCTTAAAATTTGCCCATTGCTTCTCGCAATTAGAATAAACTCTGTATCCTTTGCCCTGGTTTTAGAACCTCCTGCTTACCTATCTATCCTCGTCTTGCACCGCTGGCCCCTTATCTCCCCATTCCAGCTATGCTGCTGTTCTTCAACACGCCAAGTTCATTTCCACGAAAGCGCTTTTCTCCCGCTTTGAACACACTTCCCCTCCATCACTGTAGGGTTGTTCTTTTGTCACTTAGGTCCCATCTAAGATGTTACCCCCTTCAAAGAGAGCTCCCTGACTTCTCAAATAAATTAGGCATCCGTCACTGTAGCCCATTGCCCTTTGGCCATCTCCATAGCACTTTGTGATATTGTTATTTGTAACTGTAATTTTATTTGTTTATTTGATTTCTTAATCAGTGATTGCTCGGTTTATTTTCTCTGCTTATTTTTATCACCTGCCAGAGTGTAAACCCATGGAGAATAGGGACTTCATCAGTCTTAAAAGAGTACCTCACACACAATAGGTAGTAGGGAGAATTTATTGAATGGAAAAAAAGTAAATGAATGGATGGATAGCTATCTGGACATCTTTGACATAAATTCTTAGGGGCATTTATACTGTGCGTGCCCCCTCTTAACCACAGCTTGATTTCCTCGAAGTTTGAACACCTTGAAATGGGTTCGATGGTTCCTCAGTTACTCTTAAATGAGTGCTTAAAAACTGTGCTTACCAAATTTGCAATTGCGGGAAGCCAGGGAAGGAGAACTGTGAGGAGAGATGTAAAAAACAGAATTACAATTTAAAAATAACCCAAGACTATATACTTTCAGGGATCATTTCTATAGTTTGTTAAAAGTAGCCCCACAATGCATATTATATGTCAATATAATACTTTTTTTAACTAAAAAAGAATTTCTATCATCTGGGATCTTGAATAGATAGACAGATGAAATTAAGAAAATTAAATGCAAAAAGACTTGCCTTTGGAGTTGAAAGGTGAGCTGCACAAGCCTGGGTCAGTGGAAACTTGATAATTATGAATGTGAAGAACTGGTGGTGAACTGAGAATTAGGGAGCTGTGGGTCCCTGAGGAACCCAGTAGATGTCCCGATCTCTATCCGTAACCGTATACTTTAATGCATAGTAAAGATATGTGCTTTACGTGTGAGAATTCCCATTATATTTCCAGCCTGGAGCCATCTCTCTCTAGTCTGGCCTCTCAGAAGACTCTATTCCTATCTCTGATGATAACTACTATTTACTGCTTTCTTTTAATTTTTCTGTATGTGTCTTAATCTCTCCTCCTAGATTGCAAACTGCTTAAGAGGAGACACTGTGTTTGTTTTGTTTTAATTACTCTGTTCCACATAATTTCTTACAAATAGCTGGAGTAAACATTTACTTTGGGAGTGAATGAATAAGTAGCAGACAAGGCTAGGTGATGTGCATATATGCATTTTTTAAAATAATGGAATGACAAGAGCATCATCTTAAAGAAGCAAAAGATATTGGGAAAGTTTTATTTAATATATGTGGAAAGGGGAAGGGTTTGGAGCAACAAGTATAAAGGACACATGGACAAAAACTAGCAGGGGTGGAAATGGGAGGGGGGTGGGGAGGGCTGGGGTGGTGGGCTGGAATGGGAGCAAAAGACAGAAAACTGTACAAGAACAACAATTAAAATAAATTAAAAAAATTAAAAAATATGTGTGTTATTTAATATATGTGTTTATAGGGGAGGGTGGTAGTCTCTATAAATATTAATGAATGAAATAAAGGGAAAGAAAAGAAGATATTTCTGAAATATGGTACTATTTTAGTTGCCTTAAAACTAAGAGGTTTTAAGAACCTTTATTTAAGAGACTTAATTTTACTAATGAGATAATGACATAGGTGGGTAGATAGATAATAACATATGTGACTTATTTGATCAATAATTATATCATTTCCCTGTGAAAATAACAATCTGGGACTATTGTATGTTTTTAAAATTTTTTAGTAATATTTTTATTAAACTTATTGGGATGACATTAGTGGATAAAATTATATAGGTTTCAAGTGTACAATTCTGTGATACATAATTTGCATATTTCATGTGTGTCTACCACCCAAAGTCAAATCTCCTTCATTTTATGCTTTTAAACTGAAGATAACAGTTAAAATTTCAAAAAAATTATTTATATTATTAACGTTTTGTAACTTGTAATTTCCACATTTGGCCAGTTTGATTTAGTGGTGTAATTTAATTACAGTTTTTTAAAAATTTCAGCATGATTTAGAAAAGTTAATTTTTAATTTGTCTATCAGTATATGTACCTCAAATTATAAAATAAATTCCCACTGACAGCATAAGAAAGAAAACATCTCTTCATTATTGGGAATGCAATTAGAGGCCCTTCACTCTGACATGTGTGAAATGCTTGTGAACTTCACAGGAAATATTTAAACCTTCCTAGTGAACCAACAAACCAGTGGCCAACATTTAATTAAAAATTTGCATTGATGGTAGTAAGGACCAAAATTGGCCATAAATGCTTGGTGTAGGCCAGAATTAATTTCTCTTTTGACTAATTGCTGCAATAATGCATATTTTATTTCACTGTGTAAGATGCAGAATGAGAAAATAAAGCTCTATCACATGGTAGCAAGTTCACAAGGCTGGGGGCTTGGTCTTACTCACGGTTGTATTCCAAGCCTGTCGGTGTTTGCGCACACAGCAAGTGCTCGTTGCGAATCGCTCCCTCACACAGGAGCTCAGATATAATGTGGATGAATAAGAGCTTTCACCCTCCACCTGGTCCCCATGGTTATCTCATTAGCTTTGTAACAGTGACATTGAGTCTTTGCTTTTCCTCTTAGAGATTTTGCCAGGGCTTTTCTATGGTCGGGAATCATTCATTTGTTGAAGGAAGAAGTGAGTTAGTTGAAACAGTAATTGAATATTTGCTATGTTTCTAACACATAGGGTGATGCAAAAATACCCAAGACCCAGCTTATAGCTTCCAATATAAATAAAGTGTAATTGAGTCCCCATTTGTAAGTATATTGTACTCTGTGGAGATGATGACCCTATCCACTTTATACCGATTCTTCATATATTGAGAAAGAGAAAAGCAGTTGCTGGGGTCTAGGAGCCAGTGTGGCATGCATTAAGATGTGGTATTCTCTTGTTGAACATAACATTTCACAGACCGTTGACACTGATCCAGAATCTTCTGTGATCATGATGGACCAGACAAAAACAAGACCACTCCATACTCATACCTGACTTCGGGAAAATACACGAACATTTGAAGATGAAAGAATGACCAAATATTCCCCATCTGTTGCTTAAAATATGCAGACAACTGTAATTGTACAACAATAAAATTATTTAAACAAACAACAAAACATTCTCAGCTTTAAGCTCACTCCATCCTTACCTTCCACACAAAAACTTTTAAGAAACCCTATCAAAGAATGACTTCTGCTTCCTCACAGCATCTAATCCAGAGCAAAGACCTGTTTTTTTCTCCCAAGTGACCTAACACAAGTGAAGATCCTTTAGATCACAGGTGGTGAACACAAGGCCCGCGGGCGGAATCGGGCCCTCCACCTCGTTTTAGCCAGCCCAGCACCTGTTTCTACCCGGCGGCAGTGCCAAGCTCTCACTTAACTGTTAAGGAGTAGTTACATTTACAGAGTCCTAAAATTACATTTGGCCCTTTGAAGGCAACCACGAGGCTGATGTGGCCTTCGGTGAAAATGAGTTTGACAACCCTGCTTTCAGTTATTTCTTACCCATTTGCCCCATAGTGGCCCCATAGTTTTCTCATTGCCATGAATCGGTAAACCTACATTCATTCAACAGGAGGTGAATTCCAGGTGGTGTTTGAAAATCAGTTGACAGTATTAAGAGCCTAAAGACTATGGAATGTGTTAAAATTTAAACGTTGTGTTTGCTTCTTACATTTATGCCACTATTTTTCCCAAATAATGTTTCTGAAAGGCAATGTAAATTTGATTTAGAGAACAACTAAAACTTAAAATGTTTGCACAATTGTAATTTGTTTGGCCAACCAGTATTACACTCTCATGAACTGTTTTTGAGAGACTAAACTATCAGTGTGATACGACCTGGAAGTAGAAGTTCCAAACACACAACCTATTGATTGTCAGTCCTTCTGTTAAGGAGTTTGCCATGAATTCAAGTAGGTCCATCTAAGGGACTAAGAAGCCACCACTGAAAGAAGCAGTGCAGATACTGTATTCAAGATTCAAACCTTTTTGGTCCGCAACAGCTGCTCCTGACCTTCCACCAGGTAAGGTATTTGGAGACTCTTGGAGTTTTTACAAGATTATATTTTGAATAACTACAGGTTTGATGTGTCTGTTACCTCTGCTATTTTAAATACTTAGTATTATTCTTTTATTCTTTTTCTGTGGTCAGTAGAATAATTTTCCTATGCTCTCTCCATGCATATAATGCACTCAGAGATTGCTTAAAGGTTTTTTAAATCATCAGAGAATCATTAGATAATCAGAAAGGGAGAGAAAAATGCTTATGCTCGGATCACAAAGCACAGTTGATCCTATTTGTCTAATACATTGTTTTATTGTGTTTTCAATGCAAACTATGAGTGAACTTAGATCAAGGTGATTATGATGAGGAGCAGAACATAAAAGGTATAGAATATAGTAAAAGACTTTGGGGAATCTAACAGCGTATATGGAAATTATATAAAAACTTACTAAATAATTAGGAATGAATAGCTCTGTAAATGGATATGTATTGATGAAAAAGGAAAATAGGCGGTTAGAAAAGAGAGGAATGAAAGTAGTCTCTAGTATTTAGGAAGGACATCATGACCTGAGGTTGGACTTGGACTGAATCTTAAAGAATAGGCGGGATTGTAAGATGGAGAAAACAGGAAGGAAATTCAGGTCAGGTGAGCATTAACATTATATACTCCACATCATCATCCTCATTAACAGACACCCTAACATATGCTTTCTGCAAGGTTTCTTACTAGGCACTGTGGGAGACAGAAACAGACAGAAATGTCTCTCCATGGGGAATTTTCAAATTCCTGAGGTGCTTGTTGAGTTTACTTTAGAAGCTTCTTTAATGAAGTGGTGGAAACCATACAGAATTACAGAACAAAATAGGTCATCCTGGCTGTCAAGCAGTAGAATTCTAGGCAGAATGACAAATACATCTGACCTGATGTGGAATTTGTTCTCTTATATTTTGGTGTGTGTTTATATAAAAGGGAAGAAATATGATCTCAAATAACCCATCAGTCATGGTTTTCTCACATCTAAAATAAAGGTGTGAAAGAACTGGATCACGGAGGACTTTTGCAGAGTTCTCTGTTCCAAGTTTATTAGTGAGCGACACGTGACGTGAAAGTTATCTACTGTGTCTCAGTCTTCATATTGTTGGTTGTATGAAGCGTTACTCATGTAAGTTGCTGCATGTCATTTCAGCCTTGTTTACAGTTAAGAAATAGCTTGAATTAAAAATCAGAGACGATCATTAGGAGCTCCTGATGGATCAGCCACCCCAGCAGCTGTGCTCACTCCTCAGAGGGTTGAGAAAGCTAGGTATCGGTACCAATAGAATTACCTCATTTTTAAAAACTGTTCTCCAGCCAGTCTGCTTTGCTCTTCAATCTGCCAATCTTCTGTCCTCTTTAAGATCTGCCTGGGCATTGATAGGAAAAGAAAGCATCAACTATGGACCTCATTACAGTGGACAGCTACAAAATGGCATTAACTGAAGTATGACTAGGAAAGATGCTCATTTTCTTTGCTAAGACGTACTGGGAAAGGTTAGCCAGCTTTCACTTACTCCCCTCTATCCACAATCCTGGGGATCTCTTGGCTCCTCCTTTTTTCTGTCAGCCTTCCACATTTATTGTTCCCCATGGGAAAAGCAGAGAGAATGAAGTAGGTGTCAACTCTTTTCTTTTGAATTGCAAAAAGCCGAGACCGAGGCATAAATGCATCTGTGAAGATATGATGGCCCAAGCAAAGTTTTCTATAGCTCCGCCCTGCATGATAAAGTAAGCATTTTCCAGATGGCAGAGCAGTGGTGAGGGACTAAAGGACAATCTCTACAAGAGTGAATCACTTGTTCCCCTTCCCTTATTCAATCCCATTAGAAAGGTTCTCAGTAGAGTCCCCCACTAGTGAACTAACAGGACACCAGAGGCAGATGGGACCTGTGTTCCTTTCATTTGGCAGGGCCTGGAAAGTCAGCAGGACCCAGGGACAGAGGGGCTTGAGGCAGCCTCACTGTTTTCTGATCCATCCCACTAGGAGGGAAGCAGAAAGGTCTCCATGCACATGATGGGGTGGTTGGAAACATTCACCTGTATGGACCAAGACCTTGAACCAGAAGAAAGAGGCAATCCAAAGGGACACGTAACACAGATAGATGACGCTAAGGATGAGATGCCTTCTCCCTTAATTCCTCTGCTCCTCCCCAGTGCCTAGTCACAAACAGATACTCTGGCATTTACATGCAACCCTGAATTGATTAAATTTAAGTTTCTGTCACCTTGGAGGTGGGGATTTGACAAACAAATTTAACAACTGAGTAATAAATATACTAGCAAAGACTTACATAGCGCTTACTGTGTACTAAACATGATCGTAAGCACTTTGCCTATAGTGACTAAAGACTCATGCTACCGTGTGTATAGTTATCATCATTTTCTCCATTTTTCTCAAGAACAAATGTGAGTCCGGGATTCATATCCAGGTGGTCTGTATGAGATTATACTAATCCACTTCTCAAAGAGGTATAAAAGAATGGTTATATTTCTGGAAAGACTGAGTCTGTATCCTGTATTTCATATGGATGATGCCTATTTTGGGAGGAATATCGGACATTCATTTATATATGCGCTCTGCTGCCCCAGCCCTGTTGTCGGAGATGCTGTTTAATATATGACACAGCGCCCTCTCTGAAAGACCATGGAAGTAATTTCTCTCTATTATTAGTACCAGAAATATCTGGGCTTCACCTGAGCAACCACTTTGTTTGTATTTTGTCAAAAAAATCAACTATATAATGTCATTTCTCTGTTTTTATTGGCTGCTGTGTAGCTTAGAGCCAAATGTCAGGCTTGCTATTGGCGAGTTCCTGTACATTCATGACCTGTATTGTGTGTACTCACTGTACTGTTCTACCCCAATTTTCCTGTGGCTTTGCTTTTTACCTATTTTAATTTACTTTATCTGTCAGTAATGTACATATCTTACTGAAACACCTTAAATCCTTTATGAGGACGGTGGGTTGTAAATGCATGCAAATATTATTTTTCTTTGCTTTCAAACTCCATCACTCGGAGATCTTCCTTGGTCAGCAGAAGGCCCCTGGGAACTACTGTGGAGCAGCATGCCAGTCCTTCGTTGGCACGTTTCATCCATGGAGGACGGAAAGGTTCAGTGGTGAAGGGCACAGTGTGCTTTCTGTTCCCACTCTCTGTTCTTGAGTCCAAGGGCTACAGTGAAAAGAATCATTGACATATGGGGAAGACCAATGTGTATTGGCTAAGTGTATGGACTCTGATACCAGAATTGGTTCATATTCAAGTTTCTCTATCCACTGGCAAATGACCTGGGCAACTTACTTATCTTCTCTGTGTCTCAGTTTCCTCATTTGTAAAACAGGGCTAAAATAGTAACCCACATGCATGGAGTTACTGTGGACTTTAAATTATGCTTGGTGAACACATGTTGCCTTTGACAGGTGTTTATGGCCAATTAGTGGGTCAGGAGAGCTAGAAAAGTAGAAAGAGGGTCTTCTGAATTTTGGTAAGCCCAATAGGATGTTCTTGATATAATTTATGCAGGACAACCAAAAAGCAGTTTAGAAATATATATAGAAATTGCATTTGCCATCATTCATAAGTATCTTATTCTTTTATTCTTCACAAGGCTGAAGTATAAATTTTTTTTGAATTTTCACATGTTCTTTTAAGCATTAGAATTACAGAGCAAGAAGGGATCTTAAGTTCATTGGCACAGGTCAGCTAGTAACTCCATGCAAACGGTGATTTAAAGACCATTAGTGAAAGAAGAGAACTTGTATTCTGTCTGAGAATACTAATATAAGAGACATATTTTTCTCTTTCAAGACTTTTTTCTCATGCAGTGAGACATTATTATACAATATTTGTTAAGCTTTTACTGGTCGTGTCTTGGAAAGACATGAACACATAAACATATTGGAGCACATCCGATTCATTTGAAACGTCTTTCAAGAAAATGTTGAGCTGATGAAAGATGTGCTGTGTGGTAAACATCGCTGCCCCATGGATGTTACAACCCGGTGATGCAGGTGAATGTGTAACTGAATACTGCGTGCCAAAATATGCATCCATACTCACACACACAAACTTACAATACTGTGCCAGCATAGAGATTTTTCATAGAGTATCATGGTAACAACTGATTCGATTTGTGAAAATAAGAGGAGTAAGAGGAAGGAAGTTGGAGAAGGAAAAGGAGATGGGGCAGGAGGGAGAGGGGAGAGGGAAACAACTTGGCATGAGGGAGATGAGTTGTAATATTGGTCTTGGAAGATGCAAAAGTGTTTGCTGGGGTTAGAATATGGGACAGTGGGAATTCCAGGTGGGGGAATCCAACAGGAAAAGGAACTGAAGGCTTCTGGGGGGTGATGGGTATGCATAGCATGGCCATTGAAAAGGGGGTGAGTTCTGCTGACCTGTAGAGAGCGGAAAACTTTTGGAGAGTTTTTGGCATTGGGACACACATGATCAGAAACTGCCTGTCAGGAAGGCAGCAGTGCAGAATGTGTCTTGAAAGGGAGTAAGGGTGGAGGACAGACAACTGTTGTTAGAAGAAAGGAGAGGCGAAGCCCTCTCCATTAGGGACTGTTTCTCATCTCTGGCTTCAGCCTCATGAGCCTGCCGTAGTCCAGCTTCTTCCAGGTGGCTCCTTCACCTGTGTTTGTCTCTTCAGCTCAGGAAGGTCATGGCTTCTTACTGTGGCTAATATCTAGTTTCCATCATCTTCCACTCCCATAGTCTGTGTGCTCAATTCCTTGTAATAAATAAGTTTATTTTACTTTAAGTACTCAGAGTTGGGTTTTTTTTTTCCTTCCCCTGGGTTGACCCTGATGATATATCATAACAGTAATCCAGGGAGAGGTGCCAAGGGGCCTAACCAAAAAGAGAGAGAGAGAGAGAGAGAGAGAGAGCGCGCACAAGAGACAGTGCATATGCAGAGGAGAGAGCTAATTTAGAAAACAGAATTACAGAATTTGCTGACTGTATGTGTGTGGGCATTGCGAGGAAAGCTACTGGCTGGCCTACTTAACAGAAGTGATTTTTTTTTTAATGCAGGCAACATAGGAAAAGACAAGCATTGAAGCCCCACAGTGACCATCAGGCACTGAGTCAGACATCTCTAGAAAGCAGATGCACAGGGGAATCTGGGGCTCAAGTTTCATGTTTGCAATTTACCAGCCTATAGCAGGACTTTATCAGTATTTAAAATTTTAGAAGTAAGATCATCAGAAAAAGAATGTAGAATGAGAAGAGACCAAGGAAGTAACTTCATGAAAGTACTAATATAAAGGGAAAATAGTAGACAAAAAGGAAAACCAGGGAGAATAATGTTAGAAAAGTCAAGACTTTCAATAAACATTGGTATTTGGAAAAATACTAGGATGAGTTCATTATATGTGACTACCAATTAAGGGTAGATGCAAAATTTCTTTATTTCCCTTTTCAAAATAACATTCTGATATATTACTCTTCTCATATTACAATGACAAGATTAAAGGCAAAACAGATAGTATCCATTTTCCAACTTTACCCAACTGGTATGTGGTAAAGATAAGCTTTGAACCTAGTTCTAACTGATTCCCAAAGCCCATGATGCCTTGTAAATGATTTTGAATGCCAGTCTAACGAATCTGTATGTATTTGTGTGCATAATGAGAAACCACTCAAAGTTATGGGCATGGTAGTAAATGATCAAAACAGTGTTTAAGAAATCAATCTAAGAGTGATGTGTGATAGAACTTAGAAAAAAACAGAATCTGCAGAGAGGGAGAGAAGTTAGGTGACTGCTAGGCAAGGAATAGGGAGAGCCTGGCTTAGGGTGCAAGTTGTCAGATTTGGAAAAAAACAAACACAGGATCCAGAATGCCCAGATAAATATGAATTTTTGGTATAACCATGAAATGGGACATACTGGGACATATTTATATTGTAAGAAATTGTTATTTACCTGAAAACCATTTCAACTGATACCCTGTATTTTATCTGACAACCTAAAATACTGCAATTCTGTTCTTGTGCTAATAGGCCGGAGTTAGTGTAGACCCCTTGGGCTGAGGGTGACAAGGCTGCCCCAACCAACTTCAGATGCCAGCTGCAGGTTTGAAGGTCCTCAGGCTGTCCCCACTTTGGACCAACTGGCTATAAATGTGGGGGTTCCCACAAACCACTCTGGTTGCCAAGTCACTAGAACAACTCAGAACTCAGGAAAGCATATTTACGATTATACTTTTATTATAAAGGACACATCAGTATCAGCTACATGAAGACACACGGTCTGGGAAGGTCCTGGAAATGGAGGTTCGCTGTCATCATGTCCCCATGGGATAGGAATGCATCGTCCTCCCAGCTGGGCACAGTCGTGTGTTTGCCAACCTGGAAGCTCACTTGAG
The DNA here is from genome assembly GCA_004027475.1 of Anoura caudifer. Classification (NCBI taxonomy): domain Eukaryota; kingdom Metazoa; phylum Chordata; class Mammalia; order Chiroptera; family Phyllostomidae; genus Anoura; species Anoura caudifer. Next base: position 133,379 of record PVKU01003220.1, read on the forward strand.
CCTCGTGTGCCGTTTTGACTGGGCTTAATTACATAGTCATGATTGACTGAACCATTGACCATATAAGTGGTCTGCGGCCCCCAGCCTCTCCCCAGAGGTCAGGGGTCTGCTATGAATAACAAAGACTCTCCCATCACTTAGGAAATTCTGAGGACTTACAATTCCCTCCCAGGGACCCAGTACAAAGACTAGACAAATTCCTTATTATACGACACAATTCTAGTGTGGTCCTGGCCGTGGAAATGGAGTGATAGATTAGGAAGGAATTATACTGGGGAGGATTCTAAATTAATGCTAGTTTTTAAAGTCCTGGGGGATTGGAGAGATGTGAGGAAATGCAGATTGGGGTGGAAATGTGAGCATAGATAATGAGCTAATTTTACATACCTAGATGTGAAGATGCAGATGGAACATTATGATGTAGATTTAGGATACACGTATATAAATGCATATCTAGACTTGAGAAGAATTGTCAGGACTATATGCTAGGAGTCAATGTTCCTCAGTATGACTGTGACTTTGGCAGCTCTGAGATGGACTCATGTTGTTTTGGGAAGAAAATGTAGTAGAAAAGCAAAAGCCTCTGTGTCATAGGAGGGAAAGCAGAAACCACAAACAAATGAAAAATTCTCCAAATGTTTATAGATTAATTTGACAAGATTTTTTTATATGAAATTATCTTTGTTGTTTCTTATAATCGTATTCATTTCAAAACTTTTACACCTTTAATCTGTGATTTATTTTGACCCTTTTTTTTCCTGAATGTGGTATGATACCCATTTACTATTAATTCTAAACACTAAGTGGATTTTTGCCCAAATTTATATAAATTCAAAATACTCAATGAATTGTCAAAATGCTAAAATAATTTTACATGGATTTTGACTTCTTCTTCTTCTTATTATTATTATTCCTCACCTGAGGGCATGCTTATTGATTTTTTTTTTTTAAGAGAGAGGGGACAGGAGAGAGAGAAACATTTATTCAAGAGAAAGACATCAACCTTTGCCTCCTGTACGTGCCCTGACCAGGGACCGAACCTGCAACCCAGGGATGTGCTCTGACTGTAATCAGACCTTGACGTTGCAGTTTACAGGTGGATGCTCCAACCAACTGAGCCATAGGCCAGGGCAGGTTTTGACCAGTTTTTAAAAGTACCTTGGAAAAGAAGGTATAAAGCCTATGAATTGTGTTCTTTTTAATATTTTAAAATTAACACATTTTGTGTCAGTCTGACTTGGAAGTTAACCTAATCTTTACTCTTCAGTGTTTAACTTTTCTTGAAGACAGAAAGATTAACAAAACAGAATTAAGGTGGGTGCTTTTATTCATTTTAAACTTATTCTATAATTACAAAACAGCTTACAACTAGTAATAGAAAAATTAATCAAAGTAATTATAGTTTTCAAGTGATTGAATTGCAAATAATTGCAGTGTTTCTACATAATATTGTAAAAACCATTGGTAAAGCCACATTACAGCATGTATATTTTTAAAAGATCATATTCCTTTCTGTTGCTTCCTGTTACTGTATGTTAACATTTCACAAAAGTGGTAAGTGCCTACTGTGTACCAGAAACCCTGAGTAGGGTGGAACATACCGAAAGGAATGGTCTGATGGGAGGAAGAATACCTGTAAAACACTAACATTTGTGTTTCATCCTTGAAGTTTTGGTAGAAAACTACTTTGCTATAATCTCATCAGCAGCTGTTTTATCTGTTTTATGATTAATAACACATATTATAAAGAGGGTCAATAGGCATATTTTTGAAACCTTTAAACAAGCAGATTGCTTCACCCCTTTGAACTTCAATCCTCAATCTGCAATCCTTCAATATAAATGCCAGATTGGACTAACTTTTTTTAGTCCTCTTTTGCAGCTCTTGTTTGTTGGCAAATTAAATTAAATACAAGTTCTGTCTCAAACCTTAACACTGGGAATCAGTGATGGGTGATATTGCTTCTTCATCTCCCATGTGCTCTAAAGGCAGGGACTGAGAAATAGGCAGTCTGGTTTCTAGTGCTAGTTCAGAGAAAGAACTTCAGCATCCTTCAGGGTTGTCACCTGTAACATGAAGGGGGATTTCACTTAAAAACGTTATGATGGTACTTTCCAACTTTAAAGCCTATGATAAATACAAACATATGAACTTACAATTGCTGCTGGGTGAAGACCAAACTAATGCAAAGTCTGATTTATAAAATAGTTTTATTGCTTTCAAAGAATACAGTTAGAAGAGAGGGCAGCATGGAAGGTAGCCTCATAAAAGTCACTGAGGCATATGCTGTGCTGAGAAGATTATTAACGTTTAAATGAAATGTATCGCTAAAACAGGTTAAGCTCCAATTTTTGAGGATTTCTGAAAACAATTTGTGCTCTTAAAAGGAATTGAAGATGCTCATATAGTATCTGTGTCTCTGTAGGCAAACTAATTTTGGAAAAAGTCCTCTTTTCTTATACAAGGCACAGACAAAATTTCAGTGCTAGTACTGTTCACATTATAACAAGTATCCTGCTTGTTCTTATATCAAAGTAAGTTGGCAAGAGCGTAGTCATGCTGGACAGTCTTGGTGGAAAAAATTCATTTTATGCAAGGAAAATCTTTGTGTTTTTTTCAGTACCTATGTTTATTTACTTGAGATTTTGGGTGTCAATTCACAAAATATTAATTAAAAGTACCAGTATACCTAGGAAAGTTGCAATCATTAAAAATATCTTAGGTTTATGTGAGAGTTCTTCCCATTCCTAACTCTAATATGGGAAGTTGCTAATTTTAAGATTGAATTTTTAGAAAATCAGACCTAAAATTCTGCTCCAGCAGTGGCGGGGTGGGGGGGGGAGTTTGGGTCAGAGCCAAGCAAACACTGGCTGGTCTTCCAGGGGCTCTCTGCTACCTTTGTGCGTCTGTTCACTGATATGCTGACTCCCTGGAAATGTCACTACCCTCCTTTAGTTGTTTCATCAGAGAGTTTGCTAGTCTGGAAATGTACTACTCTCCTCCCCTGTTATTTGTTTCATTAGGGAATATGCTACTCTATTGCTCAACGGCAAAGAACTTAGTTACTCTTTTAAGAGTACCTGGTGTGAAGTGGTATCTCATTGTGGCTTTAATTTGCATCTCTCTGATAGCTAGCCATATTGACCATCTTTTCATGTGTCTCTGGATCCTCTGTATGTCCTCCTTGGAGAAGTGTCTGCTCAAGTCTTTTGCCCATTTTTTAATTGGGTTGCTTGTCTTCTTGGAGTGGAGTCATGTAAGTTCTTTATATATTTTGGAGATGAAACCCTTGTCTGAGGTATCATTGGCAAATATGTTTTCCCATACAGTCGGTTCTCTTTTTATTTTAATGCTGTTTTCTTTAGCCGTGCAGAAGCTTGTTATTCTGATGAGATCCCGTTAGAAATGGGAGGCAGCTGGGGAGGGCTGGGGCGGTGGGCTGGGATGGGGGTAGAAAACAGAAAACTGTACAAGAACAACAATTAAAATAAAATAAAAAAAAGAGTACCTGGAAACTGAGTTTTAAATGTTGTTAAAAGTTTCATATAGAGCACTTTACAGAATTTAATTCAGATGTTTTATAGTCTCAGAGGGCTGAGTAGGTGCGATATTTCAGACAATAGTTTTAAACTAAAAGGCTGCCTCTGTAGGGATGTGCATTATTTTCTTTTGTAAAAGCAGGTAAATCCCAACTGAAGTGCTCGCAAATGTCTTCGAGTGTGGGCTCTGGCCACAGAATTCCCATTAGCATCAGCTTGGCACTGCTTCTTGTCTTGCAGACGGTGACGAACATGCCTTTTCCACCCTTGAGGCAATGAAATAAATTAAAGGGTGCGGCATTAAACGAGTTGAATTTTGAGTAGTATTTTTCATGCCTGCAACACTTTAAAATCAGTTTATCCTTATGAAGCCACATTTAGAATCCGGAAACAAGGGGCCCCTCTGTTTGTGCCAGTATGTGGGTTCTTTTGATTTTCTCGGACCATGTGAGTGGCAAACAGCCTTTTTCTGGTCCTTTTCCCATTGTGGTCTCTGGGTAGTGTCTGTGACCAGAACTTTGTAATTCAGTATAAATCACAAATAAATGAGCGCTATGGAAGGTAAGATATCTTTTAGTTTGTTTCTGCTGGGTCTGGTCCAGGCTATTACAGTCTCTACATATCTCCATGACACAGAAGCAAGAGTTTTTGCAAAGAGTGTCCCCAGGGCCCAACCAAATCCTTCCTCTGCAGAAGCTGCCCTGCTCTGTCTATGTTCATTATGTTTGTGCTTCCTCCGATTTTGCACTTTCTCTCAGTATTTCCTAAAGAGGCTGGAGAGCCTTCCTTTAATCTCAGACGGAAGTTTATTTTTGTTTTCATGGAACAAAGGTTTATCTTTAGTGTTACCACATATCCCCTCTAATTAGAAACCTGTATATATACTCATAAATAAGGAGGAAGTACATTAATTCTTAGTGCATTTGAACACTGATAACCCCAGAGATGGTAGGATCACTTTTTATTAAATCCTCTTTAACCACACACACAGACGCGCATGTGTGCGCACACACGGCCCTCTCCCACCCCTTAGAGTGGTATCTGAAGGTGCTGGAACTCAAAGGGAGTCTCTTAGCAAAGCCACATCCTCAGTCTAGGTGTAGAATGTTTTATTTCAAGACACAAAAATAAGCATGCTTTTCCCATATTGATCTGCCTGCCATTTTCCCTCAGCTCAGTGGTTTCTTTTTCTTTTTCTTCTTCTTCATCTTCTTCTTTTTCTTTCTTCTTCCTTCCAAAAGCATGCTACAATTATTGAGAAAGGTATTTCGAACGTAAGATATTGACACATTTTAAACATTTATGCTATATGGGGCATCATGCTAAGTTCATTACATAATTGAATACATGTAGCTTATAACTACTATGAGATATTATCCTGTTTTACGGATAAGAAATGGAAACTCCAGTTTTCTGAAGCTCACTCAAGGTGGGACAGGCTGCCAGGGCCAGAGCCAGGGTTTAAATGGAAGAGCAGTTCCTGACTGCTCATCTCAGTTGTAGGCTGTAACCAGTTATTTTCCAGTGACACCTACATTGGGACTTCTAAAGCCAATGCTTTAAAGTGCCTATTTTATTTTTAGCTCCATACCATCAAGTATTTAAGCCCGTGACATGTCCACCATTGGTGCATATCTTATATAATTTTCCTGGTATCCAAAAATACCATATTTCTATATTTTTACTCTTGCCCCCCTGCTGTTACTCCTCTGGCTTTCTCAGAACCAGTGGTGTCAGGTCAAGCCAGCTCATCAAAGTAAACAAAGAAAGAATGAAAGAGGCGTGTGCACGTGTGGGGGAGAGACAGAGAGAGACAGAGACAGAGAGAGAGAATGAATCTATATCATTTTCTCCTTTGATATGGGTGAACATGCAACAATGACTATATGAAGGCATTTCTGTTGTGCTTGTTGAGTTTTTTAGGCTGCCTATCAAGGATGTTATTATTTTCCCTGGCTGGGTGGCTTAGTTGATTAGAGCATCATCCTGTTCACCCAAAGGGTGGTGTATTTGATACCTACCCGGGGCAGTATCTCTAGTTGGGGTGCATTTGGGAGGTGACTGATAGATGTTTCTCACATCTCTCTCTGTCTTTATTCCCATCCTCTCTCCCCCTTCCTTTCTCTCTAAAATCAATAAAACATGTCCTTGGGTGAGGACTTAGAAAAAAAAGTTGGTATTTTATGTTCTACATGTTTGGTGGACCATGAGTACCCTTCCTTCTCTGACCTGGTGGGAGTGAACACTCTGTACCTCTTCTCAGGCTGAGTCCTTGGAATGAGGAAAAGTGAGATCCTGTTTTTAACATATTTCTGCAGTGAAATTTTTCATATTGCATTTGTGGGTGTGGGAATGGAGAACAGGCTAAGGGATACTTGAAGGCAAAAAACATGCAGTGGGGCCAAGACACTTCTTAGGTACCAGAAGTGAGGAATGCAGGCTGGTTCCCACCTCGGGGGGAAAAAGGTTCTTCATCTGCTCATTTGGGGAGGGCGTGAACATAACACGGGTTAGTGTGTATCCGTGTACTGAGCTTTGGTGTTGCGTTGCAAGGACAATTGAGGAAGGTTCCTGACAATATTCACTTGCCTTAGAACAGACTTTTAAGGGGTCTAACAAAATGCAGATGCTGCTGGTCAAGAAATGAAAGCTAATAAAAGCTAATTATTGTGTCTCAATGGCCGTAGCTATATTGAGTTTATTTATATAATATGAAAAAAGTCCTTGTGCCCTGTGTTAAGTAGTTTGTGTTATTAATTATGCAGATTTTGAATATTGTAACTAACATTATAACAAAGTAATTTTTAATTGAATTTCTGATTAGAGTAAATGTTGATGTTAATTACACAATGCTTGAGAAATAACGCAAATGAAACCCCAAATAATGTAATTTTGTCTTGATTTAAGCTCTGAATAAACAATCCCTAGCCAGTTACTCCGAGTGCCATTCTATCATCTGCTACTCTTACTTTTGCCATTTCTTCAGCCGTGTTTTTCTTCTGCTATTGTTCCATCTCCTCCCATCATATGTCATCTCTCTCTGCTCCTCTCTTTTACCAGCATAGCATTCATCAGTGTCAGGTACTGATGTCATAGTGAAGGTGTATATCAAAGGGGAAAATGACTGATATAAAAGGGAACCACTTTAATCTGATTTGATGTACCAGATTTTATAATCTTATAACTTAAGTAACAACTTTATAAATACCTAATAAATATTCTGGGGTCCACAAAGATAAGACAAAAAACAACAACAACAAAAATCCATCCCCACCCTAACATTTATTAGCTTAAGGCAAAGCAGTTTTGCTTGTCATGCTTTTGTTGAGCACTGTTAAAAGTCATTTTTTATGTTTCTCAGTCTGTTTGTTTATGATCACTATTAAATTTAAAGCTACAGTAGAAGATTATATTATTTTATACTTTGTTTTTATGATTGTGCTTTCATGTTATAAGCTGCCTTAAATGATAGTATTTAATGGAGCTCCGGAGGAATTCTGGCTCTCAGAGGTACATGAGATGGCTGATCTTCTGTTGCCTCCAACTCTGTTCCATGGAAGTCAGTTTTTTTTTTCTAATTACTACCTTCTATTAAAATTTTCTGTAATTTGTTGCATCATATAGGAGAATAGTTATGGTTTTTGATATATTAACACAAAAATGGTGAGCTTAGGAATTCTCTTGTCTTTCCTCAGAAGATTGGTTTCCCCTGCCTTTTCCCACCCCCTGAGAAAGAAAATGATCAGACGTGAGTGTGTATAGATTGTTGAAGAACCAAGGGAGGCGCTGTGCTTACCTCCAGCACCTTCGAGCCATGATGAGAAGTTGGGTCACCACATCGTGTCCTTCATGGGTCACAAGTATGATTTGTTAACATTTAAAGGAAACGTTAGGCATAGCTCCACAAATTACCTGCTGGGCAAATTATGAATATCTTTATATATATTTTAATTGGTAGCCAAGCAGGGTTTAAAAAGACAGACGCTGCAGAACATGGGACACAAAGGCCAATCAAAAGAGCTCATACAATTTTCTGAGAGTTTTTGTTGACTCAGAATAATCAGGCTCAGCTCTGGAAATTTTAGTTATTTGCTTTGCTAATCTACACTGATTAGAGCTAACTATATAATGATCATATTTTTCAATTGTTTTTATTTAACATATGTTGAATATTTTCCGGTGTCATCAGCATTCTTCTAAAATAGTTTCTTTAAAGATTGCGTAGCACTAAGTGATACGATTTACAGATTCTTGAAAGCTAATTGTGTTGGCATCTGGGTTGTTTCTAAGACTTCTTTCTTACAGCAAACACGATGATGAACTTTGCTGATCTCTGTTGTCTTCAATTATGTTTTTGAGGATAAAGACCATGAAGTTGAGTTAATGACTCTGAATTTGAACTGTTTTGAAGCTTTAGAAACATATCACCAAATAGCTCAAATCATTATTTTAATAACTAAATTGTATTTCTTTATGGATATATAAATGGTAATAGTTTTTTTATAGTATTTATTGTGAAGTACTGTTACAACAACATGACAAGTGTTAAGATGGAATGATCTTACCAAGGATGAGATGCAGTAGGACTGATGTCATTCTTACATTACGCTGGGAGAACGGACACACCGGAATACGAAGGGGCTTGTTCAAGGTCAAACGAGTCACATTTAATTCCTGGAGGCAGGAATTAAACCCAAATGCTTTAGGTGGATAGCTAATATTAACTATTATTCAATAATAGACAAACGGGTTTACTCCTGAGTTAAGAGATTTAAAATATATTCTTTCACCCTCTTAAGAGTTCTATGCCCTATATTCACTTACTGTCTAAATTTTAGAGGTTTAAAAACAACACTGGAACTTTGATGAGGTAACTTGCCCAAGTCACATAGTTAGTAAATGGTAAAGCAGGTTGTAAGCTGAGGTTATCTGGGTTATGTGACTCTGATGCCCTAACTCAAATCTCTACATTTTTAAATCATTTGGAACATTTATGATTTTAAAATACATCAGTGTTAAGAATGACATTTAAGTGAACATATTTTGGCACCATTCTGTGTAAGAGAACCAGTTTCTCCGGAGCGTTCATAATAAATAACGTACTGAGATAGTGAGGGCGTGGAGAACGAGGTGGCAAAGCCCTCTGTGCGGAGGGGACATCTGAGCTCAAACCTGACGGGGACCTGAATCACCAGCGGGGCAGTGTGCCAGGCAGAGGGAATATCAAGTGCACAAACCCTGCGTTGGAATGAGCTTTGGCTTTTGAAAAAATTACAGGAGGGCTGATGTGGCAAGATACAGGGTGGGAGGGAGGGAGGATTTCAAGTTTATCTCAAAGAACTTAGTAGGGACAACTTTTAACTGGCCCTTTTGTAGGATTTCGTGAGCTATGATGCAGGTTTTGGACTTCATCCTAAGTACAGCTGGAAGACATAAAAGCAGAAGAAAAACAAGAGGTAGTTTCATTCCCATAGCAAGTCATGGTCTTCAGGAGAGCCTGGCGTGAGCTCCTGGGCATTAGAAGCCTGGCCGCTGCATTAGGCCTGGTGAAAGATGAAGGTGGCTTAACTAGGGATACAAGTGGACATGGTGGGAAGCAGGAGTTTGTGTTTTGGAGGTAGAGCTTTAAAGACTTGCTGATAGACTTGCTAAACAATTGAGGAAAGAGAGGCATCGATTATAACTCCTCACTTTGAGGCTTGTGAAAACGATCTAAGGATTTTATTTATTTATTTGTAGACAGAGGGGAGGGGAGGGAGAAAAAGAGAAATGTTGATGTGACAGAGAAACATCCATCGGTTGCCTCTAACACACACGCCAACCTGGGACTGAACCCACAACCCAGGCATGAGCCCTGATGAGGAATTGAACCGACAGCCTTTGGCTTTGTGGGATGTTGCCCAGTCAACCTAGCCACACTGGTCAGGGCTTTAATGATTTAACTGCTGTGTCCCTAACCACTGTGAAACTAGGGCTCTTGTCACCTTTATTCATTGTGCATATCCACAGCCTAGCATAAGGCCTGGCAAGCTACAGAGGAGGTGTCTCAAAATATTGAATTATATAATAATTATCAAATGGCTTTAACATTTGTTGGAATTATTTGCTGAAAATATTTCCCTGTATAGTATATTTTAAGTTTTTGATATTTTGACATATTAAAGCTCTAAATATATTTAATTTATGCTGCATTATTTATTTTTATATAGATTTAAGTCCAATTATTTATTGCTTTGTAACCACTTTTATTGCATCTAAAATATTCCTCATCCAAAGGTTTGCTTAATTTCCAGTTCTTATTATGGTTATTATTTTTTGTTTACTTCTTTAGAAAACAACCTGAATTTTATTTTTTTAAATTATATAAAATGAGGGTCTAAGTTGAATTTTTTCTAAATTGGTAACTAGTTACTTCAAGTTAATTAATTAATTTATTCTCTTTCTTTTGAAAAATATCTTTATTGAATTCTTACAAATGATTGTCTATTGCTAAATGTTTATTTTAATGCCAGGATCATGGTACTAAGCATGCTTTTATTGTTCTGCTTTTGCTTCATGTTTGGAATATATGCCCTTCTGGTTTGGGCATATATTTGGGTTGGACTGTGATATTTGTTTTGCACTTCTTAAGCATTTATTCCCCCAGGTGTTCTAGAGATGCACTATGATATAGTAATCACTAGCCACATAAATATATTTAGTATAAACTTATATTAATATAACATAAAATTTAAAATTTTGCTTTTCAGTTATATTATCCAAATTTCAAGTATTGAAAGTAGCTACTTGAGGTGAGTGCACATTTCAAATCCTTATGTATAGTTCTAATTTCATTTACTATGTGTACTCATTTAAAGAATGGTTATTTTTATAATATCAATAACAAACAAGTACTCTTGTAACCAGGGGCTAAGTATGTATCGGAGAACACTAACCCTGGCAAAGGATTCTGGGGTGGTCAGGATGCCTGCTGCCTCTTCACATGTTTAGTGTTCTGGGTTTAGATTACTTTATATCTAGCTATTAAGATTACTATTTGACAGGATAGTCAAATAGTAATTTGAATTTGATTTGAATTTGAATTTGACAGTGCAGAATTGTATAACATTTTCACCATTACAGAAAGTTCTACAAACACTGCTTTCTAGGGAGTAATTTTTTTTAAAATACCTAAAATTTTCCCAAGGGTTTAAAATAGAATGCCATTATATGAGATCTGTCCAGAAAAACATCCAGCCATTGTTTTTTTAATTTATTTTAATTGTTGTTCTTGTACAGTTTTCTGTCTTTTACTCCCATCCCAGCCCACCACCCCAGCCCTCCCCACCTCCCTCCCATTTCCACCCCCCTAGTTTTTATCCATGTGTCCTTTATACTTGTTGCTCCAAACCCTTCCCCTCTTCCCCTGCAATTCCCTCCCTTCTCCCCTCTGGTGACTGTCAGTAAATGAGTGAATGAATCAAAAAACTATGGTACATTTACACAATGTAATTCTATGCAGCAGAAAGAAAGAAGGGGCTCCTACCCTTTGCAACAGCATGGATGGAACTGGAGAGCATCAGCTATTGTTAATTAAAGAGAATGGTGTGTGCAACTCGGAGGTAACTTGGCAGCCGAAAGAGAATGGACTTGAATGTGCATGCATGAACAATGCGATTTCACTGTACTAGTCAGTAGGGGGCAGTAGACACTGTTGAATGACCATGTGTACTGTGTGGTTGTCACATTAAAAATAACTGAGCAAGTAGAGCAACGAACTGCATTAAATTTTGCATTAAGCTCAAACATAGTTGGAAACTATTTGCATGAAACAGAAGGCTGCAGCAATGGCCAACTGGTGGTTGGCAACAGCTTCATCACAGCAATGTGCTCACTCATGCATCATGTCTCCTGCAGAGATTTTTGGTGAAACATCAAATAACCCAGGTGACTCAGCTCCCCTACAGCCCAGATTTGGTGCCCTGCAACTTCTGGCTTTTCCCAAAACTAAAACCACCATTGAAAGGGAAGAGATTTCAGACCATCAGTGAGATTCAGGAAAATATGATGGGGCAATTGATGGCAATTGGGAGACCTGTGTGAGGTGCCAAGGGGCCTACTTTGAAGGGGGCTGGGGCGTCACTGTCCTGTGTACAATGTTTCTTGTATCTTGTATCTTCTTCAGTAGATGTCTCTGTTTTTTGCATTACATTGCTGGATAGCTTCTGGATAGACCTCATATATTTAAGCTACTTTGGGAATTATTGGCATCCTTATAATGTTTGGTTTCTGCTTCTAGTTGTGTATAATGTCGCCATTTTGTAAAACAAGTTATTTTTTCTCTCTTTACATTTGGTGATTTTTATTCAATGTCATATATATATATTTTTGGACAAGATTAATCTTAGGATTTTAAATTTTTGAAATTGTATAATGCTTGTTTTAAATGTATCCTTTAGTCACTTTTCAACTTAGGTATTTTAGTTTAAATTTTTTAATACAGTAAGCTTTTTGAAGAGAAATCCTACATTTTACTGTATTTTCAAGTTTATTATAATGATCTGCTTGATTGAAAACATCTATTTTATTGTCCTTTTCTCTTCAAATTTTGTTTACTGTGTTTGCTATTTAGTAAATTCCCAAAGGCTATTACTTTTTCAAAGAATATATTGATTTTTACTCAGTTTCCCTCATTTTTTCATAAAGAATCTCAGGGCCTGTCGTGTGAGACCATGATGATGCTTTTAAGATTGGTCTTGTGTATACCTACTGTGCTCTTCCATATGCATTTCATCATCGCCTTCAGGATATTTTATTTTTCTCACGTATACCTACTATGCTCTTCCATATGTATTTCATCATCTGCCTTCAGGATGTTTCATTTTGTTCATGTGGAATTCTTACTGGTCATTTGGCTGCCTCTCCTAGGTGTTCTGAAGTCAGAATACTAGTGTTAGAAGAAACTAGCATTTGAACACAAAGCTGTCAAAACCATACCACTATACTTCAAAAAAGTTACTTTCAAGAAAACCTCTAAATTATTTTTATATTATGTATAATTTCTAATTGTACTGCTTTGTAGTGCCTTTGTTTTTTAGAAAGTATTGAAATACCTAATACTTGGTTAGGGTTTACGTGTACTTCATGAATTCTCTTAAAGATTTGTTCTTTCTCTGTGGGAAACAATGTGGCACCTAACACCTAGTTTTGAACCCGCAGTTTGTGTTTTGTTAGTTCTATTGTTCAAGTTCCCTCTCTATGGTTTTTATTCTTCAGTGTTGGTCATTGTGATAATGGTTTGTTAATATTTTCTACTCCGTGGTATTACTATTCATATTTTAAAATCAATATCACATATCTTCAATTTGCTAATTTCTTAAATCTTGTGTGATACTAATATTGTCTGCATTACTATATTTTCCTTTATGTTGGCTGATAAATTTCTGCCTATGTTTCCATGTGGAACACGTGTAACATTTTTTTAATTGTTGACACTAAATAGATGTCCTCCACCCCCCTACTGTGCTCCCCACTACCCAGCACCCTACCCCACCCCACCTTCCCCACGCTGAGGTCTGCGTCCTTGGCCTGTGTGTTCTCTGGAGGATCTCTTCCCATCCCTCCCACTCTCTCCTCTCTGAGATCTGTCAGTCCGTTCCGTGCATCCATGCCTCAATGTTTAAAGAAAAAGTGAATATGATTTTGTTTTCTATTCAGTTTTTAAACTTGTTTAATTACTTTCATGTTACATATTGCATTCTGTTTTAGTGTTTCTAATGATGATATTCTATTAGTATTTTTGTCTATATTATTACCTGTTGATTTTAACATCTTTAAACATATGTAAGGTATAAATCTTACTAAATGTTATTTTAAAGTACTATCCAACTTTTAAAAAAAAATTAATTACCAAACAAAATAATTTAACCCTTTTTTAGAAAGGAATAAAAAGTGGGTGTTTAACTGCTTTTCAATGCACGTCCCTATTATCTATTAATGTAATCTGTGTTTGCTGATCTTGTTAAAATTTAATTTCTCTTTTAATATTTATTGTTTAATATTCTATTTTATTACCTTACAATCATTATCAAACAATCATTGTCAAACAATCATTTAGACTCATTAGAATCAAACCTCTTTTATTTGTAGTTTGATGTTTATAAAAAGTATCTTTTTTTTAATTTAGCAAGTTTCAATGTTCTCTGAATGTTACCTTTAAACCCAGTTTCATCATTTAAATTTTTTTATTTTAACATTTTTTTATTGTTGTTCAAGTATAGTTTTCTGCCTTTCCCCCCACGCCTCCCCACCACCCCAGCCCTCCTCACCTCCCTCCCCTGTTTCCAACCCCCCTTGTTATTGTCCATGTGTCCTTTATAATTGTTCCTCAAGCTCTTCACCCTTTTCCCCTGTAATCCCCTCCTCTCTCTCCTCTGGTCACTGTCAGTCTGTTCTCAATTTCAGTGTCTTTGGTTATATTTTGCTTGCTTGTTCATTTTGTTGATTAGGTTCCTGTTAAAGGTGAGATCATATGGTATTTGTCTTTCACTACCTGGCTTATTTCACTTAGCATAATGCTCTCCAGTTCTATCCATGCTGTTGCAAAGGGTAGGAGCTCCTTCTTCCTTTCTGCTGCATAGAATTCCATTGTGTAAATGTACCATAGTTTTTTGATACAATCAACACAGTTTTGTCATTTTTAATGGCTAATGATTCATCTCCCTGAGATTGGAAGGACATCTTTAATAAAGTCTGCAGAAATGATATCTTGTGATGGAGTTTCGGAGGCCCAGAAAATCTGACGCTATTTTGGTCAACATCAAATATACATTTTAGTCAACTGATTATAATCTTTTTACACAGCTTTTCCCTGTAAGGTTATGCTAACTTTCCTGTTGCTTTTTGCCATTTATTTATTTATTTATTGGTATCTTGAACTGATCTACTTTGGTAGCATGATAGCTTTGGGGAGAAAGATGGAGTTGGGATAAAAAAGATGATTCTTTTCTACTGCTCTTTGAAAATAAAACAAGGATGAATATGATACTGATTTTGGTTATTTTTCTTAATCTCAAATGTTGGGGCTTTTTTCATGTCTAGAAATTATATATATAATTCATATATATAAAATTTATATATAGAGAGAGAAATTTTAATATTATACATATTGCCAATTCATCATTTTTCAGCTTATTTAAATTTGGGTGGGATGCATCACTATGACCAGTCTCATCTGGTCTTCCTTTTCCTCCTCTTTTTAGCTTGTTTTTATCATTCTCTAAATTCTCATGTGGTTTTTCATTACCTGTCATCAGCACCACTAATTCAATGTTTTTGGACCATCAGGTGTACTATATATTATTGCTTATCATTATGCTTTTTATTTTCATTATTGTGATTTCATTGTAACAGTCTTTTCTTATAGATTTAGCTTTTTGAAAGAATGCCTTAAACATCTTACTGAAAACATGAAGCATATTTATAAAATACTATTATATTTTTATAAAGGAAGTATACTTCTGAGGAGACAGGGCAGGCTTTTCCTTTCTTAGTCTTAAGCATATTGTTTGCCTTATGTTCAAAATTTCTCCCCCATCTCTAATCCTCAACTCCTAGGGGCCCTTAATTTATATGTATATATTTTATAATATATTGAAATAACAGAGGTAGCCAGGCTGTAAAGCAGAGGATCAGCACAATGAAGGATTTCTGTCATCTCCCTCCACTTTCTCCTGGTTATTGGTTCTTTCTCCTTCTCAGAAGAGAAGATCGTGAAGCCAGGACCATATAGGTGGGTGTCTTGTATGGTTCTGGGCCAGGCGCCAATAGACACTCAATTCATGACGCTTCCTCCTTATCAGTGAGAGTTCCCAGTGAGATTTGTGCTCGCCCTGACATTGCAAAGAACCAAAGTTGAGATCCATGTGGGAAGTTAGTCATTCTAAGGGACTTTTGTGGTAAATGATAAAATGCAGATTTGGCCCTAGGCCCTAAGTTCTTACCACAAATGATAGCAAAGGAAAGTCTAGTGAAGAGATCTAAATGGTTTAGGAAGCTGAAGGATAAGCAGGTTCTTTCCACAATTGTGAATATGTTCTTTCTTGTGCCCTGTGCACTATTGTTGCATCAGCCAATTTCATGGGAGTTTTAAGGGTGTGGCCTTGTGTCTCCATTTTCTTAAATGCATTCTTAGAAGCACAGTTCTATATTGTTTAAAATAGATTTATTATCTAATGTATTGTAGAAGATTTTTTATTCAAACATTAATTCCTTTCTTTATTTTAAACTTATTTAAGCTTTAGGTTGAGTCTGTCACATTCTTTCTGGGTTTTTTTTTTTTTTTTTTTTTTTTTTTTTTTTTTTTTTTTTTTTTTTTTTTTTTTTTTTTTTTTTTTTTTTTTTTTTTTTTTTTTTTTGATGTCTTGTTCTTCGAGATACAAGATGTTACTGTATCTTGTATATAGTAACTCGAAAGGTTGCTGTTAAAATATTTGATTTATCACAGTATGAATCTGAAATTTTCAAAGAGTTTTTAAAATTTTCAGTAGCTGTGTTTGGAATCTTGACAGATTCTTGAAAACTTTTAGACCCTTAAGTCCTCAACAGTTCATGAAAAGATTGTGTGTACCTCACCACCACCCCACCCCTTGCACCCCTCACTGTAGCTATTTATGGGAGACCACATGTTGTAAAAATAATAGCAAAACCAAAGAGAAAGGTAACAGTTGCCACAACCTAAGTTAGAACTGCCTCATCTGTGTTGCAGTGAAGTCCCCAAAGAGCTCTGGGAAGCCAGGTGGAGTGAAATTCCATCACAACTTCACCATGAGTCAAATCTCTATATGGCACATGAATAATTCTCAGCGCAATGGATAAAATGCTGTAAATGGCCAAACTCACATTGCATGTCACTTCAAATGTGGAAAGGGACCTCGTAGAAAATGATACTACGGAATTGATGAATCAAGGTTTCCATCAGAACATACACCAGAGTTCCTAGTGCAGGAACAGTGTCCTTCAGCAAAGTAGAACCAAAATATGGAGGGAGAAAATGACCTCAGGGGTTCACTGATGATGGATGATGGTTTGCTCTTACCTTGCCCCTCACACTGTTGTAGGAATGTTGTAGCTTATATCTGCTTCACTTTCCCCTTTCCACACATCAGTGTGTGGTCTGTGTTAGAATAACTTGCCCTGACTGGTGTGGCTCAGTGGGTTGGACATTGGCCTGTGAACCAAAATGTTGCCTGTTTTATTCCCAGTTGGAGCACATGCCTGGGTTGGGGGGCAAGTCCCCAGTTGGGGCTTGTGTGAGAGACAACAAATGTTGCTCTCGTACATCAGTATTTCTCTCCTTCTTTTTCTCCCCCTTTCCCCTTTCTCTAAAACTACATAAAATCTTTATAAAAAAAGAATAACTTGTGGGACTAGAATGCTGATTCCCAGGTTCCATCCCAGAGCTGCTGAATCTTTGGGAATAGGGCCTGAAAGTCTGCAATTTTATCAAACTTTGAGCATGAGTCTAATTCACACTGAAGTTGGCTCCATTAAAATAGAGACTAGTGGATAAGACTCTGGACCTAGGAAAATCTCATTAATATTAAAATCATTCATGTATTTGGCTTTATGCTGTGTATGCTATAGTGGTTCTAAGTAGTGATGATTCAATTAAAAACATAAAAACAAAAACAACCTAAAAAACATGAATTCTTATTTAAGGCAAATCTTTATTTGCAAAGAGGAAAACCTTCAATTCTAAGTTTTTCAAGTAGGGTGTATTTGTTTCTAAGAGTTAGAAAGCATAGATTTAAGAGCAGTGTGAATTAAATATTTTTAAAGGTGCAACTTTTCCTGTATATGTTTCCATGCACTGAATAGTAGACAAATGTGCCAGTAAGGCTGATATTCTGGTTTCCTATTGGCCAGGAAGGGATGTGCATTTCTTGGTTTCAAATGAGAGAAGGTGATTGGGGTTGAGACCCTTTCTAGGTTTGCATCAAGAATAGCTTTGTCAATATGTTGCAATAAGAACTTTGTAACTTTCCACCTTCAACAGAGTTAGGAAGTGCATTTTTACCTTGATGGTGTGAAGGAGAACATGAAATTCTGTTTGACTTGGAAAGGAGTTACCAAGCCTGATTGCCTTCCCACACATGGCGCCTCATAGACTCTCTGCCAGCGATGCGTAAGAATGTATCTCCTGGAAGCTGTTGCAGGGTTTATGATACACGCATGGAGTGCTGTGAGCCAGCCAGGAGAGTTCATTTATGGTCACTCTCCACCTTTTGGCTTACCCTATAACTTCTGCCTGTAAAGGTGCTTGCTTGCATTCTGTCATAGGCTTTTTTGCCAGCAGTCAGAGAGTATTTTCTTTTTAAGAGCTCCCTCAGATGCTGCCTCCAGGTTGCGACTACAGAGCAGTGTGGATAAGCTAGCTTTGTTATCACTGGCACCCTACCTGCTTGCCTAATTCTCCAGAGAGCAAGTATTCCTCTTAAAAATATAGCTAGAGCGAGTGCCTCTGTGTCTTTAGGAACTCTTTTAATGTGCTGGTATAAAGTAAAAGCCTTTTTGAAGATATGTTTTATTGGGAAGTGCTTTCTGGGGCCTCTTGAGATGGTCACAAGTACTGAATCGAGGCGCCTTTATGGCGGTTTAATGACAGCGTAGGGCACTTGTTATGAAGTGCCCTTTTGATGTGTAACCCAGGATATGTCACAATTAGAGCGAAGTGAATGCGTTGATTTTGTTTTTACCTCTGCTCACAAAGCCCCCTTCATCCTGTTAGGGTTTGCAGTTAGGGCTGCTGGAGGATTTTTCCATCCCCCTAAGATGAAAGAGATCTGCCAGAATGGAAATTTGGAAAATGACACACGCTCCTGTGAAATTAGGCGGATTTGTGCAAAGTTTGTTTTCCAACCAATACATGGGATCTACAACAATGCTTTGTTTTGTGTGAGGGCTTCCCCCCCTCCCCCCGATTGTGCAAAGAACGTGTGTGCAGGACTGGACAGGCTTGGGGAGAATATTCATCATTATTAACTGTGTCAAAGCCAGAGGGCCAGATTGGCAGCATTCCAGGAGTAGAAGGCCACACCTATTTGTGAAAATGAAACAGATTTCTGTAGTTGCCCTTCACCTTGATTGTTCGGTTTCGAGGTGGCAGTTCTAGGACATAGAGCTTTGTGAGCTGTATATGTGGGTTAACAGCGAAGGCCGGCCATGGTGCTGCTCCATGGAACTCCACAAACCACATGGCTCTGTGCACCATTATGAGGCTGGAGCGAGGGGTGATGAGCAGTGGAAACAGCGATCTTGCTGGAACCTCTTGCTTCACACTGATTGCTGGTGATTCACGGACCAGCTCTCGCTGGCTGGGCAGAGTACTCTTCCTCAGAAGAGGAGGATGGAGAGAACACTGTGCTGTTTGACTCTCTTGAAGACCGAGAGAGATCTGTTGGTCTTCAAGAGAGTCAAACAGCAGAGCATAATTAAAAGAAATTGAGATGTTCCTTTTTAGAAAGACTTTCTTTCTCTATTGTAGCTAAATGCATGTGAGTGGTTCTTTAGTAAAATAGCTCCCTGGTCCATCGTTTGATTACCCAGGACTCCTGGGTGGATACAGGCAAGGAGAAGTAACATTTAGGGTCAGCCTGAAGTGGCTACCGTCTACTCCATGTCCTCCCAGAATCCTCTGAAACACTGTGATTGGAGTGCCCATCGGGCTCTCTGGCATTACTGGAGAGAAGGATGAACATGCACCAAACAAGGGAACTTAACCTGCCACTGATCAGGAGTGAATACATTGAGTTGCCCAGGCAAAAAGTAGTTTCGTCACAGACCATCAGTTGCAGTACCCAAGGTGTCTATTCATAACTGAGGCATAGAGACTGTATTAATTGCAAAGTATCTTGCTGTGTCTATTAAATGACAATAATAAACATAATTTATACTGCTACAAAGTAACTTCTGTGTAGTGTTTCTATTCCTGCACAGTTGTTCTCCAAGTTGAGCACATGTCAGAACCCTGCGCCAATCCCTGCAGGGTTCGTCAAAGCACCGGTTGGGGGCCCCACCCTCACTGTTTCGAGGCTGTGTCTGCTGAGTCGGATCTTGCATTTTTAATTTCTAACACGTTCTCAGGTGATGCTAATGTGGCTGGTCCAGGGGTAACACTTGGAGAACTACTGTTTGCTGACAAACTCGTAATCAGCCAGTGGATTCAGGCATTATTTTGAGAGCAATTCTTTTATAAAGTGATTTTTGAGGAAGGGTCAATCAATAATTAATTGCATATGTAAAAAATCGTTTTAATAAGGCAGGGTCAGAAAGGGTATTATTAAAATGAAGGATTTGACTAAGAGAGAAATTGATCTATTTGATGAAATGAGGGTTAGATTAAAATTTTATTAGTTCAGAAGAAAAGATAGTTTATACAGACAATGAGCAAAATCTTATGCAAATATATTTTTGTTGTTTTTTCCTCTAATTATAATTTTCTCCCAAATCTTTGCAGTAAATTGATAATTTTTCTTCATATTCTGCATGTAGCTATATGCATACATTTTCATATGAGAGAAATATGTTGGTTAGAGACAAAGAAATGCATACTTAATATTTTTAAGGACATGTTTGATTCATCTTTGCATTATGAAATTGTTAAAGAAAGTCATAAGAGTTTTTTGTTTAGTGACTTTGTTACTATTGTTGACTTCTTAAAAATCAATGGGTGCTTCTTTGATTTGCTGTAGAAACAGAAAGAAATATATATTCATTCCAGAGTCAAGCCATCATGCTCTTTGTTTCCTGTTTCCTTATATCCTTATTTACATGAAATACTTTTAAAATTCACATCTTTTGTTTGTACTATTTTAACTTGTTATATAACTATGATATTATCAACTAGTTTGCAGAATTTAGTTTCGTTAGGTAAGAATACTAGCTGTATTTTGAAGGTGCTCTGAAATTTGTAAAGAAAATGTGTGTTGTTTTCTTGTACAAATGTATACAGTTATGAGTTCTGATTAATTCACATAATAAATATTTATCAGCCACACATCATGTGTAAATGATTCTGGAGATATCCTTTTCTTTCTTATTCACAGTGCCTTTAAAAATCTAATGTACTGGCTATGACCGGTGTGGCTCAGTGGACTGAGTGCCATCCTGTGAGCCAAAGGGTTGCCGGTTCGATTCCC
>PVKU01003220.1:154194-188240 GCA_004027475.1 Anoura caudifer
TTTTTTTTTTTTTTTTTTTTTTTTTTTTTTTTTTTTTTTTTTTTTTTTTTTTTTTTTTTTTTTTTTTTTTTTTTTTTTTTTTTTTTTTTTTTTTTTTTGTGACAGCAGTGTTCACTTGGGGGAAATTTCCTGCTTGTCTCTTCCCACATCCCTGAACAAACTTCTGGCAGGCTGAGGGTAAACAGTTCCTGCTCTGACTAACCAGGAAAGGACCTCAGGTTTCAATTACACTGTCAATTGGAATACATTTTTGCCAACAATATGAATAATAATAATTTAAAGCTATATGTCTAGACTTCTAAAAGAATTGGCCCCATGTTATCTCTCCTTGATTTGGTCTCAGCTTTCCCCCCTTATAAATAGATCATTCTATTTTTTTTATATTGTTCAAGTACAGTTGTCTCCATTTTCCCACCCCCACTTTCTACCCTCAATTCTTCTCCCCTTTGGCTTTGTCCATGTGTCCTTTATACATGGTCTTCAACTTTACTACAATTAAATTCAAGTGAAAAGTTCTTATTTGAGTAAGTAGTAAATGCCACAGCTAGATGCAAAGTACCATGCTTGCTGCCTCCAGTTATAAATGAAGGTAAGATAGAATTATAATATAATAGAGGAAATCATAAATGCATAAATAACTGGAATTTAGGATATCTAAGAAGCCTTTCCTGCCTTTCACATGTTATAATGGAGTATCATTTTAAAAACTATTTTATTTATTTATTTATTCTTAGAGAGAAGGGAAGGGAGGGAGCAAGGGGGGGGAAACATCGACATGAGAGAGAAATGTTGATCTGTTGCTTCTCATACATGCCCCAGCCGAAGACTGAACCCACAACCCAGGCATGTGCCCTGACTGGGAATCGAACTGGTGATCTTTTGCTTTTGTGGAAACTATGCCCAACCAACTGAGCCACACCGGTCAAGATGAGTATCTTTAAAAAAAAAATAAAATAAATAAACAAAATGTCATGCCTTGCGTGCATAACATTTGTCTCCTTAGCTAGAGTATCCACCTCCTTAGGTCTGAGTTGGTCCATCCTGCACCCTGACTGCTGTTCCTCTGGTACCTAACACGGTGTCTGCCAGCTTCTTCACCCTCAGCAAATCCTGGTTACAAGAGTAAAGATTGAATGGATGGATGAATGAATGAGTGAATACATGAATACGTGAATACATGAATGTCTCATAAAGAGAACAAAGGCACATACAAGCCTTTCATCTTTGGTTCTTATTCCCAGTTAGGGGCTTTTTATTGTTGAAATACATCACCATCATATAAAAATATGTAGTTTTAGTAATGAATATACTTTCATATTTCTTTATGATAAGGTTACTATCTTCAATAAACCAGGAATAATTTTATGGGACTGTGAGCTGAGACCTGATTACAAAATATTTGAATTTCAGTGCCATCTCTGTCACTAACTTTT
The DNA here is from genome assembly GCA_004027475.1 of Anoura caudifer. Classification (NCBI taxonomy): domain Eukaryota; kingdom Metazoa; phylum Chordata; class Mammalia; order Chiroptera; family Phyllostomidae; genus Anoura; species Anoura caudifer. Next base: position 155,628 of record PVKU01003220.1, read on the forward strand.
TGGGTCAGTGCACAAGGCACTTACTAATGAACTGGATTTTTTCAATGCCTGAGTTATTGTCTGGGAATAAATTAGTCATTAGAAATGCTAGTTCAAATTTGTCTGTATTTCCTCAACTGACTTTATTTTTCCTGTGATATCAGTGTTTAATCTACCATGTCAGATTAGTTGCTGCTTGCTAGGTTTGTATATTTTCTAAGCAAAGTTGTTATTTTCTTTTAGCATTATTCATTTAATTTGGAGGCTCCTAAGCAAAATATTTCAAGGAGGAAAAACATTTAAAAAATTAAATTGTTTTCAGATTTCTGTATAAGAAGTGTTAATACTTCTATCCACAAAAATAGCCAAAGACCTTGCAGCAAAAAATATTACTCCATTTTTATAAAATCAAAGAGTTCATTTTTTACCCCCTAAAGAAACAATTTGAATACAACCCGACCTCCTTCCCTTCCTTTTACAATGGAGTATGGTCAAAATCAAATCTCCATTAAAAATTCTCTAATATCTTTTTTTGCATTAACATTTCAAAACTCAATTTAAGTATTCACAGATCTCATTTTTAATAAACTTAACAAAATTCAGGTAATTTCCTTCAACTTTTGAGATTGAAGGACAGCAGTTGGTACAGATATAGAAACGATGTACGACCATGAGCAAAGCCCAAAATCAATTATATATAAGAAATAACATAACACATGGAAAGAAATTAATCAAAAAGAAGAATTTCTACTTTATGATTCTCTGGTCTACTACCTGCAGGCAACAAATGCAAATGAAAAAAATCAACATTCTCCTGGCAGATAAGAGAAAAATTAATAAAAATATTTCTTTCCTACTAGATCCCCTGATGCATCTATTGTTAAAAGTGAGTGACTGCAGGAAGAACTTGCTCATTTAAAATACTATTTTTTTAGACTGCAGAAATCAGGTTTTCTTCTTGCTGTTAAGCTCAATTACATGAGTTAGTGTGGATTTGCACTGTCCAAAGAGCATCCCTTTTCCTTGCTCCTTCTCATTAAATGGCTCTGTAGGATATGCATGAGACAAATGTAATAGGAACCAAGTGAGAAGCGTTTTGAGGTATACCTACAGGGTAATGATGATTCACAAGGAAGTCTGAGTGTGGCTGCTGAAAACTCCAAGGGAGGGACCACTCAGAGCTGCAAAATATGCTCCGGATGAAATTAGTAAAAAGACATTAATACTCTAAAGGCAGAAATATTCTACTTCATAATTAGATGGGGGAGGGCACATTTTTGTGGCTTTCTGCTTTATAGAATTGAGTTTTTATTTTTTATTTGAAATTGGACAAACAGGTCATACATGTACAGGATGTATGAGACTAAAAATCTTTTCTATTAGAAGGGGTTTATATTTTGTATTTTGTGAATATCATCTACAATTAACAAAGAAATATGAGGCTAGAATGCTTTGTATTTGGTAACTAGACATCCAATTTCAATATCAGTTCACTGCCTCATTTGTATAATATATAGAAAATGTAACATAAGTTTAGAATGAAAGTTCTATTTTAACTCCTTTTACTTATCAGCTAAAATGTAGCATACCTATTTTGTGTATTACGTATGAAATGTGAACCGGCATTTGTCTATGTCTAGTTTATATGATCATATTCACCTTTTGAAAAGTAGAATCACATAACCACTGTGGCTCAATTATTATGTAACAGTTAAAACATAGATGGTATTTACTTAAACTGTCAGATTTCAAGATCCCTATTGTTTCTTATACATTAGAAGACTTTACGTACCTTCTCATTCCTTTGTCTGAACAGATCTTTTGCAAACAAGTTTAAACCAGTGTAAAACAGAAGCTGGCAACTTGGGGACAATATCACTATTTTCATTTTCATTCATTTATTATAATTTTTGAGAAATTTATTCCATTGGTATATATTTTTGTTCTATTTATGAGTAATGTAAAATTTGTGATGGAAGCTTTAATATTAATAATACTAAATGGTAAAAAATTATCTGAAATGACATAGTTTAAGAAGCACTAGAATAAAAGGGTTTGGAAATATTTGTGTGTTTTGGGGGGATATTCACCTAGCAGAATTTCTGAGCACGCTGTGATGGATTATTGTAATTATTGGGAATGATAATATTTAAATGTGACTTTCTTCCCACCTGTGAGTCGCAATCAAGGCTGCCCAGTATTCTGAAACAGCCTCATTTTGCTAGGTGGCTAGTCTTGTGCAGCCTCTGGAATGCTTAGAATATTAATGCGAAGAGAGGAGAGTGCTTTCTATAATTCCATTATGACAAAGGGTTTGTTTTGTTTTAACCAAAAGGCACGCAACCCCTAACTATTAAACATGTATAATGAAGTAATGCCAATCGAGTGCTTAAGAGGAAGGATCACTTTAGGAGGAGATCACATCAAAACTAGAAAATTTATTTCTTTCCCCTCTTCCTACTTGACCATATGTATTCATTTTCATAGAATTTAATTTCTTTCTTGGATGCTTCATTCTGAAGTGCTTTGAATTTATAGGAAAAAGATACTATGACATGTAGGTCAGGGTGGGTCTACTTATAGCAGGCTGTCAAGGGAGGAAGTTACTGAGACAACATAGCTTTAAAGACATACATTTGATTGAATACTTACTATGTTGGCCTTTATCAGTTCTTGAATTTTCTCATTGTATTGCTTCTTTCAATCCTTCCTCTGAGTTCTTATGTATCTTCTATATTTTTTCCCTAAAGTTTTCTTTGTCACCTTCTAGCTCTCACACCAGTGAGTGGCTGTGGGTGGGCATCAGGGATTTCTGTAACTACCCGAAATGGTAGCACTGATGTTTTTCACAGATTCATTTATCTCGGGAGGAAGCACTCCCCACACTGCTTCTTAACCACACAAACCCCATTCTTTATTTTTATTTCATTCAATAATCGTGCTACCATTGTATACAGTTAGGACTACTTAATCTTGAACTTCGCATTTGTCCTTGCCAACTCCAGGTCCTTGAAATTACCACCACACGGAAAACGTTGCCACACTCAGTTCAGGCCCAGCTTTTACAAGAAGCTGTTGGTGCTGGTGAAATGAAAGGCGTCACTAGACATTGGATGGCCATCAGCATTGTCAGGGGTTGGGGATCTACACTACTCTTCTGGTTTCTGCTTTACCTGGAGGGCAAGGGTAGTAGCTCTGGTGGTTTCAGACGGCACCTGAATGCCCAGTTGTCTCCCTTGCTGAAGAGGGAAGTGCTCCTGTCCTCCCGCCGGAATCGCCCAGTAGCCTCTGTTTTCCTCCAGCGTAAAATATGAAAGGATGCCACTCATTCTGAGAATTGATTAACAGTATTATGGGCCTGGCATATAGCACTGCTGTAGTCTTAGCTTTAGGATGTACACCTGATTTTTAGCATTTTAAATGGGGTAAATATTTATATTTACAAACATTAAGATTATTAATTCTGGTGAGTGTGTTTGAATATCTGTAAATCAGAGGCATTTGAAGTGCTGAAGTTCAGATTTCCTGACACTTGCCTGCCAAGTGGCCTCAATCAGAAGTAATTTTCTCCATGAGGGCACATGGAACTCAGTCGTGAGCTTTTTCTGAGTAGATGTTATTATTTGTGTCAAATTATGCGTGGTGATTTTTCTGAAGTGGACTCTGTGCCCACCAGTCCATACACCGGAGGTTCCTTCATTCCGTCCTTCATTGGTGCTGTTAATTGTGCTTGTGCTTCAGGTGTCTCCTGCCTTTTTGAAATGTTAGTTGATGGCCATGAATTATCTGTAAGGTTTTTTCTGTTAAAGGAACATGCAGTATAGACAGTAGAGTGAGGTTTGATCTTAAACCATAACTACTACACATTTAAGAGAAGCTTTTTTTCCCAGAGCTTGATTTGATAAGCATGGATAAAGGAATGGTTATTAATTTCACATTTTAAAGTTTAGTAAATTATGTAGCTCTGATACTTGCTTTGGGAAAAATACAAGCAGGCCATTAAATCACTGTTATGTGACTTGTTCTGGATACCAACATTGAGATCCTGTGTATGTTGAACAAGGAGCTCAGAAGACTTTTTCACCTTTTCTTTTGGTTTTTATAGTTGGTTTTTGAAAATAAATGCCTCTTTTCCATTACATGCTTAGAATTGCAGACTGATTACCAACACATAAAATAAAACAGTGCCTAGAAAAGGGAATACTATACTATCAGTTAATATTTGATTATAATTTTTGATAAATAAGCCATTTTGTGGATTTGTTTCCTTTTAAACTTTCACATGAGGTTTTCCATTTAATCTTCAATAAAACTATTGCATTTGGATTTGATATCATTATATGGGAGCCAGTTTTTTAAGTCATTGAGTATTTTAAATAATTGCTCAATTACGTATTATCTTTAATAAAACCCTTCTAAGAATAATAGCATATATGCTTAGAATTTCCTTATTTAAAAAGAAAACATTTTTATTACTATTGATTTTATTCTTATAATATGAATTCCTTCTCTTTATAATATATAGGCTTTTATAATTAAAGAGCCACCGGAAATAAAAAAGGAATTTACTAAAATATATATGAATTATTAACAATATTTATTTTACAATTAGATATTTTTGGTAGCAAAATCCAGTGTATATATTCAAAAAGTATATATTGCCATTTATGTTATAACTGATATTAAGGCCATTGCTGTTCAGATTGATTTAGTATGGCTATGAAGTATGTAAATAATTAAATTTTGGTAATCAATTATTGCACAAACTCTCTGGATCTACAAAATAAATATAGTGGTAATTCCCATAACTACCTCACTGGGTTATTTCAAAGATTACATGGAAGTCCTATATGAAACACAAGTGAGAAAGCTTCATACACCTTCTTTTGATCATAATTGTATAATTAAGTGTTTTGAGAAAATATTCTATTACTCATTAGTCTCAGAATTAATAATTGGAATTATCAGATACATGTTAGTGATTATAATATTTTACATTGTTACTACTTTATACATCCTTGCATATCTTGCTACTTGACATTTGTTTGTAAAAGTTAAAGATTATAGTTTTAAACTTGAAATAATGATAAGAAATAAAAGCAAATATGATATCCATGACACAAAATCCATGTTTTTTTTTTAAAAATGGTACCCCTTGAGTATAAGAAAACACATTACCAGAGTATTTGGAATTAGGGCTTTCTTTCTTCCTTAACACTTGCTATTTTAAAGAAAAAAAGAATAAATGACTTTTAAAAAGGACACAGAAACTCCTTGGATGTTTTAAAATTAAATCCATGCAACTAATTATCTTTGTGAAAATGTGTCATATGAATTCAGCCCTTTGGAAACTGGCTTTGGGAAAACACCAGGTACCCCCTTTGCTGTATGTGTCTGTTTCTGTTCGCCTACATGTGTATATAAGGTTTGTAACATAGTCACTATTTTAAATTATTCATGAGTTTTCCTCTGGTCCTGAAAATTTCTTAGCACATTGGGAAGAAGTAAGAGAAAGAGATGGCCTGCGCCCTTTAAGTGTTTAGCCTGTCTGATTAAACTGCCGGCATGAGTGACAGTTGGTACAAATTACTGTAATTGTGTTCTTTGGATAAAATGCCACATCGCTTCTTTAGGAGCAACTGCAGACTTTTTCTCGGTAAAAATGAGTCAGAGACTTCACTTCTTTAGGACAGTCGGAAATCACGATCAGCCGTGTCTTATTCCCACAGAGTCCGCTTCTCATCCATGTGAACAACTACCGCCCTCCCTCTCCTTTCAATGAAATAGGTCTGTTAATGTAGTGCACCTCACTCTTATTCACTCCAAAGAAGTTGTATTTTTATTACTGAAAAAGTATCACATAAATACAAATTACATTTTTCATTAGAAAACTACTTTTCATTTCAGAAAAAATTCAATTAATTATGAATAGGGCTATGCTTTCATCAGGGAGAGAAATATGTAATTTTTCTCCAAGCCTCAAACACATATAATGAAATCTTTTCTCAGAATCCACTCTTAGGACGGATTTTTAAAAGTATAGACTTTATTAAAATCTCAGTTCAATTAAAATGCATTCAGTTACTATAAATCTTTATTAAAATCTCAGGTAAAATTGTACAATGCTGTAAAAGAGACTTGTACTCTTTACCAGGCTGTTAATTCTAACAAATGAACATAAGGCACACAGTTTTGCTCTTCAGGGGAGAATGAAAAAAATAAGCTTTGGTTTTGGAGTTGGGGGTGGGGGTGGGAAGGGCTGGAGGTGGAGGTTGCTGTCTAGGCAAAACCTCAGGGATGGATTTCCTTCCACTTCGCATCATGGGTCAGCGTTACGTGTGAATGTGGATGTGGCACCTTAATCAAAAAGACTCTATGTAAGGATTTAATTTCACTATCATCTTTGGACATTTTTGGTACAGTGTCCCTGATTCTTTTTCAAGGGCCGCTAGAAGACACTATTGAAGAGGAAGAAGAAGAGTGTCCATCAGAGGAGACAGAAATCATCTCAAAGGGGGACTTTCCATTGGAGGAAAGCTTTTCCACAGAATTTGGGCCTGAAAATCTGAGCTGTGAAGAAGTGGAATTCTTTTGTAACAAAGGTAATCATTAATGGTTGGTTGCAATATGTGACTCCAGTTACTCAAGATGACTTTGTAAAGTTTAAAAGGTGCACTGACAGAGTGGAGTAAGGGTGCTGAAATGGTTAACTGCTAAAGGTAATTCAACGGTCTGAAAATACATGCAGAACTTTTTAAACATAAGATATCATTTTAAGGGTAAAAGAGGTTATTCTACTTCAGTAAGCTCTATTGTATATTTAAAGTTTTATGTTAATTGGCCAATTGACCGAACATTTTCATGTTGATTGGCCAGTTACCAATTTTATCCAAATACCTTTAATGTTGATCAACTATTCATTTATTTTTCAACAAATATTTATTGAATGTCAATTGTTTGCAAGGTGCTGAGTGGGACAGTGAGTGGAGTAGTCCTTGTCCAAGTGTCCTGCTCACTCCTTTTAAACACTGAATGCCGCAGGCGTTTGACATTGACTTTCAACACCAAGGTTGATGCTCTTTTTAGGTGTTGTCAAATAAGAAAATACTCACTCCTTCTCCATTCTAGAAACTCTTTTGACGCATTAACATTAAACTGGAAGAAGAACTTGAGACAGTATATCTCAGTTTATTTTTAACCTTGACTTGGACCCCGGGGCTCCCTGCCAGTAACTGCGTCCTCACTGGATAGGTGTACGCCTTTGCTTGCTTTTTCCAGAAGTGAGTTTAAAGTTTCTCATGATTCCTTTTTATTTTTTTGTTTGATTGTTTTGTCTCTGAAAGTGAGGGGAGTCTTCTCTGGCCTCCTGCACCAGTGGACAGTTGCACAGGCGTTTGGGGCACTTCCTTATCTTAGAACAGCTGTTTCTGTTGATTTTACCACGATGGTTTCCCAGAGACCATCACTGAGAGTGTGTGTCTGTCTCTGTAGGTCTGTGTTCACACAACTTTTATTCAGACTTGTATTTTTTTAGGCAGATAGAGAAATTATGTGCAGTGATTTTTTAAAATATTTTGTGTGAATTTGTTGACTAGACTTGATAGTCTGTCATAAAAGCTATCCCCCCAAAAAACTGCTAATAATAAACATTTCTCTGTGGTCACATATACATTTGATACATATTATTAAAATTCCAGTATGACTTCTCATGTTGCTCGTATGAGAACCAAAAGAAGCCAGCCAGTTCCCATCCCTGAGGTCAGTAGAACCCATGCCCTAAAACTGTACAGGTGGAGTCAGCCCCAGCACCTGGGTACACGGAAGTTCAGAAATCCTCAAAGAGTTAGTTCTTCGACCGTTCTCCTGAAGACCTCAGGATGGCTTTGTAACCTGGTCCTTGTCTCCACACCAGAGACTTTAGTTGAAAATAAGAATGGAATAGACGCAGTGGATCAGACAGAATGGTACAGAAAGAATAGGTCTTCTCTGTAAGCGAACTCAAATTTCAGGCCAAATAAATATTGTTATTAGTTCTGGATGCAGAACTGTTTCTTGATGATGTGTAGCCATGGCAATACATATGAGAACTGGCTGGGGTTGAAGAATTTTCAGGTCTATTTTAGGACATCCTGTTTTCCTTCTTTATCAGCAAAAATATCCTTTACCGCATTGAAGGGTGCCTACCTTCTTTTGTATCACTTCAGTAAAAAACCCAATATTTAGAAGGTCCCATTTATTCTGCTTGTTCTTGTTTAAAGAGTTAGTGCATGGATTCAGACAGTTTTGTGAATTTAATTAATGCAGGGAGGCATTAATGATAGGTATGATTAGATATGATTTGCTGTTTGGAATGATCGTGGGTTAAGGCCTATGTTTAATGAAAGAATTATGGAATTCCCAGTTTGAGGTTAAGTGGTTATTGGAAGAGAACAGACTTAAGGTAGATGCTCACATGACTACATCATTATGGTCTCCAGACAGTAACCTTCATCCGCACTAAAGAGAGTCATAACTCATGAACAATAATGACAGGCTTTTAGAAAATAAGAAAAATAAATTACAATTATTAAGGACATTGTTTCATTGATATTATTATTATTAATTATTCAATGCACTATATATCAGATATAATATATTAAATTATATGCAATTAATACATTTCTTAATATAAACATAATTCTCTAATTTTAGTTTAAAACTAGAATGTGAGATCATATGGTATTTGTCTTTCATCTCCTGGCTTATTTCACTTAGCATAATGCTCTCCAGTTCCATCCATGCTGTGGCAAAGGGTAAGACAACAATTAAAATAAAATTTTAAAAAAAGTAAAAATAATGCCAACATCTTAGACTGTAATGAAAATAAACTAAAATGCCCTTTATATTGGAAAAAAAAGAAAGAAAAGAAAGAAAGAAAGAAAAAAAACCTAGAATGTGTTGATAGGTGGGAATAAGAATTCTTGTTTCCATGTAATATTTTTCAGGATAAGTACTACTATTACTACTGCTTCAAACTACTGCCACCTTATTTAATAGGAAAATACTTTCATTATTTTACCATCATAGAACGAGACCAGGGAATTCCCACTGACACCAGTAGGAACTGGCATGACAGAGATACCTCTTTGATATATATTGTACCCCCTTGAGGTCGTACAAGGAATTCCATTCATTTTTCACTTAAGTTGATTAGCCTCAGTAGGAAGAGAAAATTTTCTCTCTGGAAAATTAGAAATTAATCTTTCTGTAGAAATTCACATATTAGTCTTACTGGCATGTAATTATGTTTTCTTGCCTGTTTCATAGAAGATAGATTAGGTATTAAAAAAGTGTAGTATGTAAATGGTTAATTATGCCAGTGTCATGTCACAAAAGCAGGTAAGAATTGTTCCTAAGAAAAACATTTTTCCTTTGGATCATTGATGAAACATACCTTTTGCACATATTCTGAATCATTTATGACAGCTTAAAATTTGTCAATACACATAGGAAATGAATTGTTTAGTTTGGAAAGTTTCTTCACCTAAAAATCTAGCCATGACCAAAATTTAGCAATGATATAGTTGCCCAAATGGGTACAAGAGATAATGTTTTTGAAATTCTAATGATTTTTCCCAATTAAACAAAAGATAATAGTTAAAAAAATCTCTTATCCCAAAAACATGGCTAAAATATCCTAAGTTTTCCAAAGTGCTTTGACACATTGTCGAGAACGATCACTGAGGATGCTCATGTGGTTATGATATCTTTATTTATACTTTAGCCACTGTGTTCTGTATAAAAGTAATCATATGTTATTGTGATTTCCTACTTTAAAAAAAAGAAAATAGACTCTACTCTTTGCTGACACATAGCTAATTATAGGTTAAAGTTCTTCCTTTTGAATTGAGCTACATTATACAGGATATATTTGGTATTTAGAATGACTTATTATTGGAGTATTTTCCTCAGTTCTATGTAAGTATTATCTGTTTTATTGTTGTAAAAGGGAAGACTTTTTGACAAGTCTCAAATAATTTGTTAATGTTAATAAAGTTTCTAAAAATGTGATTAAATATGATTACATCACTCTCATAAGGTAATATTCCACAGTAATGTCAAAAAATATTCATAGGAATTTTCTGTTAACTTTAGATGTGTAGAGTTCTTAATCATATGAGTCTAAAACATAAATGTTCACAATTAAATTTGGAAAAGATCACCTTTAAATAACCCTTGTTATAGTCACAGGCCTAAAATTTAAGTCTGACAATTCCATTGGAGTTTCCAATGTTAGACTTACTTTGGGTCAGTTGCGTACTTTATGTTTCTAGATTTCATCTTTGAAATGCATGTTATTTAAAAAATACTATTCAAGGTTGCTTTGATATGCTTAGATTTTAAGAATTTTAGCAAAACATAAAGTATTTTAATTTGTGTCATCCTTTTCTGTTCCGTGAATTTAGATTCTTTGGCGTCTTGCCTTACAGTATCTCTGAGAGGAAGGAAACAAGCAAGAATTATTTCCTTGAATTTACAGATGACGAAGACATCAGGCTGGGTCCATAAGTGCTACACATTTCCTGTGGTGCTGGATTATTTGCTTCAGTGACTTTTTTTCTGCCTTTCTTCTGGTTTATAAAGTAAACATAGAAGTATATCCATGCACATTTAGAACTAAGCAAACTAATACAAATTGAAACACAGATGGTCTGGAAAACAACCTGAGGGGCTTTTAGTTTGGTCACCACTTGCAGGTGGGAACCCTTTTATTTATTGGCAATTCTTGGATTATTTTAGAGACAGTAAGCTTCATAGTAGGGTTGACATGGAGCAGTTCTAAAACTGGTCTACTATTATTAATAGTTTGGGAGAGAGTTTCCTCATAAAAATATTCAACTTTGTTAATGACTAAAGTGGATAAGCAGATCTTGGGACACAGTCCAGGAGAATGTCACAGGATATATGAACAGGAAGAGAAGTGTCAGGTCAATATCACTGTTGGCTAGTAAAAAAATACCTAAAGAAGCTGCATGTCAGTGAGCTCTGAATTATCAATAATGATTACAAAAGTTACTGAAGATTTTCACAAACTGTTTTCTGATGGCATCTTTAACAAAAGCCAAAAGGGAAAAACAATGCCATCAATGTTGATTTTGGAAGAAAAACAAACCTTACTTCTAGTCCTCATTTCTAGATATGGAGAATAATGAGAGAAATCACTGGATATAGTGCTTTACCTAGAGAGAGAAACTAACAGAGGGCAGGGCAAAAGTAGGCGTATGATTGTTTGTATGGGAAATAATACCATAATTAATAAATAATACAAGAATAAATTCTGGGTTTTGCGTACTCACCACTGGTAACCTACTTTGGCCCACCCTGTTTTAGAGCCCCTCAATCTGGAAAGATTAGGGTTTAACAAAGGGAGCACAGTGAAAATGCACAAAATAAGGAAACAGGACTTGAAATGGGCTTTTCTCATGGCATTCAAAAAGATTTGATACATACTTCCGGCCAAGATGGAGGCGTAGGTGGACACACTGTGCCTCCTCTCACAACCAAAATTAAGGACAACAAAGATTTAGAAACAAGAAAACAACCAGAACTGATAGAAAATTTGAACTGTATGGAAGTCTAACAACCATTCATCCAGACCGGTAAGAGGGGCGGAGTCGCAGCAGGAAAAAGTGGAGGTTGGCAGACCCGGGCATGCAGGCAGCAGTGGCTGACAGACCCCAGGTGCACAGGTGGTGGCTAGCAAACCCCTGGCATGGGGTGGCAACTGTGCAGACCCAATGAGGCTGTGCAAGTTGGTTGGCTGACCAGGTGGTCCCACATTTGTGCGTGGATAATCCAGGCAAAGGGGAAGTGGAGGAAGGGACTGGAATCTGAGAGAGAGCACAGCAAGCGCCATTGTTCCCTCTTGGACCCCACTCTCACATACAGAGTCACTACCCAGCAACTGGGCTGTCCCACCCTGGGGAACACCTAAGGCTCCACCCCTCACTATGTAACAGACTCGACTAGACCAAAAAAAAAATAAAATAAAATTAAAAAATGGCTCAAACTGGAGAACAAATCAAAGCCCCAGAGCCAATTCATCTAAGCGATGAAGAGATAGCCAACCTATCAGATGCGCAGTTCAAAGCCCTGGTGATCAGGATGATCACAGAATTGGTTGATTTTGCTCACAAATTAGATGAAAAAATGAAGGCTACAATAAGTGAAATGAAGAAAAACACACAGGGAACCAATAGAGATGGGAGGAAAACTGGGACTCACATCAATGGAGTGGACCAGAAGGAAGAAAGAAACAACCAAACAGAAAAGAAGGAAGAAACAAGAATTCAAAAAAATGAGGAGAGGCTTAGGAACCTCCAGGACATCTTTAAACATCCCAACATCCGAATTATAGGGGTACCAGAAGGGGAAGAAGAAGAGCAACCAGTGGAAAAGTTATTTGAACAAATAATAAAGGAGAACTTCCCCAATCTGGCATAGGAAATAGACTTCCAGGAAGTCCAGGAAGCTCAGAGAGTCCCAGAGAAGTTGGACCCAAGGAAGAACACACAAAGGCACATCATAATTACATTAGCCAAGATTAAAATGAAAGAGAGAATTCTAGAAGCAGCAAGGGATAAGGGCACAGTCACCTACAAAGGAGTTCCCATCAGACTGTCAGTGGATTTCTCAAAAGAGACCTTACAGGCAAGAAGGGGCTGGAAAGAAGTATTCCAAGTCATGCAAGTCAAGGACCTACATCCAAGATTGCTTTATCCAGCAAAGCTGTCATTTAGAATGGAAGGGAAGATAAAGTGCTTCTCAGATAAGGTCAAGTTAAAGGAGTTCATCATCACCGAGCCCTTACTATATAAAATGTTAAAGGGTCTTATCTAAGAAAAAGAAGATAAAAAATATGAACAGTAAAAAGATAGCAAACTCACAGGTATTCACAACCACACCTAAAACAAAAGCAAACTAAGCAAACAGCTAGAACAGGAGCAGAAACACAGAAATGGAGATCACATCGAGGGTTAGCAACAGGGGAGTAGGAGGAGGAGTGAGGGGAAAAAGGTACAGAGAATAAGTAGCATAGATGGTGGGTAGAAAATAGACAGAGGGAGGGCAAGAATAGTGTGGGAAATGTAGAAGCTAAAGGACTTATGACACATGGGCATGAACTAAAGTAGGGAATATGGGTGGGAGGGGGTAAGCAGGGTGGAGGGTAATGATGAGGAAAAATGGGACAACTGTAATAGCATAATCAATAAAATATATTTAAAAATAAAAAATAAAATTATGTAACCTCAGGAAAAAAAGGATTTGATATAGGTAGTATGCAGAAACTAAAGGTAATAGCTCTATTTTAAATAAGTTTTAAAATAGAAAATGCAAGGCATATTAAAGAACATAGAATACATCCTGAGTTACTTAGACTTGGGATTTGCTATATCTCCAGAAGTAATTAATACTGTAAATGGATATTTAATTGGGTTGGCAGAAACTTCCAGTTCTGTCCAATAGATCAAATTCAGTACAACTCAGTAAGCATCTGCTATGTGCCAGATCCCCTTCTTAGTGCTGGGGACATAGCAGTAGACCAAAGTCAATCCCACTTTCAGGAGGAGAGTGTGACAATTAATCAAACACTCACACTGTGTGATACAATGGGTGATGTTGACCTCTATGATGAATAACAAAACACAGTCAGTGTGATTGAGCAATATTGTGTGTGTGTGTGCACATGTGCAGGCTAGTTTATAAATAGTGATGGGAGAGGTGAACTTTGCGCAGAGACCAGGGAAACAGGTGTGAGCTTCTACTACTGAGTCAGGTTGGCTGTATCTGTGAGGCTGATGTTGCAGGGAGCCAGAAGAGGACAGCAGAGAGCTGGGGAGTAGGAGAGGTGTTGTCATACCTGTGGAATTCCTTGCTTTATGGATTTTGGAGTCCTACCACTTTGGAAGGCTTTCGAGAGCCACAGACGAGACTTGGGGCATAACTGGTACAAGAGACATGGCCATGGCATTACATGGAAGTACCTAGAGAAGAAAAGGCTGCAGAAAGTTTACAAAGCCTCATAGACACAGACAACAGTATGGTGATTGCCAGAGAGCAAGGTGGGTGGGGGAGGTATAGGAGGGTAATGAGGGATAAATGTTGATGGAAGGAGCCTTGACTTGGGGTGGTGAGCATACAATATAATATGCAGATGATGTGTTATAGAATTGTACACCTGAAATGTGTATAATTTTGTTAACCAATGTCACCCCAATAAATTGAAAAAAATTTTTTTTAAGTCAGGAAATGTTAGCCAGCAAACTGGGGAAGCTGTCAGGAGATATAGATAACCCCAATCAGAATCATCCTAGTAGCCAAGGCCTGATGAGACTCCATCTGTAGCTCATTAATGTGGTTTCCAGAAGAGCAGTTTGGGGTGTTTGAGAATGGTCTGCGTCACTTTGCTCTCTTCCACAATACCAGGGTTGGATGTGTGTTTCTGTATGTTTTCCTTAAATCAGAAAGAGAAAGAGTAGGAGGCATGAGGATCAGAATCATTTTCATTATTGTGCTTACGTGTTTCTACCAATAGGTTGCCAGAGATATTGAAATGTCCCTTTTCCCCATCCCTTCCTTCCTTTCTATCTGTGAATTTTGTAGCTTTGTTTAACATTTAAGAAATAACTGAGGGAAAGCTATTTCTTGTCAGAGCATAACAAACCCAAGTGTAGATTACTGGCATGTAAAGCAACAAAAATATTACCTACATCCTTAATACTGTTCCTTTTTTCTTAAACCACAACTGTTGAAGAAAGAAAACATATCTTCATGCAGACGTGGTTGAGTGAGAGGCAACTGCTTGTTTTCCAATTTGACCCAGTGTCAAACATTCATGCTATTTTATTTCCTATCTTCTTTTCACTTTTGTTATTTTTCTAGTTCAGAAAGTCTGTTCACCTGTATATCACAAACCACTTTCAATCAATATGGTTTCTTTCCTCTTCCTTTACGCCTTTAAGGACCAATTTTGTCTCCTCTAATGCTTGGGCACCTGGAATCCGAATCCCCAAAATGCGGCTTGCCCACAATCACTTTGAGTTCCATGCGGAGGGAGATGTTTACAGGCAACTTTGCTCCTTTTTTTCTTAAAGGGATTAAGAAGCTGAGCTTTTAAAATTCTTGCATATAACATTGACATTTCCAGAGTACGTTTGGACCAGGGAGTTCAAAGAGAAGGAATAAAGAAGAAAAGCCAATATGACTTTGTTTTTTACCTTGCTGGAGGAGCTGTTTGTGCAAATCGCCTATAAGCTTATTGACCTGAATCTTTGACTCCTTGTTTTCTCTGGATTTGGCTGGAGTGGAGACACTGATGGAGCCCTGATAGAGCTGATTGAACAGCCCCTAGCTTTGCTTGGCACGGACCTCCCTTCCCTTCTCCGCCACCTCCCCTCCCTCCACGTGACATTATTGTTCCTTGGCAAACCCTCTCTTCTCCTGGATTCAGTACTTCTTTTTTTTAAATATTTAAATTTTTCTTGTGTAAGTCATCCAACAATGCAAAGTGAAAATAATTCATTTTTGAAAATAGAAATAAAGGCTGTAAGTGTCTTATTTATATTTTTATCTCATGAGGTTGACAAAGAAGAAAACCTTTATTATAACATTGTAGTTTCATTCTTTTATGGCCACCTTAACATCCTGAAAACATAGTTTTTCTTTGGAATCAGATTGATTGTTTTCTTAAAGCACAACTGTTGGAAAAATGAGGGAGCATTTGAAGCAAATTATTCTCATAAAGGAGTTAGAATTTTCTTTGTTTTGATAGAGCCAGAAGGTGCATAAATTTTGTCCATGACTTTATGCTCATAAAGGTTAGTTTGATCTTGGTCTGTCTACTTCATCTCTGATCCCAGATATATTATCGGAACAATTTCAACAAAAGTGAAATGATTGATATTGTGCTGTGTTGAAATGACTCATGATGATATAATTTTTACAAATCATGTATGCTAATTACACCACTCTCTTGCATTTGATCAAGTAAATTCATTTTTTTCTGTGAGCTGACCGTCAGTGGATCACTGTGCAATCTGCCAGATATTTTTGAAACATATTAAAATTTGATAAAATATGTAATTGCATAGTTCTTTTGCAATTTATGAAACAATTCCACATTGTAATAAAGTATATTTTATCCTGCTTCTATCGGACATATAAGATGTTGAGAGATATTTGCCCAAGTTTTCATTACATCCTTATTTTATATCATTATCTTTGTTAATAATAAAAATTGCAAGTTAATCTAAACTATTTTTACTATTTTAAAAATTGCCTTTTTAATGTTCTGTTTAAGGATTTTGCAAGTATAAGAACTTTTTTTTTTGACTGGTAAAATTCAGGGTAGGTTTGTTGTTTTTCCTACAATGCTGAAAATTACCGAAAAGCAAGAATTTATTTAATCTCCTGTTCTGTATATAAATCTAGGCATCTGGATATTAGGAGATAGGACATTTGCATGACTAACTGACTTTTCCATCTACTATTGCATTAGTGAATCATTTGTTTTAGCTGAGCACTATAAAGGAGAGCTACTTATTTGTAAAGCCATCTTATTGCTATGTTGTTTTGTCAGTGATGATTCAGGATGAATGAAGAAAATAGTTTTGATCAAATTGTAATGATAAAAATAGCAAGTTTAAATTATAAATATTGTTATGACAGTTTTATTTGCTGAAATTAAATATATATATGTAAGTCATGCAGATCTACATTAATACCTGCCAGTCATTTATATCTAGTAACTTACATTTCTATTTAAAAGAAAATTAAAAGTATGAATAGCTTTGAGACACCTGGAAAGCTAATTTATTTTAATCATATAGAATTAATGTAGTTAACAACCCTGAATTTGACTGTTGATCGCATTATAATTTGAGATAAAATATTATCATTTTAGAGAAACAGGTCTCTTGGAATTTGCCCTCTGCTCTACCTTTTGTCCTTAAACATCATCAATAATTTAAAAATATTTGATCGGCACTAGAATTTTTTAGTTTTTAATGAAATAAGATTTTCAAAGCTCTTAGTTTCCTCCTATAAAATTTCTATTTTCTTGCCAGTGTGTAAAAATTTTTACCATGTCTGATTATCATTCCGGAAACAATAGGCAGTATTAAAGAATTTTGCCCATCTGTTACCTGTTGGGATAATCTTCATCTCTGGTAGGCCTAGAATGTGTAAAAGGAAATGTGGAATTCTGTGGTAGGATGAATTCAATTATAGTAATATAGCCAGTCACTTTTTTGTTGTTCTTGAAAGGTCAGGTAAAAATAATGGAATGCGTGACCCCCCCTGAAGTGAATACTAGTAACAAGTGCAGATTGTTGTTTTAGCTTCTTTTTTTTTTTTTTTTAGTTCAGTGAGATTCCAGAGTTTGACACTGAAACTACACACCAATTATAATAATTATAATAATGGTAATAACAACTTTCATTTGCTGATGGCTCCTGAAAGCCAGACGTCCTGCTGTACAAGTATCATCTCTAATCAACTTACTGTCCTGCAGGGTGGACGTTATTTTCACCTGTGACTTCCAGAGGTTCAGTAACTCGGCCAAAGTCACCAAACTAGTGAAGGTTAACACTGAATTGAAACTTAGGCTATTGTACTTGTAAAAATAGAGAACTAATTCCGTGTTCTGATGTGCTTCGTTATACAAACTTCGTGGAAGGAGATGAACACAGCTGAGAGAGCCTGGACATAGGAAGCATAAAACTCGCTTTTCAAGGTATTTTTCACATAGCATTCTCTAATTAAGCATGTATTAAACATGATGTGTCAGTGAAGAATAAGGGCATTTATAAAAACAAGAATTAAGAAAAGGTTAAAGTAAGTGAATTAGGGGTGTGCTTAAGATATTTCTATCATTTCAGTATTTCTTTAAAGACTCTGTCAGCATTAACCAGCTTGCGGTAAGTAGAACTGGATTTTGATAGAATGAGAAGTGTATATTGCAAGCTCTTTAGACTCATTATGCTAATGGATGACTGTGTTACCCTGGTTCAGTGTCATGAATAAGCCACGATTCCTCACTGCGTGCTTGCTGTGAAGTTGTTTTCAGGTAATTCAAAAGAGCAGGGACAAACCAAAGTGTGTGTGTGTGTTTGGGCAGAAGCTAGTAATAAATGGCAAGAATGTTTACATATCCATCAAAACGCTCTGGATGGGAATTTCAGCCCTGCAGAAATGTTTGCGACGTGAACTCTTTAA
This sequence comes from Anoura caudifer, assembly GCA_004027475.1. Taxonomy (NCBI): domain Eukaryota; kingdom Metazoa; phylum Chordata; class Mammalia; order Chiroptera; family Phyllostomidae; genus Anoura; species Anoura caudifer. The sequence continues at coordinate 173,862 of PVKU01003220.1, forward strand.
AACGGCTTGACCTTAACACAGAATAAGGCCAAATAAAAAGTGGAGAAAGGAAGGAAGGAAGAGGGGAATAGGGCATTGTTTGCAGGGAGAGCTCTGGGTACTGTGAAAACTTTTCATTTTTCTGAAGGAAATGCAGTACCGCAGATGGTAAGAGTGGAAGTGAGATAAACATAGGAACTGGAAAAGTAAGCAACGCATTCTAACAGGTTCTGTATCAAAGATCTGGAGAAGTAGAAAGATTAGACAAGGAGCTGTTCTGAAAGTTGACAGTGGCTGCACAGAGCAGCGATGGAAAGTGGAATTGCACAGACAGCAGGCTGTGATTATGTTTTTCTGACAGTGAAAAAGGAAGGGCTCTTTAAGGGCTATTTTTAAAGATAGAGATTTATCAAGTTGGAAATCTACAGTGCAGATGTGTAAACACTCTGTCCTCCTGCCTATTCAACAACGGATTTTGATGTAATTTCTGTTGTTCCCATAGAATTAGCAGGACACTGTATTTGGGGTTTTAGATAAGTTTTTTTTTTAATGCAAATTATGGTCCAGTCTAGTTAACTGGTACTGAAAACCTGTGTTGTTTATGTCTGGTGGTGTGATTTTAGCATAGATGTGTGTGAGTGCCCATACATGTATGTACAAAGGCAGAAAGGGGAATATATGAAGAATGTTCCCATTTCTTCAAGACACAGTCGTCTAGTAAGTGAAGAGAAATATGTGCACAAGTGAGACAAGAAATTATGTAGAAGAAGTGGAGAAAATGCTGGTTTGGAACTGATTAAGGCAGCAGTGTATTCATTCTCAAGCTTGCTTACGGTAATGTGCATCATTCTGTTACGGGAACTCTTCACCCCCGTGTATCTGCCTCATTGAATACTCTGTCCTGTGCTCCCGTAGCCCATCCTCACGGCTGACTACTAAAGGGAACAGCAAAATACAGTAACTCATAACAAGAAACAAGTCTGCTATTTATATAGAGTGATACTGGGAAAAAGTGGACAGGGGAAACAAAGTTTATATCCTAAGGAAAACCCAGTTTAAAAAAGAGCAATGTTTTCCCTATAGTACTGGCAGTTGCGTTGGGGAACTTTTAAGGTGGATCTAAAAAGATCAGATCATTAATAAAAGGAAAGAATTTTGAAAATTTATGTAAAATGAACAACTTATCCTTGTACTTAACATTACCAAATAAATATTAGATCTACTCACTCACCTTTCTGGTTTATTTAAAAATTATTTAATTAGATATTCTTATATTGAATGATAGACCTAAGACTACAATGTAGTGTAGTGTAGCTCTAAAACTCCTCACTTATGAAGACTCCTTCCCAAGCACTACACCTAATTTTGTAATTGTAACTTTGTATTCTTCTTTTAAGGAGGGCCTCCCAAATTGCATACGCTTCAGGCCCCACAGAACGTGAATCAATTCCTGTTATTACCTTCAGTCAATAGCGGTGACCTCATAGGAGACAGCAGTGGTCAAGGATGCTAAGTGGGGCTTCAAGTTTCTAGCTTTTGGAAAACCAAAATAAGATTTCTAAAATATCTCAGTATTTATAGTAGGTATTTTAATGTGAAGTTTATTATCATTATAGAATAAATTGCCCTGAGCCTGAAGAGATCACAGATTGCCCCTAAAAGTCTGTGTTAAAAATTAAAACAGAGGAGAAAAAAATTCTCCCACATTCCTGAAAATCTAGACCATGCTGTGGGTACTATCTGTGTTTTTACTGTGTTATCATCAGCAGCCAAGGACCTCTTGCTGGCCCCCAGGGAGGAGGGCCTGTGGGAAGACCCTGTGGGAAAGAGTCTAAATGGGTCTTGGCGATAATATTCTTGGTTGGAATATCTCTAGTGGTGGAAGCTAGATATGGATCTGAGTTGGGGGTGAGGTTGACATGACCTAGAATCCCTTTCCTCCCCCACAAATTTGAAAACTTCATTAGCATTAGGTTTGGTAGTAAGAATAGAATTCTGGAAGTTTTTACAAGCTTCCCCACTGACACCCCATTGTCCAGAACATAGTCTTAAGTAGTGGTTCACCTCACTGAAAGGGAGGCCGGGAAACGTAGTCCTTTTTCATCAGGTGGCCACATGCCAACTCTAAATTTTGTTACTATGGAGGGTTTTTAGCTTATGCGAAGGGCATAGTTTTTTGTCTTTACTTGATTATTGGGATGATTAATGACTCAAAGCCTTGTAGCAGTTAATGCATTCCACATCCATGTTTTATTCAATTGATTATTTATTGAACATCATTGGGTTGGCCAAAAAGTCCATTTAGGTTTTTCTGTAAAATAAAAGACATATTTTTCATTTTCACCAATAATTTTTTTGTGTTGGATATTTTGAGTATGTCAACTATCACCTGCATGATACAGTGTTTATTGTTCTCAGTCAGTGTCTTGGTTTGATTGCTATCAACTTCAACTGGTCTACCAGACTGTAGAACATGGTCTAGTGAGAAATCTCCAGCACAAAACTCTGAAAACCACTTTGACACTTTAGATCAGTCACAGCACCTTCTCCATACACTGCACACATCTTTCTTGCATTTCAATGCTATGTTTACCTTTCTTGAAATAATAAAACATGATATGCCAAAAATGTTGTTTATTTTCTTCCATCTTCAAAATTAAAATGTCTACACAAAAATTCACCAATTTTGATGTTTTTTAAATGCACACTTATATGACAGCTGTCACAATGCAAGATAACAAAATTGTTTCAAATGATGTTAAAAACAGCTACCGTATTTTTCAGACTATAAGATGCACCTCCCCCTCCAATTTGGGAGGAATACTGGTTGTTAATGATGCTTTGAGTTCTGTTTACATTTACATTGGTGAAATATTATGTTATTTATGTTATTAAATATTTTACCACATATTTTGCTTCAATTTTTTTTTCTATTTTCCTCTTCTGAAACCTAGGTGCGTCTTATGGTCCAAAAATACGGCTACGTGTCACCAGAGCCATCTTACGGAAAAAACCAAACAAACTTTTTGCCAACCTGAGACTATGTCAGACATTGTGAGGCATGTGTGAATACCATGTGAGAAAACACAAGGAAGGCTCTGGTTATCCTGGAATTTGAATTATAATGGGGATGCAGACATTATAAAATCGCACAAGCGGTACAGTGTGGTTTGACCTAGTGAGGTTGTTCACAGGAATTGTCCTTAAGAATGGCCAACTTGAGATGGCATGTGATGCAGAATAGGCATTAACTAGGTAAAATGAAGTAATAGGGTCTGAGGGAGAGGGAACAGCATGAGGTTGACAAGAGCCTGGTGAGTCACTCCTGGTGTCACCCCTGGTGACAAAGAGGGGATGGGCACAGTAGTATGAGTTGACCCAGGAGGAATAGGTATGGGCCAGAGAGATCAGGAAGGATAGTGAGCATGGGGTGAAGGACAGGAAATAGGGAGAGGAAGCATAAGAGAGGAAAATAAACATCTTGAAAGCTGAAACATTAAATGCAATTTGAGCTTCCCCTATGCCAGAGTAGAAAGAGAAAATGGAAGTATAACATATAATTTCAATGGTCAAGCAGTAGAAAAAACAGTTTATTGAGAGAAATAAAGTTTATGGCCTATTTGTGAGCTGTGAGAGTCATTCATTATTAGGGTGTTTGAGCTAGTGTTGGATAAAGGGTGTTCAGATATGGACTGAAGTCTTTGTTAGTAGCTGCCCCAGAACAGGCATTCTCCATTGTCTTTGGTTTTTGGATATATGGCTTGGACAGAGTCTATTTAGAATAAGTAAATTATGTTGCATTAATGGAACTCTGTGCAAAAGAGTGATTGCATATGAATCATATTCTTAAGTGGATTATGGGAGAGGAATAGCGTCTATGGAATGAATCATTTTGTTAAAAGGAAAGACTAACCAATAAAACTATATGGAGAACAATGTTCAGATAAACCTCAAACTGGTTTGATCTTTCTGTGTAGATTAGGTTGGCTTATTTGGGGAAACAGTTTCAGAGACTGAGATTTGGGCTTTACCTTTTGTCGTTGGTGGTGATGATAATGACTTCCTAAAAGGAATGTTGAGCTTGGAGCTAAGTGACTGAGACCAGCAAATTAAAGAGATAGTGATTTCTTCATGGCAGGACAGATCTGTGAATAGGTACATTATGGCTCCTCATTTCCAGACTACTGGACATTATTTGCCTTTTCCTTGGAACAGGAAGTGCCTTAATTGTGTAGAATCCTCCTCCAAATGAGATAGAGTAGATGCAGTGTTTTTATGTTTTGGGATTTTTTAAAAAATTTTTGGAGCAGGGAGCAGTGGAAGAGAAAATAAAAAAATTATTTAAATATAAATTTTCAATACATATTATAGAAACATCTTTAAAGTAAGATGTCTTTCCCCCATACTTTCTTAGATATTTGACTTTTGCAAGTACTCTTTGGGAGAAACAATGAGAAATAAAATTTTTCGAATGATACACTGCTCAGAATTTGCTGTATTTTAACTCGTGGAAATGACCCTTATGGTCCACATCTTCAGTGAACTTAAAGGTTGAGAGAAACCTGTTTCATGTGACAGATGATATTGACATCAAGGACAATTGTTCAGTACTGTAGGAAGAATTCTTCCTAAATTATCAATGCTTTTAATGTGACTTTTATTTGCAATAGTGCCCATAAATGTTAGTGTTTTCAATATTTGTCCTTACCGGCTATAATAAAATGCCACAAATTACATTTGTCAGTCACTGACTGTGGAGATTGAGTTTCTTTTCAAAATAAGGCTTATCCCCAGACCACTGGCATCAGCTATTTTAGGATGTTTGCTCATCCAGGGCTTGAAAATGTGTCACAAAAGAAAATGTGGACACTGTTTTTTGGATTTGTTTAATTGTCAGTAGCCTGGGATATGAGAAGGCTATTACATGTTACAAGGAAATGGCCTGCTTTTTAAAAATTCATTCTTTGCTGAGTATAACTATCCAAAACTTGGCAAAAATCCTACCTTTTCTTATGCATTTGTAGTAAGTTATAAGGAGACTTCAGTCAGATACCATTATAGGGATCCACAGAATAAAAAACCTGTTCATTTCTGTTGAAATGTCTAGTTTTCCTTTTAGGTATTTAGCAAAAAATCATTACATGTTTTTATTTTTGCACCTGGAGATAGGACTGTGTCTGTAATTTGACAATGCAGAGTTAATTTAACGTGATACTTTTGTTTGGGTGATTGGTAACCAAACAGCAGTTTTAAGCCAAAAGATATTCTGAGACTATTAGCCAAGCAAACAAAACAGAATCTTAAACGTAAATGCCCTCGCCCTTCAATCCGAGCTGTAGTTTTCTGTTTTTGACTGTTAAAGTACTTTAACCAAAGCTATCTTGTCTGATGATAAAACCATAAGTGTATGAAGCTCACACATTTTTCATCTCTTTTACGACCTTATCTTTCATGAGCGGCTTCTGTGAAGGTATCCTAACTATAGGAAGCACCTGGAAAACATATGTGATATCTTTTCTCTGATAAGCAGTTGTGAACAAGAAAGTAGATCTGTCACTTCTGAACTGCTCATTGTTAAAAAATACTTTGATGATTTAGCTGATTGCAAAATACATTATAGGGATGACTAACAGCTACAGTAACACTCCTAGTCAAGAATGTTCAATAGTTTTATTGTGCAAGAATTTCTATAAGAGGTTACTATTGATAGGAACTACATGGATTAAAAGAGCAGGGTTGAGAAAGGCTGTTTGGCTGCATGACTGCTTTCAAACACTGCTGCTATTTTGTGCTGCAACAGTGACTGTCTCAGAAGGTGCCAAATCTTGAATTTCAATGGGAATATCTAACTTTCAGTGAAATGGTGTTTGTTGGTGTTTTTGGAATTATTTTTGTCTATCAAGTGCAGCCCCTTCTTTTACCACCTTGCCAACAATACCTAATATGGGGAATTTAAAGATTCTGTTTCAAGTGTTTCAAAGACTATATTCCAGCACACTTTCCCCAGTCTTTGTGTTGTGTATTATATTGCTCAATAACACCTTCAATTTCCTCCTATGGGGCTCTCATTGATTCTGAAAACTAGACTAAGAAAAATAGAAGGGCCCACAAAATACACATGATATCTTTTAAAAGAGCAACAGAAGAGTTTAATCTTGTGATGGAAAACCATTAACTCCATAGCCATAATTTTAGAAATGTTATAGATTTTGTTACCGCTTGACATTTATTCCATTTCATCTGTTTATGAATTGGTTTCTGGATCTATTTAGTGATTATCCCATTAAAGGTGTTTGTGCTTTGCTAAAAATACATTGAAATTTCTATTTAAAAGTATGTGAATAAAGAATTTAGCAAGTAAATGAATGGATGTCAAATGCATTCCTAGCTCTCCCTGTAATTCTCCTTCTATCGTCCTTTTCTCTTGCTTTCCTCTTTTTACCAAAGAAACTTTCAAAGCTGTATCTTAACAAACTTGTTGTTGTTGTGTGGACTGTTAATTATTCATGCCATTTTTCGTAAGCTGCTCTAGAGTGCTGATTTTAAACATGTAAAAGTAAACAAATGGATAGAAGTAAAAAGGACTACAGTCAGTATTGTCATTTCCATTCAAATCAAGTAGAAGCTGGAACTGGATTAATACCAAAATGAAGTTTTGTTTATAAATTTTCCATGAGCGCAAATTTATTGATAGGAAAGAAGCAAGTCTCTATTGTCAAGGGAAAATAATGTTTTTTTTAAAGTAATTCAGAGATTTCATATTCAATTAAATTATTTTTTAATCATTTCATTTTTCATTAGGAAGGAGATTAAGAATGAATTAGGTAAAAACATTACCATAAAAATGAGAGCTAGTTTCCTGAGATAAACTTAGAAGATGAAGGCTGTAAAAGTTGAAAAATATGACATATTTTAGTTATTAAATAGAAACAGTGTGCTGAAAGCAATTAATTAGTGAATCTAATGCTATTGCAGTAGATGATGGTAAAAAGAATGAAACCAAAATCTAATTACCTCACTGGTCAGTGAGCAGTGGTTATTGATCAGGCCTCTGTGTGTAGTTGATTTTGCTAAGTCCCAACTAAATTGTACACCTTAGAAAAAAAATAATAATTATAAAGATTAAATCCATTGAACATTTCATTTTGATATATAAGCATAAAGAAGAAACAAGGCATATATATGTGTGTATGTGCATATGTGTGTATATATGTGTGTGTGTATATATATATACAACATATATATATATATATATGGAAAACAGCTCTCTGATCACATCTTGCTCTGTGTTGTTTGAAATCCAGCAGTCTGTGTAGTATCATCATTGTGAAGTATGGACTTTGGATTCAAACTGACTCAGGATTAGTTCCTGGCCCTACCACTTACTAGCAGTGCACCTGAGTAACCTCTCTTGGTTTACTCTTATGAAATATAAGGGCCCTAGTGCGTGATAGAGTTGTTGAAGTGATGTCATAAAGCATTCAGCTAGTGCTGTGTGGTGCTCAAGAAACAGTAGCCATGTTTAGGTCTAATACGGAATATGAGCTTCATGACATGATATTTGCTTTATTAATCTTTATGATTTGTGTATTTGGCACATAGCAGATATTGAGATGAATATAAATTTAATTCTGACCCATTTTGCGTTCTACACTCTGGTGTACCATTTTATATGACATTCTTCAGGTATTGGTCATCTTTTCCTCTTTTGCATTCTTTCTTTAAGAAAATACCATCAAATAACCAAGCAAAAACTTTAAACTCTTCTTCTTTCTCAGAATTTATTTTCGTTAAAGTGGTATATATTACACATTTACCCAGGTTTACAAATGGCTTAAATAAATGCATTTTCTTCTGAGCTGCTCATTGTGTATGGCCATTTTTACAGCGCTCGTTTTATTAAATACTCTGTAGCATTTTTTCAGTGGTTATATGTGCTGCATTATGAAACAAATTAGAACAAAGCATTCCATGAATCAGGATTATCAATACTGAGTAGTGTTCCAGATGTTGGTACATGTTGAATCCTAAGCTCTACAGTTTTGATTTGGCAGTTAAGTGACATTTAATGAAAATAATTTATTATATGAAATTACTAGTTCAATCAAGCCATTAATAAGCTGAATTACAGTATTTTCATTTTGAGCAATTTACCACATTTCTCTGTGCCTCAAAGGTCTGCTGAGATTTGTAGTCATTCTATCATTTTCTTTCCTAGTGATGCAGGGAAAGTGTGATTGTGGGTAAATTTGACCTATACTGAATGAGAGAAGGGACTTTGTTCCCTTAGTAGCAATATTTCTGTTTTCTCTTTGGCATCTTAAAACTTCATCTGGATCCCACTGTGGTATCATTGAAATGTCTTTAGTTTCACCACCTTCAAGCTGCCATTTTTCTTGCACAGTAACTTAATTACTATAACGTTTTTCATAAGGGAATCTTTGGGAAAGTGGCTCCTAATTTAAATCTGAAAAATGGAGCCCTGGGACATTTTACCCATAGAGTTCAGTTTCATCTAAGATCATGCCTCCAAAATTTCAGACAGTTACTGGCTCCTTCCTCCAGGCACCCTCCCCCGCACCATGTCTGGGTTAGGGGTCCTGCCTGTGCGCACCTGTGAAGGCCCGAACGGCTCCCATCCACGCACTCATCACATGAGGCCGCAGCCTCTTGAGTTGTCACTGTCCTGGACTGCAAGTTATGTGAGAAGAGGGCCAGTCTTTGTTTCGTATTCTTAGTAGTCAGCACAGTGCGTAGGAATCAAAAAGTAGTATTTTAATCCATAAAGAATGGTTATGTCACCTCTATTCAAGGAAGATGAACATGTATAGATTCAAATGAAATCTTTCAACTTCTAATTTTTGTCATTGTGCTTACTGTCATATAATCTTCCAAATATGCTGTTTTTCACATTTGTCATTATTTTTCCTTCCAAATATGTAATTTGCCTAATAAAATATTTCAGAGTAGAGTTTACTATCATCTCACGAGAATTTTGGGCAAGGATAGCTGAGACGTGAGTGAGTGCTGCTGTAGAATGAGTAAGACAAAATGAAGACCAGAGGTCCGACAAGGTGCGTTCATGGAAACGCAGTAGGTATGTGCTGGTTACCATGTTTACCTCGCACGGTCCTGTCAGTCCCCCACGGAAATGGCTCTGATGCTTCGCACCGACTTCAGTATGAAGGGAGACTCCAAAGTTAATCATAATAGGTTCTTCCTGGTCAATGTCATTTTGTGCTTCTGGACTCTGAATTTCCGTATCTTACTTGTTCTCATTTGGAATTCTTCATAAACTGCTCTAATTGTTGGTTTTTATAGGAGGTCACCTCCCTTATGCATATTAACTTTCTTCCTTAACTAGATTATATGATTTTTAAGAGGAAGTGATTTGTTTTATTTTTCATATATTTCATTGTATCTTCAAGAATATGCTTTCTAAATGTAAGTGGTTGATTGGATTTTGCATGGAACCACGTTTCCAACAATTTAAATGTAATAGTAAAATTCATGAAGATTAGCAAATCTATTTGTGATCATTTGTGTGATCATAAGGGGGATACAGTTAATATCTGAATATAAAGCTTAACTTTTCCAAGTAGTTCTGTTCAGTATTTTACTTTCTGTTCTCTGGGCCCTTAGATATGTGAGTGGTCTCATGCTTGCTTATTTATGTGTTGCTCTGGAATTATCATTCATCTCTTTCAGCTGTGAATGGTTCTCTCCTGGACTGGTGTGGTGGGAGTGTGGGAGGTGAGACGGTTGTTTGGAAAGAATGCCAGACCAGCAGTTCGGGAGTCAAATTTCGTCCCTAACGTTGCACACTGCTGCTCTGGGTGGCCTCTCCATTCTCCCCATAAACCCAACTGCCCTGCTGTGGGGGGAAAGAGATCTACCTAAAGCTGCCTCAACCTGTCATCCCTGAGATGACCTGAAGGCACGGTGGCTGAGGTGTGGACAGCTTTGGGAGAGATGACTTATGCAGAGATAAACACAGGAGCCATAAGACCATATATTGTTACTGACCTATCTGTGCATCAATTTCCCATCATCAAATTCATTTAATCTGGGTTAGATTATCTCCTGAGTCCCCTCTTGTGTTCGCATCCCTAAGTTTCAGACTCATAAGGCATTAGAAGAGTGCTTGGAAGGAGTGGATGCTGTTTAAAAATTATGGGCTGCATTCTCTACTCCACTGTTGGGGAGGACATTTTTCTTTGTTAAGTCCCCTGCATTAGTGCCCTCAGTTAAATACTCAGTCTGTGGAAAAGCGATCAAAAGGTCATTTACCTAGGTGATAGATTCTAGTCCCCATGAAAAATAAAGTGTTGGATAGGTCAGTATTTCCCCAAATTCGGTCAGGTACCCCTAGGGTCCTCAAGGTGATTAAGATGGTACAGTGATACTACATTAAATAGCATTGAATCAATGGGTGAGGGAATTTTCAAGTTTCTGATATTCTTTGTATTTCAATGATAATGTTTCAGCTCCGTATGACTATGACTTAAATACCTTAGTATTTGCTACTCTTCCTTTGTATTACAATGAAATGAGACTAGAGACTTGGAGTCTAGACAGACATAGTGGCTAAAATATAATAGTGTTACTTTTATTTTTATTGAAGCTAATTTTCTGATTAACTTCTATTTTTGACATCTAATATTGATTTTCCATTTATAGCAATTATAAAGTTCTTTTAAAATATATTTATATGTTATAAAATGAGTCAATTTAAAGAAAGAATAATACAAATTCTTGTAGAAGTCCTGTTAACATCACATCAATATCATTTGTAGTAATAATGGATTCCTGAAAGTTATGTATTTTATAGGTTACTTGGAAAGACAAAAAAAATGATGTATTGTTTGTATAATGTAAAGATTTAAAACTATTCAAGATTTGGGCAACTCTATGGAAAATAATTATTGAATACTTCAGAGGGCAAGCAATTTAATTAAAAAATTTAGCATTATTATATTCAAGATGTAGTTACCATATTTTTAGTATTCATTCTTTCTATTTTTGATGTTACATTTTCTTGTTATTCTGTTTTCAGATCTCTATTATAATTTATAAGAAGGTTCTATTTAATATTTTTGTGTGCACCCTGTTAAAGTGGATTACTTTCCTTTAAAGCACATACTTTGTTACATTATCACTTAAAATGAAGGCACTTATAAATTATATTTTTACTTTTAAGATGTGGTTGCATTGTTAATATGTTTCTCCTTCCTTGCTATAACTATAATTTGGCTCAAAAAGTATTACATTTTTCTTTTATTATGTGGATATGAAGGCATGGAATTGTACAGACTGGGTACACTCACTCTATTATAAGCATAACTCCGTAGCTTCTTGCATTGTAAAGACTGAGTTACTCATTCATCTTATGTGCTAATCATTTAATTATGGCCTTTTTAGACCCATTTTAAAAATAACTACGACCCAGTTTTAGCCAGCCTAAAGCTGGGGGAAAAGAAAATCTTCAAAATAACCTGTATTCAACCCAAAGCATAAATATGTCTTTTCCTACGAGACTTAATTGTGTTGGTAGCATCTTGCCTCTGTAACACTGTAACTCAGAAATAAGTGAATTAAGGTTTTCTGTATTGAGAACACTATAAAAAGTACATACTGCTTTTTATATTTTATTCTTATATGTAATATTAATAATTGTAAATAAAAAACTTTATGGAAATGTTCTTTATTCTTTATAGCAGTTAACTTTGTTGATGAGTAATGCTGATTTTGTTTATTATCAAGCTATAACAGATATCAAAATGATTAACCATGGACATTTGTCAGTATAATGACAATGCATATAACGAATACATAATCAGACATACTCTAAGCACTTCCCTCCCTCTGTGAGAAATTCAGTGTCAGAGAAGGCTTTACTCATTTCCCTGTCTCTCTCTGTGTTGGTGTTTTCTAGGTGACGAAGAAGGAGCCCAGGAGGCGGCCGAGTCCGATGGGGACACGCAGCCGGAGAAGCCAGGGCAGCCTGGAGTAGAGACAGGTGACTGGGATGGACCAGGTAGGACATAAAATTAAAAATTCAACCATCTGTTGCTACTATCAAAAAATCACTTCTTTCTCTTAAATTTTAATTAAGTTGTAAAACCCTTACCACCTCAATCTGATTTTTAAAAATTATTTGTGTCTATACTGGTTATATACAGGAGGTTAAATAACCATCATTATTTAACAATGTTATCTTTTTCATAAACTATAAAACCAAAGTGTTACCTCAGCTTGAAATCTTCACTTTGTTTTCTTTCATACTCATGTAAGAATTAGTCAACTCTACTTGCTTTTTCTTTGAACAGAAATGTTTATGCTTTATCTTCATTCAAACTGGGCGTTATTTTAAAGCTTAAAAATAAAAAAACAAACAATACACTTTAACAGAATATTTTCAGTTTAGTCATATTGTAAGTCATAGATACAATCTTAGTATGTATGTAGTAGAAGTTAGAAAATACCAACAGATGCCCCCCGCCCCACTTAGATTCAAGGTTTTGGTAACATTTTCATTCTTATGAATGAAAATTAAGTTTAATTTTAAAGATCTTGACATCTAATCATTCCAAGAAAAAACAAAAACTGGTCAAAATACTCCAAGACACCAATAAAATTTTATGTAAATATATGTAGCTCATAAAAGCTCTGTGAGAAAAAACTTTATATTAGGTGCCAAAGTAATTTACAACTAATGGTATATTTATAAAAGGAAACCATTATGTCATAGAACTTAAGACCATAAGTAAGTTTCAAAATAGTTTTAGCCATAATTTCCAAAACAGTAACATTTTTCATTAAGAAAGATCCCTGTATTTCAGTCACATTTCACCCCTGCATGACTTTGCAAATTGCTCTCTGCTGTGGATGAAGAATAGAGGAACTCCAGTGGTAACTTTCTGAAACCGGCAGTTGGAAAATATAATGCAAACAAAAATGAAGATACAATATATCTGATTATTATGACATCATTTCTAATGTTACTCATGATACACACAAATGTTTGTTTTCTGCCTACTATAGCATGTTACACTTGATTTTGGGTCAAAATGTATTATATTTATATTTCTTTTTTAAAAATTAATTTATTGTTGTTCAATTACAGTTGTCTGCATTTACCCCCCATCCACTCCAGCCAAACTCACCTCCTCCTCTTGCTTCCACAGCCCCCGCTTGGTTTCTTCCATGTGTCCCCCACAGTTGTTCCTGTGGGGAAAACTCTCCCCCCCCCATCCCCTTCCACCTCCCCTCTGGTCACTGTCAGGTTGTTCTTAATTTTAATGACTCTGGTTATATTTTCCTTGCTTTTTTGTTTTGTTGATTAGGTTCCAGTTATATGTAAAGTATAATAATACCACAGTTTAAGAGTTTGAAAGAAAATGTAGACTTCTGGCATTCTCACCTAATTGGAAAATGCTTTTGTCTTCTCAATTTAGGGAAGAATTCCTTTGATTAAAAAAAGTACAAAAAATACTGAGGAGAATGGTGCTGTCATTCAGGATGAAATTTTTCACTTTTAAGTTAAATTTATTTAACTTAGATGATTTAATGAGAATTTTCTTTCATTGACATTGGAGAAAATGTTATTTTTTGTGCACATATGAATATGTAAAAACTTTAAAAATATGTCTTCAAGCAGGTATGTATGTCAGAAAAAAATTTTGTGTATACTATAAAATTGATAAAACATTTTTTAACAAAAAGTTTATTTTATACCTTCTGATTAATGAAGTTCATTCATAACAAAAAGAATACTGTTGGATATTTATTTTTTTATTTTTTTAATTATATTTTATCGATTATGCTATTACAGTTGTCCCATTTTCCCCCCTTCATTACCCTCCACCCTGCACACCCCCTCCCACCCACATTTCCCCCTTTAGTTCATGCCCATGTGTCATAAGTTCTTTAGCTTCTACATTTCCCACACTATTCCTGCCCTCCCCCTGTCTATTTTCTACCTACCATCTATGCTACTTGTTCTATGTACCTTGTCCCCCTCTCTCCTCTTCCTACTCACCTATTGCTAACCCTCCATGTGATCTCCATTTCTGTGTTTCTGCTCCTGTTGTAGTGGTTTGCTTAGTTGGCTTTTGTTTTAGGTCTGGTTGTTAATACCTGTGAGTTTACTGTCTTTTTATTGTTCATATTTTTTATCTTCTTTTTCTTAGATAAGTCCATTTAACATTTCATATAATAAGGGCTTGGTGATGATGAACTCCTTTAACTTGACCTTATCTGAGAAGCACTTTATCTTCCCTTCCATTCTAAATGACAGCTTTGCTGGATAGAGCAATCTTGGATGTAGGTCTTTGACTTTCATGACTTGGAATACTTCTTTCCAGCCCCTTCTTGCCTGTAAGGTCTCTTTTGAGAAAT